>ONZH01031266.1:0-541245 GCA_900303285.1 Rhinella marina
GTATGTGAGATAATTTAACAAGAGAACGCACAGTACAGTGGCCTAATTAAATTGCCTAGATATTGTTATTTCAAAGTACACCAGCCCGTGTAGTAACTGAAGCAGACGGTGGGTATTTACCCAGGTATGTGAGGATAATTTAACAAGAGAACGCCACAGTACAGTGGCCTATTAAAATGCCTAGATATGTATATTTCAAAGTACACAGCCCGTGTAGTAACTGAACAGAGCCGGTGGGTATTTACACCAGGTTATGTGGTAATTTAACAAGAAACGCCACAGTAACAGTGGCCTATTAAATGGCCTAGGATATTGTATATTTCAAGGTACGACAAGCCGTGTACTAACTTCGAACAGCGGTGGGTATTTTACAACTGGTATAGCAAAAAGGGTATTGCAGGCACCACAGAACCCAGAACACTAGAGCCAATAACTGTATTTAAAAAAATAAAATAAAATTCACAGCCGTATACTGCCAGATCAGATGGTGCATATACACACTAGTTATATAACAGGGTTGTTCCAGGGCCTAAAAGAACGCTGAACAGTAGTGGCCAAATATAGTTTGGTATGTAGCAGAGCACCTTAATACACCACTAATGCCTCTCTCTGTCCCTACTCCAGCAGCTATCCCTGAATACAGCAGCCGTTCTCTGTAAAGTCTATATTGTAGTAAAGCTATCACTGAAGTCCACTGTAGTAGCCCTGATAAGGGCTTTTAATCACGCTCCTGCCTGTCCAACAGCTAAAACCTATCTGTCCCTTCTCCAGCCTCTGTCCCTGACTAAGTTCACGCAGCATATGCGTACGAGCAGGAAGAGCTGAGTTTTTAATATTCGAGGTCACATGGTTTTTCCAGCCAATCCATGTAGACGCTGTTTTCGCGCTGCCAGCGTGCTCAGCGTGCCTGTCATACCCCCCCTGCATGTTGATTGGTGGAAAAAGAGCGCCAGGGAAGGTGGGAGGGGAAACGAATTCTAAGTGCGCCATCGCCGTTATACTCGATTGAAATCGAGTATGCCGAATATCGTAGTATTCGATCGAATATCGGCTCGATCGAACACTACTCGCTCATCTCTACTTACAAAGAAATGTGCTTTGTGACAAAGTAATTTTGTCGCAAAGCTAATTTTTTTGTAAAATTTGGGAAGCAAGTGAATGGAATTTTCCAATACTTCTCTCATCTCTAATTAATACATTTAGAAATAATTTGTAGTTATTAGTTATGTAATAAGTAGAGATGAGTAAATCGGGTTCAGTACGAATTTAAGAACAATTCTTCCACCGAAAGAAGTTTTGTTGATTTGTTTCGGACAATTCACGCAAAACAGAGCCCTCCAGAATAATATTGAGGACAAAAAGGATAAGATTGTGTACTGGATGACTCAATCATCCTCATTATAGCAGGATTATGTCGGTATAACTTCTTAGTATGACACTGTGCCTTCGAGCCAGGGCTCTGCTCCTACTCCTCTTTCTCCTCTTTCAGCATCATCTATGTCTTCATTATCCCCTCCTAGCGGGACACCTTTTTTCCTAAGAAGAGGCAATAGCACCCCATGTGCTAGGAAAGATACTCAAGATAGTCTTCCTGTTGATCTGTTATGTCAGTGTTTAGACTACCATGAGAAGGTTGTTCAGGTGGAGGTAGAGGACCTATGCATACCTGTGTTGGTGGTGGTGGTAGTAGTAGTTGAGCCACTTGTGGCCATGGTGATATCTGTAGGGATAATGGTAGCCATAACAACAGTTGAATTTGGAGCAATTACAAAGCAGGTAATTGGGAGAGGCAGAGGATGATGATGGTGATGATTGTGTTGGACTGGACGTGGCTGGATCAGGGTGTTGAGGAAGAATTGCTAGCAGCCATAAAAAGCAGAGGAAATGTATGGCCAGAACCTTCCTAAAACTGCCAGGGCTAGACCTGCTTTTGTAATGGTCAGCGGGGGAAATGGTGAGGCCTACTATGGGCATAGGCTCAGAACATGACAGTAACCCCCATCTGGCACTTTTTCTCCATATTGCCGGCAGACAAAACCACTGCCATGTGCAAGATCTGCAGAATGAAAATAAGCTGTGGGCTTTCAAACACAAACATGGCTACCACAGCTCTACTGCAGCAAATGAAGCAGCATCACCAGATCCAGTCTATTTTGATGTATATCATTTTACAATTATGGATTGATTGTTTGAGCTATTTAATGGACTTAACCCACTTTCAACACATCCCCTGAGAACAAACATAAAAACCTAAGCATCGATTCACATGGTGCACGGCAATAACCAAAAAATGCTCACTCAGATCTCAACTAATCATAATTGTTCAAACACAGGTGTGCGCTATTCTTAACTGTAAGTATAATAGTACTTGAAATAAAGAAAAGCAAAGGAAGAAGATGCTGTAGCACTCCAATGTCTTCAAATGTTCAAAACTTTTATTCGCCAAACACAGACAGCGACGTTTCGACCTGGGTAGGTCTTTATCAAGCTTGATAAAGACCTACCCAGGTCGAAACGTCGCTGTCTGTGTTTGGTGAATAAAAGTTTTGAACATTTGAAGACATTGGAGTGCTACAGCATTTTCTTCCTTTACTATACCTGGGGGCCCCAACAGGCTGGAGCCCAACGCTGTAGGCACCACCGCTAAATAGTTCAATTGCATAGCAACATCTAGGAGTGCTATCTTACTACTTTTCTAATGAAATAAAGAAAAGCCACTAATTAACTTTTTAAGGCAAGAAATAAACAAATGATGTCCCTCAAGTCATTAATTTTTCTAGATTATAAGTTACTTTAACGTACATCATTTTACAATTATGGATTGTTTTAGCTATTTAATGGACTTAACCCACTTTCTACATAGCAAGCTGCATCAGCATACACCAGCAAAACGCCCATTCATCCAACAAAGATTCTGGGCTATTTTTTTACATTACTGGTCATATCTCCTATTGTATTTTTTTCCGCTTTTAAACAGTCTGTATTAGCACTTGCATTATTTTGGTTTATATGATGTCACATCACCATTTACAAATGGCATTATTTTATTTTTAACATAGGTGTTACCATATTTTTTGCCCTATAAGACGCCATGGCCCATAAGACACACCTAGATATTAGAGGACCATAAGAAAAAAATATTTTTCATTAGATTTCAGATCAGACCAGCAGTCAGTCTCATAGCAGCCCCATATTGCCCAAGATTAGCCTCAAATCATCCCTTCAGCAGCTCCATATCAGCTCCCAGCAGCCCCATATTGATTCAAATCATCCCCCAGCAGCTCCATATTGCCCCAGATTAGCCCCCAGCAGCCCCATATTGCTTCAAATCATCCCCCCGCAGCCCACATATTGCCCCAGATTAGCCTCAAATCATCTCTCAGCAGCTCCATATCAGCTCCCAGCAGCCCCATATTGATTCAAATCATCCCCCCGCAGCCCACATATTGCCCCAGATTAGCCTCAAATCATCCCTCAGCAGCTCCATATCAGCTCCCAGCAGCCCCATATTGATTCAAATCATCCCCCCGCAGCCCACATATTGCCCCAGATTAGCCTCCAGCAGCCCCATATTAGCCTCCAGCAGCTCTTTATTTCCCCAGATTAGCCTCCAGCAGCTTCATATTACCCTAGATCAGCCCCCAGCAGCCCCAGATTAGCCCCCAGCAGCTCCATATTGGTCCAGATCAGCCCCCATCAGCCCCATATTAGCCCCCAGCAAGCTCCATGTTGCCTCATGTTTTCTAAAATAAAAAAAACACTTACCTCTCCTGCTCCGGATGCTGCCGCTCCTCTGCTCCAGTGCTCTTCTTCCTCCTGTGGTCAGCTGTGCTGTGACCTGACGCGCATAGCGTGCAGCACAGCCGACAGCCAAGGACCAGGAAGTGGTGAGTAAAGAGCCTTCACTGCTTCCCGGTCCTCCAGTGCTAATGAGCACTTCCTTAATGGAAGCGCTCATTAGTATTCGCCCTAAAAGGCACTAGGACATTTCCCCTCCCCCCACTTTTGGGGAGAAAATGCATCTAAAGGGGCAAAAAATACGGTATTTTCTTGTACCTGTTCATTATTTGAATGCTGGATTATGTTGGCCTTTGGCTTCTAATCCTGGTAGTTCCTATTCTCTTTTGTTTACACATTGCACTTTGGCCTTGATCTGTCATTTATACTTGTCAGTTGCCTATTTGGGACAGTGCTGCAATTCTGATCACTGTGATATATTTTGTGAGATCCTGTTTTGTGTCCTAAATAAAAGAAATAATTTTTAAGGCTTGTTCTGAACAAGCCACTGTTTCTTCCGACACTACCATTTGTGTGAATAAATATGAACAAGATATTTGCCTTGTTAAAGGGGTTGTGCACAATTGGGGAGATTTTTGGCAAATCTCCCTTCCTGGGCAGACCTACAAAGGGAACCATACTTAACTGCTTCCCAATGCTGGCTTACAGCTCTTGTGCGGTTTTCTCTGGTCCCTGGATGTAAACCTCTTGTTTGACATTGCTGCAGCCAATCGCTGGCTGCAGCGGTGACCTGCTCCTCTTACATCACGTAACCATTTGTCATGACAGTGGTGTCAAAACAGAAGTTTACATCTAAAGGCTAGAGCAGAGCAGTAAAAGCTGGAGGGAGCAGGTGCCAGCACTGGGAAGCAGGTAAGTTTGCTTCCTTTCTCAGGTTTGCCCAGGACCAGGAGTTTGCTGACTCCCCCCCCCCCCCCCCCCACACACTTCTTAATTTTTGGATGCTTTTTTAGAAAAAGTCACAGTTTTTTTCCATGACGTCATGTTTGTTTAAATACCTGTAAGAGACAATTTTTGGAACATTTGTAATAAAAAAAAGTGCAGTGCAGTGTGTGTTTAACACAGCCAACCATGTAATTCTGACATTATTTACTACTGCTGTCATTGCATTAAAGTGCTTAAAAGAAGGGGGAGGGGGGAATTTGAAGAAAAAAAAGATAAAAACAAGCAATAAAAAACAGTCATGAGTCCTAGGAGACCTCAGAGTGTCATATACCAATTTTCGGGCTACTTGGAGTATTTTCAATTCAGGCAGAATCAATTCAGACCCAAATCAAACCTTTTGACAGAATTTGTCAGAATTGGAATCAACATGATATTCAAGAAATTTACTCATCTCTAGTAATAAAACGTTTCAAGGCAAGGGATGAAGACATGTCAGGAATGAATACCCTCACAGTTGGCAGTTTACTAACATGCTGTAATTGGTTCGGTTTTTATACCTTATCTAATAAAATCCATCTGTTTTTCCTTCTGGCAATGAGTAGTATCGTTTCTGCCGTCTGTCCTCCTCGTTGTGATAGTGGAGTGTGACTTTCAGATGATTGTGAAGACTATAAAAGCACAGTGAAAGGATGACTGGGTTATACTTAGAAAGCTTCAATTCACAGAGAACTCAGGAACAGGAAACGTGACGGAATGAGGTAAAAGCTTTCCCTTTTTTTTCTAAATGTTTTGTTTACTAATCTCCAAAATGCCATAAAGGCACAATTTTGCACCGATATTTTTGAAATCTGTCTTAACCACTTCAGATCTGGGCCATTTCCCACCTTCCTGACCAGACGTAATTTTGCAAATCTGACATGTGTCACTTCATGTGGTAATAACTTTGGAACGCTTTTACTTATCCAAGCGATTCTGAGATTGTTTTCTTGTGACACATTGTACTTCAAGTTAATAGTAAATTTGAGTCGATAAGTTTTAATTTTATTTATAAAAAAATCCAAAAGTTAACGAAAACTTGAAAAAATTCACTGTTTTCTAAATTTCAATCTCTCTGCTTTTAAGACAGATAGTGATGCCCCATAAAATCCTTTTTAATTTACATTCCCGATATGTCTACTTTATGTTGGCATCATTTTTGTAGTGTCATTTTATTTTTTTTAGGACAGTAGAAGGTTTAGAATTTTAGACGCAATTTTTGCAAATTTGCAAAATCAACTTTTTTAAGGACCAGTTCAGTTCTGAAGTCAGTTTGTGGGCTTACATAATAGAAACCACCCATAAATGACCCCATTTTAGAAACTACACCCCTCAAACTATTCAAAACTGGTTTTAGAAATGATGTTAACCCTTTAAGTATTCCACAGGAATTAAAGCAAAATTTAAAAATGTAACTTTTTTTGAAGATTTTCCATTTTAATCATTTTTTTTCCTGTAACACATCAAGGGTTAACAACAAAACTCAATATTTATTATCCCGATCCTGCAGTTTGCAGAAACACCCCACATGTGGTCGTAAACTGTTATTTGGGGATACGCCAGGGCTCAGAAGGGGAGGAGCAGCATCTGCATTTTCTAACATGGAATTTTTTGTCATGGTTTGTAAGAGTGATAACTTTTTAATTTTTTTGTGAACTGAGCTGCGTGAGGTCTTATTTTTTGCGGGACAAGCTGTGCTTTTTATTGGCACCATTTTGGGGTACATCCGGCTTTCTGATCACTTTTTAATCTAATTTTTGGGAGGTTAACTAAAAAAAAAAAGCAGTTTAAGGGCATTTTTCTATATTTTGTTTTTACACCGTTCACTTGATGGGGTAGATCATGTGATATTTTTGTAGAGCCAGATACCAAATATGTCTATTTTTTTTTTTTTTTTACGTTTTACACAATAAGAGCATTTTTAGAAGAAAAATCATGTTTTTGTGTTGCAATTTTTTAAGAGCCATTTTTTTTTCATTTTTCTGGCTATGATCTTGTGTGGGGGCTCATTTTTTGCGGGATGAGGTGACGTTTTTATTGCTACCATTTTGGGATGCATACGACTTTTTGATTGTTTGATATTATGTTTTTTGGTAGGTGATGCGACAAAAAAGCATAATTTTTATTAGATTTTTTTTATGCAGTTCACTTGATGGGGTAGATCATGTGATATATTTATAGAGCCGGTCGTTTCGGACGTGGTGATACCAAATATGTCTATCTTATTATCTTATTATTATCTTATTTATTTTTATTTGTAACTTTTTTTAAATGAAATATTTGGGGGGAAATTATTTTATATATATATATATATATATATATATATATATATGTGATTTTTTTATTTTTTATAATACTCTATTTTTTTTATTTATTTTTTTTACACTTTGTGTCCCTCTTAAGGTCATACAAGACCTCAGGGGGACATTTAACTTCATAATTCAACTTCTTAATTATTTATTTATTTATTTATTTTTTTACACTTGATTTCTCCTGTAACTGGGGCTGACATAGTAGCCCCAGTTACAGGGGAAATACATCCCCAGAGAGGCTATACAGCATAATACTATGCTATAACGCCTCAGTGCAGGGCTGATCGGGTCTATGAGAGACCCGGCAGCTCCTGCACTCTCCCGGCCCCGGCGATCACGTGACCGCCAGGCCGGAACAGGAAGCGCAATAGCTCGTTGAGCGCTGTGTATACAGCGATCTAGAAGGCAGGGACCCCTGGGAATGGTCCCTGCCTTCTCTTTGGGGTACCCTGCTGTCACTGACAGCAGGTACCCCACTGTGCAGCTGCACGATTAGCGTGCAGCTGCTATCTCTGAATGGACGTTCAGAAACGTCCATTCAGAGATAGATAACCACTTCCCGGACGTTTATAATCAATGGGCGGACGGGAAGTGGTAAAGTAAGCCAACTATAGTTGGTTTAGTGTTAGTGTAAAAGTGTCTATCTCTGCACCAGATTTATCATCCTGCCTGAGCCCCTGTAATAAATCTGGTGCAGGTCTAGACAGTGACCACGATTTACTAATTGTAGAGATGGCATAAGCTTAGACAAATTTTTGTATGCAAAATAACACATCTTAGGTCCGCTTCCCTTTTTGTCACCTTTGGCTGATCCTCGCCCCCTTTGAGCCTGCCAGGAAAAAAAGGGTAGAAACCATAGATGTGCAAATTGCATCAATTTGTGCCATTTTGCGCCACCTCTGTTTGTGCAGACCTAACGATAGGTCATCAATATGCTACTTCCTGAAAACTTCTTTAATAAATTAAGTACATCTTACTCTAGCGTAGAAAAGATCAAGACTGCCATTTGAAACCCCAGTTGTGATAAATTTACCCCACAGTGTTTGACAGGTTTTTCTACTGTGTTTGAGAAGTTGCAGTGAATTGGGTTTTTTAAAACCTATCTATACAGTATATGGTGGAAAAAGTTTGCAGAAAAGGTGCAGAATGGCATAGTGGATTTCGCCCTTTCAATGTATAGTGTAAAATCCATTATAAATATGCAGCTTTAAGGGGTTGTCCAGGTGCAGAGCTGAACCTGGACATAAGCTACCCTTCACACATTTAGCCTGTATCAGTGGAGCATCGGAGCATTTCGAGCTCCAATGGTCCCCCTTTCCCTGACCTGCATAGCGAAGGGCAAGGGCTGTTTGTTTACCAGTGACGTACTCGGCTTTTTTCAGTATGCTAGGTGGAAGCTTATGCCTAGCAGTGATCCCAGTGACATCACCGGCACTAATGGGCCATCTTTAGCGCTGCCATAGCCTGTAATATAGCCTAATGCAGTGCTAAAGACCCCCTTTTTATGCAGTTGAAGTCACCGGGCTCACTGCTAGGTGGAAATCTCTGCCTAGCACACCTATGAGAAGCCTGGTACATCACTGGTAGTGAAGAAAAAGCCTTGTCCTGCAGCGCAGAGCTAGAAATTAGGGATGAGCGAACTTTTGAAAAGTTCGGTTCGGTTCGCTTCGGCGAACTTTCTTGAAGTTCGCATTCGTACGAACCGAACCTAAAACGAACCTTATACGAACGAATATACGCATATTTGAGAATCTACACTAATACGTACGCTAATGCGAACATTCCCGCACAAATAACGAACATACAGTCTAGCGTTGTCAAAGGTACGCTACTTAACTGAATATGTACGCATTTGATGTGCCGTTTTTATTTTAACCAGATTCGTCTTAAAAGTTCTTAAACGAATCTGGTTCGTTACGGTTCTGTTCGCTCGTCCGAACGAACGTTCGGACGAACGAAAATAATAACCCATCTAGGCCATTCTCCTCCCAAAAGGGTGGTTTGACACGAGGGTCACACCAGGATACAAGGGATTGTAGGAGTAATAAATAATCCCTTGTATCCTGGTCTATTCTGTGAAAACGGTACAGTTTTGATGTGCCGTTTTTATTTTAACCAGATTCGTCTTAAAAGTTCTTAAACGAATCTGGTTCGTTACGGTTCTGTTCGCTCGTCCGAACGAACGTTCGGACGAACAAAAATAATAACCCATCTCGGCCATTCTCCTCCCAAAAGGGTGGTTTGACACGAGGGTCACACCAGGATACAAGGGATTGTAGGAGTAATAAATAATCCCTTGTATCCTGGTCTATTCTGTGAAAACGGTACAGTTTTGATGTGCCGTTTTTATTTTAACCAGATTAGTCTTAAAAGTTCTTAAACGAATCTGGTTCGTTACGGTTCTGTTCGCTCGTCCGAACGAACGTTCGGACGAACGAAAATAATAACCCATCTTGGCCATTCTCCTCCCAAAAGGGTGGTTTGACACGAGGGTCACACCAGGATACAAGGGATTGTAGGAGTAATAAATAATCCCTTGTATCCTGGTCTATTCTGTGGAAAAAGTAAACTTTATTTACGAACCTGATTCATACGAACTTGACGAAAGTTCGGTTCGGGGACGAACCGAACGTTCGGTAAAGTTCGTAACGAATCTGGTTCGTTACGGTTCGGTTCGCTCATCCCTACTAGAAATGCTTAGATGCTCCACTGATAGAGGCTAAATGTATGAAGGGGAACTTATGTCCAGGTTAAACTCTGAACCTGAACAACCACTTTAAAGGAGTTTTCTGGAATTATTATGGATTTTCAGAGATACAGTCATGTAGTTTTTTACCTCATGTACATCTTCACAATCCATTTTTTTCCCATTTTGCACTCTCCTGGCCCATTTTCAACATGCAGTATAAACAAATCACAATGGTTTATGTCCATCCTGTATGTAGCACTTCCTGTTGTTGTATCCAACCAAACCCATGAAGAACTCACCATGTCAGCACCATCCCCAACAACAGCCCCCAAATTTATATAAACCCCAGATCAGTCCCCAAATGTGTGCAGGCCCCAAAATCAAAAGCTAAACAGCTACAGATCCCAGTTATACATGTCGCAAATCAGTTTCCAAAATGTATACAGACCCCACATCAGATCCCAAATTTATACAGACCCGAAAGCAGCACCCAAATTTATACAGATCCCATATTAGCCCCCAAATATAAGCATACCCCAAATCAAACCCTAAATTTATACAGGCCTTACATCAGATCCCAAATTTATAAAGACCTAAAATCACACCCCAAATTTATAAAAACTCCAGATAGGCCCCCAGACCTCAGAATGAAAAAAAAACTCACCTCTCCTCCGGCATGCCCTGCCGCTCTTGGTGCAGCACTGTGCCTGGGAGCCAGCACTGCACTGGGACCTGATATTGCACAACCTCAGATGATAGCGAGCGCCTACCCACGCTATGTTCTGAAGCTGTACTCTATCTGGACCAAGTGCAGTGCTGGCGCCTAGAGAAGAGGACCTGGGGATGGTGAATAATGCCATATTCACTGCTTCCTGGGCCTCTCCACTTCCTTAGTTAATTGCTCCCTGGGTCCTGAAGCACAGGCTGGGGATTGAGGCCCGGCTGTTATGGATGACAAACATCCATTATAGATCAGGCCCCCCAGCCACTGCTACAGTGATAGGTGCTCTCCTGGACATAAAATCACAGGAAATAAAGAGCTACATGGTCATGTGACCACAGACCAGAACTAAAGATAGGGACAATAAAGGTAAAATAAATACAGCTACCTTCATAAATTATTATTTTAATGTACGGTAATGCAAATCAGAATAGTCCTTTAATCTGTGTCAAAATCTGCATATAATGTGAATTTTGACTCAAATTTACTGCATATTTGTTACATAATAAACCTTTCAGTTCAGACACATAGAAACCAAAGTTTCCTTACATAATTACTAGATGCCATATAATGCATAGACCATTCTAGTTACATACTGTATCTGGTGGCACAGTTCATGTGACCCATATGTAATATATTGTACATTTTATGTTATCACTTTTTAATCAGTTACTAATACCAATCTCTTCTCATATTCTTTATCCCAGTGGGTCAGAATTGGAGACTTTGAAGCCACGCCTACTACAACTTAAATGCCACTTTACTTGGAAACTTCTTATAAAGGACACAGACCCTGATGAATTAGAAGACAGATTGTATGAACAAGTGACATTCCTCGCCACCAAGAACAAATACATGGTGTACAATCTACTGGCCTATGTGATGCATCTGAAAGGAGACTACACACAAGCTACTGCCAATTTAGAGCAAGCAGAAGAAATGATTAAAGAGAACAACCCGACTGAGACTGATCAAAAGTATTTGGTGACATACGGAAATTACGCGTGGGTGTTCTACTATTTGAAGCAATATGAAGATTCTCAAAAATATATAGATAAGGTGGAGAAGATATATAAGGAACTGAACGATACCACAGACATCGCTGAAATTTATGGTGAAAAAGCCTGGACATTGTTACACTTTGGTGGGCGATATTATGAAGACGCAAAACAATGTTTTCTGAAGGCTTTGGAGCTGGAGCCAGAAGATCCTGAGTGGAACAGTGGATATGCAACAGTGGTCTACAGACTGGAAGGTTTCAATGGCAGAAAATGTCCTGCTTCAGAATGCAAATCACTGGAGCTACTGGAACGTGCAGTGGAGAAGAATCCAAATGATGTTGTGGTGAAGTCACTTATTGCCTTGAAGCTACAAGACCTAGACAGAACTGATGAGGGAAAAATCTATATTGAAGAAGCCATAAATCAAGCTCCAAATCTTCCATATTTGCTCCGTTACGTAGCAAAGTTTTATAGGAGAGCTGGGATGGTAGATGATGCCTTGCGTGTCCTACAAACTGCAGTAGATGTCATCCCAACTTCTGCATTTCTGCATCACCAAATTGGACAGTGTTATAGGTATAAGTATTTGATTTACAAAGAGAGGTTTGGAAACAGGAACAGTTATATCAGCCAAACAGAGACTGAAGAATTAAATGACCTCCTGCAAAATACCCTGTTTCATTTTGAGAAGGTGCTGGAATGCAAGAAAACCTTTGTTTATGCGTATATAGACTTAGCAAAAATGTACCATGAAGCCAAGAAATATCAAAAAGCAGAGGACACGTTTAAAACCGTTATGACATTTACTACTCTTACTGATGAGGAGAAGCAGCAAATCTATTACAGTTATGGACGTTTCAAACAATTCGATATGAAGTGTGAATCTGAAGCCATCAACTACTATAAAAATAGTGTACAGATTACTGTGTGCACAATACAGAGAGATTTCAGTGAAAAGTCTCTAAAAAAAATTGCTGAAAAGAAGATTCAGAACAGAATTCCTGATGCTGAGGGCTTCGCTTTGCTTGGCTTTGTCCATAAGATGAATGGGGAAATAAAAGATGCAGTCGATTGCTATGAAAAAGCCTTAAAATATGATCCTCACAATGTGGAATATGTGAGTGAACTCTGTGAGCTGAAGCTGGTGATCTGAAAAAGGAACGACATGGAAGACAGAACTTGTGTTTTATAACTTACCTTTTCTCTTTTCATAGATCAGTAGAAATCTATCTGGTATATTATGAACAATTGGATACTAGACATGAGGCGGGGAGAGGAGGGGGATGTAGCTGCAGTGTCTTCATGAGAGAGGGTCGGACAGAAAAGGGAATCTGATTAATCAGGGCACACAGCATGTACAGAGAAATTTTGTAGGTTGGACATTTCTGCCTTATTTATATCTAAAACATCTCTTCAACTGCTATGGGTGGGTTCACATCAACGTTATGGATTCCGTTTTTGTTTTCCATTATAAGATGGTCATAACGAAAAATAATGGAATCCATAAGACAGAAGTCAAAGCGGAAGCCTTTAAGAGGCATTCCGTTTTAATTCGTCATTATAGAAGTCTATGGGAATCATAACGGATCCGTCTGGACTTTTTTTTCTATTCTGCATAACGGGAACCAGACTGATTCGTTATGATTCCCATAGACTTCTATTATGACAGAAAGCAAAACGGAATGCCTCTTAAAGGCTTCCATTTTGATCCTTCATAATACAAGTCTGTGAGCAGCATAACGGGTACGTCCTGGTTTCCTTAATGCAGGACTGGACTCCTGCAGAATGGAATCCAGGACCGATAAGTTATGCTGCCCATAGACCTGTATTAAGACGGATCAAAACGGAATGCCTCTTGAAAGCTTTCGTTTTGACTTCCATCTTACGCTGATGTGAACCCACCCTAAGGGAGTGATTTTTGTAGCTACAGTATAACAGTCTTTAGCAATGATTTTTTAATAACTCAGTTTAATATATTGTAATTACTTCCACTAAACCACCAAGTGGTAGCTAAACTATAGAAAATTGTACATACTGTATACTTTTTCCCACAACTCATCACCTTCATTGTTTTCCACAGGAATGATACAAATAAAAGATATAAAAAAGATATGATAAAAAAAATATATAAAACTTGGCTCTGCTGCACTGAAGCACTCAAGTTTACTATGGCTATATATATATTTATATATATATATATATATATATATATATATATATATATATACATATATATACATTATATTCCTTGGTTTTATCATTTTATCAATAAAGTCTTTCAAATGACTAATATTGATTTGTGGCAATATTTTTTTTCCTGTTATAATATGGCTTGGTACTGCTAGACCCATGGTACTGTGATATGACAGCACTGGTATGGTGCCACCATCTTGTAGGCATTGTACACTACAGCATTTGCAGCATAAAGACATGTAAAAATATCTTTAGAGTTGTGAACCTCAACTCTAGTTCTCAAGTATTCATTAAATATCCTTGTATTTTCAGGAAATCTTTGGTTTTACACATGTAATATTATTGTCAGTACATCAACAATTGCCACATAAATGCTGTATGAAATATGCTTAAGATCTTATTATATTATATATAGGGGTGACTGGAATAGACAAACACTAGATAATAGCAGTAGAGATTGAACACTGGTGTCCCATATCAAGGGGTGTAGCAAGGGGGAACAGCTGGGCACAGTCAGGTTGTGGAGGGGTACAGGATGGGTTTCTATGGAAGTCTTGCCTCCTCACTTCTTTATCTAGTTGTACTACTGAAAGTTACAACAGCCAGAGTTTTGTCCCCAAGTTTTTTTTAATTTGATGCAGGCCTTTAGCTCTTAGTTATGACACTTGGTGTACCATATTCAGAGGGCAGAAAAGGGGGAACAGCCAGGGCACAGTCAGGATGAGATGTGGAGGGGTGCAGTATGAGAGTCTTTGGAAATAATGCCTTCTCACTCCATCTTCCGTTGGCACTTCTGTAAGTTATAACAGCCAGCGTTTCTTTCCAACTATTGTAATTTAATGCAGGCCTTTAACTCTATCGGATTGCACTTCGTGTACCATATCCAGGTGGCATCAATGAGGAACAACTGGGGAACAGTCAGGATGAGATGTAGAGGAGGTGCAGTATAAGAGTCTTTGGAAGTAGTACCTACCCAGTCCTTTTTCTCTTTGCACTGTTGTAAGTTACAACAGCCAAAGCTTCTATCCAACTCTTGTAATATAATCCACGCAGTAGCTCTGTCAGGAGGGACAGAAGAGGGAGGGGGAGTATATAGAGCAACTCAGGCAGGAAGTAGGCTATGCTCTGCTCAACAGGACTCCCTCTCCAGAGCTGGCATGTGACAACTCTGCATGAGAGGTAAGTATGTGTAATGTGTGTAAATTCTGTGTAATGTTCGTGTAGTGTGTGTGTAATATGTATGCAAGTGTTTAATTTGGGTGCAGAGCACATGTAAAATGTATTATGTAATTATGTGTTGATTTGTGTTCAATGCATCTGTATGACTGGATTGTGCACACATATGTATGTATATATATATACAGTACAGACCAAAAGTTTGGACACACCTTCTCATTCAAAGAGTTTTCTGTATTTTCATGACTATGAAAATTGTAGATTCACACTGAAGGCATCAAAACTATGAATTAACACATGTGGAATTATATACTTAACAAAAAAGTGTGAAACAACTGAAAATATGTCTTATATTCTAGGTTCTTCAAAGTAGCCACCTTTTGCTTTGATTACTGCTTTGCACACTCTTGGCATTCTCTTGATGAGCTTCAAGAGGTAGTCACCTGAAATGGTATTCCAACAGTCTTGAAGGAGTTCCCAGAGATGCTTAGCACTTGTTGACCCTTTTGCCTTCACTCTGCGGTCCAGCTTACCCCCAAACCATCTCGATTGGGTTCAGGTCTGGTGACTGTGGAGGCCAGGTCATCTGGCGTAGCACCCCATCACTCTCCTTCTTGGTCAAATAGGCCTTACACAGCCTGGAGGTGTGTTTGGGGTCATTGTCATAGTAACATAGTAACATAGTAACATAGTTTGTAAGGCCAAAAAAAGACATCTGTCCATCCAGTTCAGCCTGTTTTCCTACAAGTTGTCCTGTTGATAAATCAATGATGGTCCAACTAAACGCAAACCGGATGGAATAGCATGCCGCTGCAAGATGCTGTGGTAGCCATGCTGGTTCAGTATGCCTTCAATTTTGAATAAATCCCCAACAGTGTCACCAGGAAAGCACCCCCACACCATCACACCTCCTCCTCTATGCTTCACGGTGGGAACCAGGCATGTAGAGTCCATCCGTTCACTTTTTCTGCATCGCACAAAGACACAGTGGTTGGAACCAAAGATCTCAAATTTGGACTCATCAGACCAAAGCACAGATTTCCACTGGTCTAATGTCCATTCCTTGTGTTCTTTAGCCCAAACAAGTCTCTTCTGCTTGTTGCCTGTCTCCTTAGCAGTGGTTTCCTAGCAGCTATTTTAATATGAAGGCCTGCTGCACACAGTCTCCTCTTAAGGCCCTATTCACACGACCGTATGAATGGGGCCGTATCTATCTGTAAAAATGCGAGAATAGATACGGCCCCATTCACCTCTATGGGGCCGGGAGCCGCGGCACGGAGCTAGCTCCGTGCCGTGGCTCTTTTGAAGCATGTCCTATACTTGTCCGTGCGCAAATATACGGTCCTGTGAATGGGGCCTAACAGTTGTTGTAGAGATGTGTCTGCTGCTAGAACTCTGTGTGGCATTGACATGGTCTGAGCTGCTGTTAACCTGCGATTTCTGAGGCTGGTGACTCGGATTAACTTATCCTCCGCAGCAGAGGTGACTCTTGGTCTTCCTTTCCTGGGGCGGTACTCATGTGAGCCAGTTTCTTTGTAGCGCTTGATGGTTTTTGCTACTGCACTTGGGGACACTTTCAAAGTTTTCCCAATTTTTCGGACTGACTGACCTTCATTTCTTAAAGTAATGATGGCCACTCGTTTTTCTTTACTTAGCTGCTTTTTTCTTGCCATAATACAAATTCTAATAGTCTATTCAGTAGGACTATCAGTTGTGTATCCACCTGACTTCTGCCCAACACAACTCATGGTCCCAACCCCATTTATAAGGCAAGAAATCCCACTTATTAAACCTGACAGGACACACCTGTGAAGTGAAAGCTATTTCAGTTGACCACCTCTTGAAGCTCATCAAGAGAATGCCAAGAGTGTGCAAAGCAGTAATCAAAGCAAAAGGTGGCTACTTTGAAGAACCTAGAATATAAGACATATTTACAGTTGATTCCACATGTGTTAATTCATAGTTTTGATGCCCTCAGTGTGAATCTACAATTTTCATAGTCATGAAAATACAGAAAACTCTTTGAATGAGAAGGTGTGTCCAAACTTTTGGTCTGTACTGTGTATATATATATATATATATATATATATATATATATATATATATATATATATAATGTGTGTATGTATATAGCAGTACTATATATGCATGTTGTGTACAACACTATATATTTGTATGGCACAGTGGGGTCATTTACTAAGCTGAAATACGCCTAAATTAGGCATATTTCTAGTGCAAATAGTGGCACAATAGTTAGTTGCACAGTTATCTGCGATTTTGCCCCGCTCATGCCAGGTCTAAAATTGTGGTCGTGGCGTGAGGAAGGGGATAGGCTGGAAGGCCTGTCTCATTAACCATTTTCTATGCCTGTTTTAGGTTAAAAAAAATGGTCTAAATGTAAGACAGTTTGGAAGCTGTCTTACATTTAGAAGTGTTGCTTGATGCGTTGGGAGCGACCACCAACGTAGGGCTTTATTAAGACCAGCGTCTAAAACATCCCATAGTTCATACTACTGAAAACAGAAAAGTCCATAAAGCTCAACAATGGATGGGTGGAGATGTGAATTTTAGTAAAGGGGAGTGAGAACCAGATGTGTATGCATTTACATAATCATTATGTTATGCATATGTGTGGGTCCCTTAACAAGCAAATGGTCTGCCTACACACATGAAGAGACTGAGATAAGGGGGGAGGTGAGTATTTGTAGTTTTTTTTTTGTGCCGTTTTTTTTTATCTGGGGGGGAGATGGCACAGTAAGGGGGACACCCACCGTTACTAAGAGTGAGCATAGTGGGTCATCTTTACTTAGTGTAGAGCACTAAGGGGCCACTAGTACTGAGAGAAGAGACACTACAATGTTATATAGAGGGCACTAAGGAGGTGAGATTACATTGTGAATTACAAAGTTGGCACCAACACTGCAGGGAACACTTATATGTGGGGACTGTGGGGAGCTAAAGTTGTGCCATTACTTGTAGAGGACGGCCTTAGTGTGTGGGGGGAGTGTAATGCTGGGGGACACAGATGGGGATCCTGCTGCTATGGGGGCCTATAAAGTACCATTATTACTGTGTGGGGCACTTAGAAGCGGAGCAAATTCTGCAATTTAAGGCAATAATTATGTTGTGTTCCAAAAGTTGTTTTAAGATGTAAAATGCAGTGAAAAATCTGCTGCATATTTTGCAGTGGACATAAACCAAAATCCACTACAAGACTGGTATAAGTTATACGTATGTGTTAAAGGCAATGTATGAAATCAGGCATTGCATAAAATGCCTAAAGTATCCAAGCAAAGTATGACGCTTAATATTTTACACATATCCTAGGTTATTCTATATAATGCCTAAAGGCAAACTGGCAAAGTATAAAATACAATCTCCCAAAGGTTGCTGCATAGAGACAGCGGCCTAAAATATCCCAACATCATAAAATCACCCCCATACAGCGACAGATTCGTAACACAAGTCAAGACAATACTGGTCTCTTATTCTGCTATTTTATAACAAGTGTAGTTTATTGAGGACAATTGCATTTCCAAACTACGGTATGATGTGTTCTTGTGTAAGGACAATTAAGAGCAATTCAAAATGTCATTCTAGCCTTCCTAGCCTTCCTTGTTGCAACAAATGAGGACAAAACTGGTCTTTTTCTATTTTCAGTTCAATACTTTCACATCTCTGTTTAACGCATTTATCGGATCCGGCATTGCCAGATTTAACAGATACATGTGGACCATATATTGGGATCCAGCAGTGATCCAGCTGCTTTATGGCTTGAATGTCTGGTTTCGTCCTAACAAATATGGCAGCATGAAGCATTTTTTGTCCAGCCAACAGCTGCCCTATAAAAAAGCTCTCAGAGGCTACTTTTGAGTAGTGTACCTCTTGGTGAGAGATCATTGACTGCTAGACATGCCTCTATAATGTACTCAATGATATTTTGCCCAGTTGTCAGACTTTAAGAAGGGATGCATCACTGGACTGAGAAAAGCAGGATGCTCATTTCGACAAATTGCCATTACCATCTAGCCGTTCTGATTTAGCTGTTATGGGGTGTTTGGAGCAGTGGTTACATGAGGGCACACACATGGCAAATAGACTCAAGACGGTGGACGTAGACTACCAGTGGCGAGGGTCAAGTAATCTGCTGATAAGCACAAGCAACTTCCACAGTTTCATTGTCCACCCTCCAGACACATGTGGCACCATCATTACACACCCCTGTAACTGCCCAGACCATTTCCAGGCACTTTGGTTGTGGCGCCCATTAAGTGTCATGCCATTGACAGCCAGCCACTGTCACCTTTGTTCGCAGTGGTGTCATGAACGAGAATACTGGACTGCTATGGAATGGAACCATATATCTTTAGCGATTAATCCAGATTTTTCTTGGGATTCAACAACGGTCAGGTTTGAATATGGAGGCCTTAAGATGAGTGCTTCAATCCTGCCTTTGCTGTGGAATGAAACACTGCCCCATCTACTGGTTTGATGATTTAGGGAGTCATTGACACTCCTAGTTGTAAAACAAGAGACAAACAGCTCAGCTTTATGTGTAGGTCATCCTGCAGCCAAATGTGTCAGCTCTCATGGCTGTCAAATGGCATTTTTCAGCTTGATAATGCTTGCTTTCCCAGGAATGTCTCCACCAATTTGCAACACTTCCTTCCTGCGCGATTGCCAGATTTTTCGATAATGGAGCATTTGTAGGACCAGCTGGAATATCAGCTTTAGCAACCTATGAGTGTCTACAGGCCCTGTGTAATGCCTGTAGATAGAGACAGACATGGACACTGAGCCCTAATCTAGAATCCAGCCCTCTTCGCCCTACCTACTTGTTGTGCAAGCCCTAGATAGCAAGACTGCAACTCATTGACAGTCCCTATGCTACTAATGTGCAAAGACAGACAAACACCTACAGACAAATGACACAAAGTTGTACGTAAATGGGTCAGAACCAAGTGGACAACATAGTGCATAAACGAGACACAGAGAGTGGTCAAAAAATTAGCCGAGGTCAGAACCAGGTGGGATGCACAGTACAAATCACAAGAGACAGAGGGTGGTCAAAAGATGAGCCAATGTCAAAAAACAGAACAGGAACAAGAACCAACAGCTTAGCTAGTGAGCCCAAATAAGACCGTCACTGGCATTGGTATGTGGCCAGGAATGGGTTTAAATAAAGCAGCGAGTCACTGAATCAGAACCTGATTCATTCCATTAATCAGAAACACTACCACACAGGAATATAGCAGCTATGCAATCAGCCCACTGCTAATCTCCTCAAGCACATGCTCGCTGTATGGAAAAACAGAGCATTGCATCCTATTGCAAAGGATTCTGTCGTGTCACCAGGGGGCATCGCTCAGCAGCGCCTCTCTCCCTGTGCTGACAATGCATGATCTAGGGCAGGGATGCTCAACGTGTGGCCCTCCAGCTGTTGCAAAACTACAACTCCCAGCAGCCTACAGCTATTAGGGCATGCCGAGAGTTGTAGTTTTGCAACAACTGGAGGGCTGCAGGTTGAGCATCCCTGATTTAGGGCAACTGACAATGAGCAGAAGGGGGAGTTTTTTCTCTCCTCCCCCTGGAACATTTTACTCTGGATAGAAGTAAGAAGGATGAAAAAGGAGGTTGAGGAAAAGCGAAGGTATCAATTGATTCTGTGCACTTTTCCTAATTGATTGCAGGTGTTTGCAATTCTAGTAAGCGTGATTGGGGAAAAGACTCTGAAATGCTCTTCAGCGCTTTTCTGTTATTTGGATGCCATAGGGGAAGCGTATAGGGTGTATGGGGGTCAAGCGTGGCTCTGTTATGATGAGCAGTTCCAGCAACGGAAAGTGGTTCAGCCTAATATTCCCTGGGACCATAAGGATATAGCCTTGTAGTTGAAGGTTACAGCACTGGTTAGGTAAGGGCAGCCCTTTTGGGGGGATGTTGGGGGAGCAGGACAATCCAGTTTTGTGGCAGCATCCACAAAGGGATTGTGCTTCTTGTTTAATGAGGGGGCTGCAAATTTGGAGCAAAGTGCAAATTTAAACAGGAGTGCTCCACATGTGGCGGGTCTCATAGGGCCAGCCGTTGCTTCAAAGGGGGTAGGCAAAAAGGGGCTGATTCAAATACCAAAGAGAGAGACACCGGTTCGGCTGTAAAAGATGGAGCCATTCCGAAATAGATAGTAGTTAATAGTTGTTGCAGGAGGGTTTTTCAGTTGGGTTTCACATTCCGTATGTTCCATCTGGTGCTGTGTTAGCTAAAAAAGAAGGATTTACGTTTGTCCCCTTGCGGGATGGTGCCAAAAAAAGTTCAGGCTTATTCATCTCCTCTCATTTCCAAGGGGATCATCGGTCGATGATGGTATTGATCCGGGCTTGTTTCCTGTAGTAATACCTCATTTGATGCAGCAGTTGCCTGGGTTTGTAGGTTCGGGAAGGGGTCTCTGTTAGCAAAGACGGATATTGAAGCTGTGTTTCAGTTGTTACCAGTTCATCCTGACAGTTTGCATCTATTGGGGTGTTTTTGGAAGGTAGCGGTGTTTCGTGGACCAATGTTTACCGATGGGCTGTTCCCTGTTGTGCGCTTATTTTGAGGTGTTTAGTTCTTTTTTGGAATGGGCAGTAGTGGATGTGTCGGGTGTAGTTCCATAATTCATTACCTGGATGATTTCCTCTGTATCGGTCCCTCAGGCTTGGAGATTTGTTCACTGCTGTTGAACACGTTGTTTGATTTTTGGGGGGAGTAGACAAAACGGTGGGGCTGGTGACGGAACTGAGTTTTTTGGTGATTATCATAGACACAGTGCTGATGGAATGTAGGTTGCCTCCAGGCAAACTGTTGGATTTGACGAGTGAAGTAGACAGGGCACAATGTTTGCATAAGATTCAGTTGCAGGAACTTAAATCACTTTTGGGTAAACTTAATTTCGCTTGTCGCATCATGCCTATGAGGAGGGTTTTTTTTGGGTGGTCGGTAGGTTGACAGCAGGGGTGGTGGCACCTCATCACTATATTCGATTGGGTCGCGAGTTGCGGGCAGATTTGCAGGTTTGGTTTTTTGGACACGTATAATGGTCGGTCGCTGATCATGGGTGAGGCGGTAGATTTCTTTGATTTTGAGCTGTACTTGGATGCAGCTGGCGGGGTTGGTTTCGGGGTGTACTGCAAGGGTCAGTGGTACAGCAGTTTCCGCCCGGATCGTTGGGTGTAGAGTAGAGATGAGCGAATCATCCAAAATGCGAAGCTGTGTACAAATCATATGTTATTATGTGGTGTTTTGAGAACATTCGCGCCCTAATAACGAACGTACAGTTGTTAAAGGCACGCAACTTCTATGAACACGTACGCATGAGCGTACAAATTGTGTACAAATCCTCAGAGTACTATTGTCTAGCGATTAAGTAATACGCAGGCACGCACGACACTAGGCCAAGGCGTGCACTCTTCAGAGGCAGAGCGAAGTTTGGAAAATGACATTCAGGTGACCTTCAGCATTTAGCTCTGGAGAGCTGAAATACATGATCCGGCTGATGGACCGGCAGGATAACCATGGCACACACCGCCACCCGAACCAGCATAAAAAGGAGGTGATCCAGCAGGTGATTCGAGGCTTGCGCCATCGTTTCGACACTAGGCGTTCTTGCTGTATAGCAGACGGATCAGCGCCGTCCCCCATTATTGTTAATGGGGCTGGCCGTTCTCCCGTTTGTGTCAGGCAAATGCACTAGCGTGAAAGAAAGTATCCTTAGATATATGCCCCTTCATAGTTAGCGCTTCCTCCTCCTACACACAGACTCACAGATGTGCTCATGCTGCAGCTAATGTCAGTGGGCGATATCAAAAGTATTCCCACTGCACCGTGTTAACGATATTAAGAAATTATTTTGTGATAACGATATCTATCGTGATAAATACCTATTTAGAAGAAAAAAATGGATATGGCCCTCCTCTCACCAGTAATATATTCATAGTAGTATACAGTGTTAGTATTAAAAACGGTCATCATAACAATTGTGTACGGATTTATGTTGCAGAGCAAATTCAACGACGGCGTCATGCCCGGACGGCCCCTGCAGTACCTGCAGCTTCTAGTAAGTGTAAACATATTTAATTTATTTCTAATCTAGGTGACGTGGGAGTGCAGCTGCAGTGATATAAGAGCACTAGTGGTTAGGAATGGGATCCAGCCCGAAACTATTCAGACATATCAACATCAGAAGTTACAACTGTTCATTACAGTTGAAGGTAAGGCCATTATTTAATGTTTTTTGACAGCTGCTGCACCACAGAGGAGCCCCTCTCACCCTCCTCAACAGCGAGAGAGGACCCCACCTGCCCCTCCAACACCACCAGCCCAACTTCTAGAGGTAGAAGGTAGGTAAAATAAAAAGTGTAATGGGTGGACCTTCTCTCTTCAAAATATAAGCTAAATTTATGTTTTATCTTTTGTAGCTCCAACCGTCAGGGAGGAGTTTTCCCCTGGACCATGGGAAGACCACTCAGTATGGGTGTCCAGTAAGTACAAACCCCAAACTGACCATGTGTGGCCTTCTCAGGGAGCTTCAAAGGGAAAAAAAAGGCTTAATACAGATACTGTACATGTCACTGAATAACTCGTTCCAGGAGATATAACAAATATTTAATCACATGCAATTGCTAAAGTATTCTGATCCAGGTGCTGGTTTGAAAGTTTAGAATTTTTTTCATGGGACAACCACTTTAACTCGATCATATTAATTATATTACTGTTTCCACCCCTACAGATATCCCCACTGACTTTGAAGTGGAGGCAGCCTTACGCCGCTTTGAGACCAGGTTCCATGCTGCCTGCCGGCTTATTCGCGGCCTTCAACTGGAGCACCAAGAGCTGCAGGAGATGATCGCCAGACGTCGGCAGAGGCCGGCATAACCTTTTTTTTGTCCTTTCTTTTGTTTATTATATATTATTTGTTCAAAGTTGTTATTATTTATTACTAAAATTATTCTTGTAAAACCTGTTTTGAGTGTTTTTTTAAACCTTTAACTCCTTCCTGACATAGTGTGCAGAAGACAGGGGTGTCTGTTTAGGCCGAAGCCTCCAAAATTGTGCATAGGCCGGAGCCCGCATTAGTGTGAAGAAGACAGAAATGTCTTTTTAGGCAGGAGCCTCCACAAAATTGTCCAAAGGCCATTTTCCCGGAATTAATGAACACAGGGTGTCTGCCAAAGCATTAATAAATTACACACGGATTACAGTAAGAGAAAAAGGCTTGGCTTGTTTGGACAACAAGCCTGTAAACATTCTACCTTGTAAAGATAGGCAGTGAAAATTATATATGGGCTTTTCATGGGTGCCCCGGCCAGTAGTAGTAGGGGACGGGGTATATCAGCAGAGAATGATTAGTAAATCCAACAAACTGCGGTGGAGTATAACAATCTCCGCTAATGTAACTTGTAACGGGAGGCGGAGGTAACAACAGTATAACAATTTTATTTTTTAATTCCATTTTTAATTTTTAACATTTTTTTAAAATATATATATATTTTTTTTTTGGGGGGGGTAAAGGCTCCAAAAAAATTTTAAGAATACTAAATAGAACTAATATAACGGTGTATAACAACAGCTACTCGCCTGCTAAGTGCTAATATAGAAAACGTAGGCAGAGGTAGACAACAGTTTTTGTTTTTCAATAGGGTTTTGGTTTGGAGAGTTTGGGTTCGCACAGCCCATGACACAAGACGCTTGGCATGCAAGTTATGTTATGGGCCGGCTGACAGCAACAATGGGAAGACACTTGGACTATTTTGGCCTACAAGGCCTGATCTAATCATCTGCCTCAGCAAGAGGAGTATGAAATTCTGAGGTAATCCAGCCTTTATTCATTTTTATAAAGGTGTTTTTTTGCACACTGCCAGATGACAGTTTGGTCCGTTTGGGTGTCACCACCCCCCCAGCGGCGCTAAAAACCCTCTCTGACATGACACTTGAGGCTGGGCAGGAAAGAAGCCCTAGTGCATAGTGGGACAGTTCCAGCCACTGGTGTATTCTGCCTGCCCAGAAGTCCAGGGGGTCTGAGAAGAGGCTTTGCGAGCCAGACTGCAGGTAAGCCTGAACCTGTTCGTTGAGGTGGGTGATCTGGGCCTGCTCACTTGGCTGCAGGTGTTGGGAGGCTGAAAAAAATTGTTGCATCATACTCATGGCTTAACTGGCTGCTGCTGGTTGTGGTAGGAGGTGAATGACTCTGCCGGACCTCCTTCTCAGAGCCGCTGGCAGCAGGCTGGGGCTGGCTGAAAGCTGTGGCCAGTTTACTACATAGCTTCTCCCGGAATGATGCTAATTTCTCCTCCGTTTCCTGGGGAGGAAAACAATCCCCCATGTTGAATTGATACTGCGGGTCCAGAAGCATCACCAGCAAGTATTCGTCAGTCTGCCTTATTTTTAGGATACGCCTGTCAGTCCGTAAGCATGTGAGCATACAGCTTGCCATCCTGGCCAGCGTGCCCAAGGAGCCAGTTCTTTCCATCTCAGCCTTTCTCTGAGACACTTCAGTGTCCCTGAAAGCCTCATCATCATCCTCCAGATCCTCTAGCTGTGTCTCCTCCTCCTGGTTATCATCATCATTAAAATCCTCCTCCTCCTCCTATACCTGAAGCTCCTCATCCTCCTCCTGCACCGCAACAGAACTTTGGCATTGGGGCTCCCCTACAGTGACAGCATGGCCTGCAGAGAGATGGCCAGTATTTCCTTCCCCCATTGCCCCCTGCTGCATGAGTGTCTTTTCCAGGACAAATATTAGTGAAATTATGTCGTTCACACCGCAGCTGTCCCGGCTGACCAATTTAGTGGCTTCTTTAAAGGGCGTTAGAACAGTGCAGGCATCTCGGACCAGCCTCCACTGCCGGAAATCAAAGCCGCACCTGCTCCCTATGGTCGAAGATTCTGGCTGCTGCTGGACAAAATCATCCACTGCTCTACGCTGCTCAAGGAGCCGCTGCAACATATGAAGCGTGGAATTCCACCGGGTTGGCACGTCACCTATCAACCGGTGTGGCGGAAGACCGTTTTGCCGCTGCAGTTCCAGCAGAGCGTGGCGGGACACATAAGAATGGCTCAAATGAGTGCAAAGCTTCCGCGACTTTACCAGCACTGTGTGCAGGCCAGTGACTGTTTTTAGAAATCTCTGCACCACTAGATTTAGGACATGTGCCATACAGGGAGCATGCGTGAATTGGCCGAGGTTCAGCACTGCCACTATATTTGTCCTGTTGTCACTTACTACCTTGCCCACTTCCAGCTGGCGGGGAGACAGCCAGTGCACTATTTGCTGCTTGATGTAATGCAGCAAGCGCTGGCCTGTGTGGCTGCTGCTGCCAAGACAAATTAAGTCTAAGACAGTGTGGCAGCGTTTCACCTGGCACATATGATATGAAGGAGGGGGGGGTTAACTCTCTGCCCTGATGCTCCAGCAGGTGGACTGCCCGTGGAGGTGCCACTAAATACATTCAGCCAGTGGGCCGTAAAGGACATGTATTGCCCCTGGCCGTAAGCACTGCTCCAGGTGTCCATCGTGACATGCACGGTGCTAGGAATGCTTATTGCCTAATGCTTGGGTTGTGGCAGTACATGTATCGGGTGTTGACAATTGCATTGCTGACACTCTCTCGTTCACAGTAGGATCATTTTCGGCAGCTGGCTCCAGGAGCTGCGGAGGAGGGACTGGTATGCCCGAGTAGTATGTGGGATCTGTTAGAGGCACAGTAGCAGGCCTCATTCAGTCGTCCCTGGCACCCAATATGTGAGATACCTACTCTAAGGCATGGCGATGCTGGGAGGAGTGGTGCACCAGGTTTGGGGTCGGCGATGGTGATTTGGAGGTTCCTTTGCTGCTATTTGCAGGTCACTGCAAGGAGGAGGGTTGGTCGGTTTCAAAATAGAACAGGTATGTGGCTGGTCTGGCTTTTCGGCTGCATAAGATGCCGGATTTCACTAACGGGTTCTTGGTGAGGCAAACACTTAAGGGTTGGAGGCGATTGTGGGCGAGGGAAGATGGCAAGCGGACGGTCTCTTTTTCCTTGCTGTTAGCATTAGGGGTGCAAGTGACTGCGGTATGTACTTCCCCTTTTGAGGTGTGTTTGTTTTTCTTAGCCTTTCTTTGGCATTTTTGTGGGGCTTTGCTTTTGGGGGAGCTAGTTAGTAGGGTGGAGTTTTGGATCCGGTGTTCAAAGATGAATATAGAGAGTAGCGGGTGTAGGGTGGTGTTTTTTTAGTGATGGGGTGCTTGATGTACCCCGTGCGCTGTCTTCAGGATTATTGGGCTGGGGAAAGAAGGGGTCATCACCTCGGTTGTTTCACGCACATAGTTCTTACTTGTTTTGTTATCAATTCACGGCAGTTTTTTGTAGGTGCCTGGATCGTTGGGAGGTTGGTCGTGCAGGTTACTCTAGCCACTCTTTTCGGATTGGAGTGGCGACTAAGGCTGTGTGAAAAGGAATGGGGTCGAGGTCATAAATCGGATTGAGAGTTAGGAGTCTATTCGCTTTCAATCATATCTTCGACCGGATAGATTGTAATGGGTTAGGTCTTTTTTTTTCCGCTTCCTTTGCTTTTTGGTTTCTTTTCTATTTATCTTTCAGGTTTGGAGCCAGCCTTAGTGTGGATCCTCAAGCACTCATGTATTTTAGGGGGCCTTGTGGGCAGCAGTGCAGCTGAATGATTGGCAGCTCATTTTTTGCGCTCAGTGGAGGTGATACGGTGGCTGGGTTGCAGTTTCATCATTATGTGTGGCTAGACAGAGCCCCAGATGTTTTGGTGCTGCATGTGGGTGGAAATGATTTGGTAGCATGTCCTTTTAGGGAGCTAGTCTGGGATATCAAATTTAATTTGCTTCATTTGTGGTCACTTTTTCCAGGGCTAGTTACGGTCTGGTAAGATATTGTTCCGTGGTGTAAGCTGCATTCCATAGAGGGTTTGAATTCGTCCCGTAATAAAGTTAATCAGGCTATGGGGCATGTTATGGCCCGGAATGGGCCAGTGGCAGTGAGGCATGGGGAGCTGGAAAAGGGTACCGGACTTTTGGCGGGAGGTTGGGGTCCATCTAAATGTGATCGGGATTGACTTGTTTGGCCCTGCAGGAAGACATTGAAATGGTCTTGGTGTGAAGAGACGCATAGACTTAAGCAGTCAAGCCTGTGCATTGGTGGTGGTGGGAGGTCCTTGAAGTTCAAATAAATCTCTGGTGTGGAGGAGGGGAGGACTCCACGGGCAGGGCTGGACTCCCTTGGTTGGCCGTTTCTTGTGGCAGGGTTAGGGGGCCATCAGTGGTGCCTCTGAGCTGGTGCTCATTGGCTGGGGGCAAGATGCTTATTCAATCCAGCTTGGTGTCCATGTCTTATTTGGGTTGCGGGAATACAGGAGTGCTAGTTGGTGGAGGGACTGTTATGAGCTGCTATACATTTTACATTCAGAGGGGTTACGGAAGTTCGAACCTGACTAACCAATACCATTGTTATGATTATTTTAGCTATTTAATGGATTTAACCCACTTTCTACATAGCATCTGAGGAAGCTGCATTATTAACAGCAGTAAACTTCCCATTCATCCTACAGAGCTTCTGGGCTATTTCTTTACATGACAGGTCGCAACTTCTATTGTATTTTACACATATTGTATTAGCACTTGCACTTTGCATATTTTGGTTTATGTGATGTCACATCACCATTTATGGATGGCATTATTTATTTTATTTTTTTTAACATGGGGTTTTTTTTTTGCCCTCACTAAGAGATCATTTTTGGAACATTTTTCACACAGCCAACACAGTCAACCATGCAGTGTCACTCTGACATTATTTACTATTGCTGTCATTGCGTTAAATAGCGCTTAAAAGATGGGGGAAGCGTGAGAAAAAAATTTGAAAAAAAAGAGAAAGACAAGAAAGAAAAAACAGTCATGAGTCAGGCTACTTGGAGCATTTTCAATTCAGGTAGAATCGATTGAGACCCAAATCAAACCTATTGACAGAATTCATCGGAGTGGGACCCAACATGATTTTCAAGAAATTCACTTGTCTCTAGTAATAAGACACTTCAAGACAAGGGAGGAAGACATGTCAGGAATGAATACCCTCACTATTGGCTCTTTACTAACATACTGTAATTGGTTTCGGTTTCCCTACCTTATCTAATAACTCTCATCTGTCTCTATTCTTGGCAATGAGCAGTATCATTTCTGCCGTCTTGCCTTCTCATAGTGAAAGTGGAGTGTGACTTTTAGACTTTCGGAGGATTGTCAACACTATAAAAGCACCGTGAAAGGATGACTTTGTTCTACTCAGAAAGCTTCCTCTTCAATTCACAGAGACCTCAGAAACAGGAAACGTGACAGAATGAGGTAAAAACTTTCACTTTTTCCTAAATGTTTTGTATATTAACCTCCAAATTGTTATAATGAAAGGACAGTGTTTTATATCTTGTCAAGTTGTGGTTATAATGGTCCAGCATTACTAATGGCACAAATTGATACGAATTGGCACAATTCGGCTCATCTAGGGTTTCTACACTTTTTTTTCCCAATATGCTTGAAATATTGAGGTGGGTCTTTGTATAAAGTGGGCAGAGCTTTACTGGAAAGGGTAGACTCTAAGATGCACCATTTTGCAGCCATATTTTGGAAATTTGTCTTTGGCCTGTTTCACACTTGCGTTGTGGCTTTCCAGTTTTGAGATCTGTCTGTAAATTTACGGACAGTCCGCAAAACCTGAGTGTTTTCTTTTACAAAGAAAAAGGAAGCCGCTGCTCCACTGCACTGAAGACCAGTGGAGCACAAGCAAGGAGGAGTCACTTTCCACCACAGAGAGAAGAGGACCCTGAGTAAGACTGCAGCTGGTGGGCAGGACTGGGGCTAGGTGTATTTTGGAGTGAAAGCCTGAAGACTGAACTCCTGGTGCGAGGTGAGGAGCAGTATCAGCAGCTAGCCTGCCTGTAGGCCCCTGCAGAGGCCCAGTGTCCTCTAAAGCCTCTGTGTCAGTCACCTGGCTACCCCACCCCCATATCACTTACACTATTACTACCAACAAGGCCTACCACCACTGCAGCAGCACTGTGCCCACTCATGTTGTACAGACAGGACCTAGGGGGTGACCGCAGTGCAACCCCTATTGCTGTTTCTACCGACATGACATGATACCTGGGATCCTTTAAACTACTGGGTCACTATAGGGAACTGTTAAGCTAATGGGGGCATTATGAAGGTGGCAGGCATTTAAGTAATTGGGCAGTAAAGGCGCATTTAAGCTTCTTGGGGCACTATATGGAGCATTATAATTAGTTGGGGCACTATATGGGAGCATTATAACTACCAAGGGCACTATAGAGGAGCTGTATAACTTCTGGGGGCACTATTGGAGTCTTTATCAATACTGGGGATCTTTATAACTACTTATCATTGTTACTATAATAAAAATTATTTCTATGATCGGGCATTATTACTACTACCACCAAAGGAAAGGAACTATTGGGGGTGGAGGATGTTAGAATTATTTGGTACAATTTGGAGGGGCACTTGGGGGAGCTTTATCACTATTGGGGCACTGTTACTAATGAGGGCACTCAGGGAGACAATTACTATTATTAGTAGGGCTTTGGAGAGCACTGTTACTATTGTGGGACTATCCGTATGGCACTATTGTTTCTACAATATAGCATTTGGCACAGTATTAAGGGTAGCACCAGGATAACACTGTTGGGGCACCAGCAAGAGGAGGCCGATGATAGAAAAGTGAGGAATTTTAAATGTCTGTGTGGCAAACTCTGCAGAGAGAAGATGTGGCTGAAAGAACTCGTTATGGCCATCTGGGCTGGATAGAAAGAATAAGGAAAAAGAACGTCTACTGTAAATCAGGGGAGATGTTTACTTTTAACTACTGGACAACCCCTTTAATTCTGGGGTGTTTGTAATTGAAGGGCATTATATTTATGGCATTTTGAGGATGTGGAATGGGGGCATGGTCTATAAAAATGGGCGGGGTATATGTCCATAAACTTTTTTGGCTGTCCGTTATTTTTTGTTTCAGTTGTCCAGAAAAATTTTAAGAGAAGTTTGGCAAACCTGCTCTCTAAACCTGCACCAGATGTATCACAGGAGCTCAGGAGGGATGAGAAATGTGGGACAGGGACAGATATTTTTCACTGATTCTATATAAACATTGTGTGGCTTACTTTCAGACAGATTTTTATACCAGAATTGTGCCAGGTTCTTGATGGAAAATAGCACACCTTAGGTCGGCTTCCCTTTCTCACACCTTCAGCTAAGCTTCGTCCATTTTGAGTATGTTAGGAAAAAAAAGGGTAGAATCCCTAGATGTGCGAATTGCAAAAATGTGCAACCCTAAGGATAGGTCATTAATATCCTACTTCCGGAAAACTTCTTTAATAAATTAGGTACATCTCACTCTAGCGTATAAAAGATCAAGATTGCCATATGAAACTGCAGTCTTGATAAATTTACCCCACAGTGTTTGGTGGGGCTTTCTGCCATTTTTGAGTAATTACAGTGGATGGGGTTTTCAAAATATATGTAGAGGAAAAAGTTTGCGGAAAGGGTGTAGAATGGCATAGTGGATTCCACCCTTTCAATGTATAGTGTAAAATCTATTGTAAATTTGCAGCTTAAGGCCTCATGCACACGGCCGCTGCCTGGCCATGGCCTTATTGCGGCCCGCAAATATGCAGGCACTGGCCGTGTGCTCCCCGCATCATAGATGCGAACCCATTCGCCTGGCGTTTATGTCCGTGCCTCCGCACCGCAAAAAAAAAGAACATATTCTATTTTTTTACGGTGCGGACGGATCACAGACCTATTTAAGTTGAATGCGTCTAGATCTGTCGCGGTAGCCACATGGAAGTTACCCATGCATTGGGGGCCTCAAATTGCGGTCCCCAATGCACGGAACGGCCGTACAACGGCTGTGTGCATGAGGCCTAAAGGAGTTTTCTGGGATTACTATGGTTTTAAAGATTTGTAGTTGTTTCCTTATGTACATCTTCCCAATCCATGTTGTTCTCATTTGGACCCTGACCCTGTTTTCATCATATAGACAAATCACTATGGTTTATTTCCTCCCTGTATGTAGCACTTCCTATTGTTGTATCCAACTAAACCCATGAGGCACACACAGCATCAGCAGCGTCCCTAACAACAGTCCCCAAATGTATGCAAACCCCAGATCAGCTCCCAAATGTGTACAGACCCCCAAATCAAAAGCTAAGTTTATACAGATCCCAGTTCAAATTATACAGAACCCCGAATCAATTCTCAAATTTATCCAGACCCCCAAATCAATTCTAAAATTTATCCAGACCCAAAATCAGCACCCAAATTCATACAGACCCCAGATCAGCTCCCAAATATATGCATACCCCAAATCAAACCCTAAATATATACAGACCTCAGATCAAATCCCAAATTGATAAAGACCTAAAATCAGACCCCAAATTTATACAAACCCCAGATCAGCCCTCAAATTTATACAGACTCCAGATCAGCCACCAAATTTATACAGACCCCAGATCAGCTCCCAAATTTACAGTATATGGACCCGAAAACAGCACCCAAATTTATACAGAAATCAGATTAGCTCCCAAATTTATACAAAACACTAGATCAGACCCCTGTCACCCTTATAAACCCCAATTTGCCCTTTTCCCCCTTCAATGCAGACATCAGTACAGACAAAAAAATACTCACCTCTCCTCCGGCAGGCACTGCCGCTTTTGGTGCAGCACTGTGCCAGGGTGCCAGTGCTGCACTGTGACCTAATGTCGCACAGCCTCAGGTGATGTGCAGGCTTATCCACACTATGTTCTGAAGCTGTACGCTATCTGGACCAAGTGCAGTGCCGGCGCCCAGAGAAGAGGACCTGGGAATGGTGAATAATGCCATATTCACCGCTTCCTGGGCCTCTTGTACTAATGAACTCTTCCACTTCCTGAAGCAAAGGCTGGGGAATGAGGCCGGGCTGTTATGAATGACAGACATGGCTCAGGCCACATGGCAGCCACTACAACTGCTACAGTGATAGGGGACATACGCCTGGGGACATAAAATCACAGGAAATAAAGAGCTACATGGACATGGTCATGTGACCACAGCCGAGAACTGAAGATAGGGACAATAAAGGTAAAAGAAATACACTACAAAATGACAGCTACCTTCATAAATTATTATTTTAATGCATGTATGTTAATGCAAACCAGAATAGTCCTTTAATCTGTGTCAAAATCTGCATATAACACATGGATTTTGACTCAAGTTTACTGCATATTTGCTACATAATTAACCTTGCAGTTCGGACACCCAGAAACCAAAGTTTCATTACAGACTGACTAGTTGCCACATAACGCATAGAACATTCTAGTTACATACTGTATCTGATGGTGCATTTCATGTGACCCATATGTAATATATTGTACATTTTATGTTATCACTTTTTTAATCAGTTACTAATACCAATCACCTCTCATATTCTTTATCCCAGTGGGTCAGAAAAAGGGACTTTGAAGCCACGCCTACTACAACTTAAATGCCACTTTACTTGGAAACTTCTTATAAAGGACACAGACCGTGATGAATTAGCAGACAGATTGTATAATCAATTGACATTCCTTGCCACCAAGAACAAATACATGGTGTACAATCTACTGGCCTATGTGATGCATCTGAAAGGGGACTACACACAAGCTATTGCCAATTTAGAGCAAGCAGAAGAAATGATTAAAGAGAACAACCCGACTGAGACTGATCAAAAGTATTTGGTGACATACGGAAATTACGCGTGGGTGTTCTACTATTTAGAGCAATATGAAGATTCTCAAAAATATATAGATAAGGTGGAGAAGATATATAAGGAACTGAAAGATACCACAGACATCGCTGAAATTTATGGTGAAAAAGCCTGGACATTGTTACACTTTGGTGGGAAATATTATGAAGACGCAAAACAATGTTTTCTGAAGGCTCTGGAGCTGGAGCCAGAAGATCCTGAGTGGAACAGTGGATATGCAACAGTGGTCTACAGACTGGAAGGTTTTGATGGCAGAATCTGTCCTGCTTCAGAATGCAAATCACTGGAGCTACTGGAACGTGCAGTGGAGAAGAATCCAAATGATGCCGTGGTGAAGTCACTTCTTGCCTTGAAGCTGCAAGACCTAAACAGGACTGACAAGGGAAAATTCTATATTGAAGAAGCCATAAATCAAGCTCCAAATCTTCCATATTTGCTCCGTTACGTAGCAAAGTTTTACAGGAGAGCTGGGATGGTAGATGAAGCCTTGCGTGTCCTACAAACTGCAGTAGATGTCATCCCAACTTCTGCATTTCTGCATCACCAAATTGGACAGTGTTATAGGTATAAGTATTTAAATGACAAAAAGAGGTTTGGAAACAGGAACAGTGAAGAATTAAATGGCCTCCTGCAAAATACCCTGTTTCATTTTGAGAAGTCGTTGGAATACAAGAAAACTTTTGTACATGCGTATACAGACTTAGCAAAAATGTACTGCGAAGCCAAGAAATATAAAAAAGCCGAGCACATGTTTAAAACCGTTATGGCATTTACTACTCTTACTGATGAGGAGAAGCAGCAGATGTATTATAGTTATGGACGCTTCAAAGAATACTACATGAAGTCTGAATCTGAAGCCATCAACTACTATAAAAAGAGCATACAGATTACTTTACGCACAATACAGAGAGATTTCAGTGAAAAGTCTCTAAAAGGAATTGCTGAAAAGAAGATTCAGAACAAAATTCCTGATGCTGAGGGTTTTGCTTTGCTTGGCTTTGTCCATAAGACTAATGGGGAAATAAACGATGCAATCGATTGCTATGAAAAAGCCTTAAAATATGACCCTCACAATGCAGAATTTGTGAGTGAACTCTGTGAGCTGAAGCTGGCCATCTGAAAAAGGAGCGACATAGAAGACAGAACCTGTGTTTTAAAACTTACCTTTTCTCTTTTCATAGATCAGTAGAACATGTGTCTCCATGAAATCTATCTGCAGTACTGTGCACAACTGAACACTAGACATGAGGCGGGGAGAGGAGGGGGATGCAGCTGCAGTGGCTTCATGAGGCGATGGGGAATAGAATAGGGATAGGGAATCTGATTAGTGAGGGCACACAGCATGTACAGAGAAATTTTTTAGGTTGTTAGACACTTCAGGCTGAACTATATCTAAAATATCTCTTCATGGGGTGATTTTTGTAGCGACAATATAGGTACTCTTTAGCAATCATTTTGTTAATAAATTATGCCTCTACCAAACCACCAAATGGTAGTTAAACTATAGAAAAACGTATTTACTTAAACTGCACGCAACTCATCGTGATATGATGTAATACCTCCATTGTTTTCTAAGGAATGCACTTTATACAAATATAGAAAAATGTATATTATACACAAAGTAGAAAATTCCACTCTGCTACAGTACATTAACATGCTCATGCTGCTGATTGTATTAAAATTGTATTAGAAAAAGTATTAGTATTAGAGCATATCTAAGCTTTAATATATATACGCAAAAGCATTTAACCACCTAACTGTTTTGCCAGAGTCCATCTGGGGATGGGGGGGTGGAGGGCTGCTTTAAATTCCGCTATCTGGTGCAACTGGTCTTCTTTGAAAGTTGGCATTCCAAGCTTTCAGATATACCAGATATACCAGAATGACAGTAATATGTTCAGTACAGGGAAAGATATCACTGATAGAAATCGGGATGTTGTGAATGCAGCTGAAAGTTAAAGTAAAATCAGGTTTTACCCGCAATTATTCCCGACTCAGTTTCTAACAGTGATTTCTCCTCTGTTGCTTGGACATGCCTGGAATGTCAGCTTTCAAACAAGGCCAGTTGCATGTTTCTAGCTGCTACCATTCAGGAGATAGCAGCATCTAAAGCAGCCCTCCCCCCTCCAGTTACCTAATTTTCCCACTGGAGACGCAAAATAGCCGTGGGCCGGTAGTCATCTGCTATATGAGATTTTTTCCCTATGCATTGTACACTTTCGGTTTCACAATAAATGGAATAAATGAAGACCAATGAGTGCAGTGGATTATTTTACCTTCCTGTTTTAAATATAATATACTGTTTAGACCAGTGAATATCAACACTAGCCCTCAAGTTTCCCTAAGGCTGTTTTCACATCTGTGTCACAAGCTCTGTACGGAGCTTCTGTCACAGATTTGATCAAAAATAGATGCAGGACTTTTTTTCTCTTTTATAAAAATGTTCACCTCACCCGAACTGATCTCATTATAGTTAGTGGGATCTGTTAGGTTTTTTTTTATGCACATATATAGTCCTACTATATTTTACAGCACTTTACAGACATTAGCATCCAGCTGTCCCCAGTGGGGCTCACAATCTAAGTTCCTGATCTGAGTATGTCTTTGGAGTGTAGGTGGAAACCCAAAATCCTGCACTTCCATTATTTTCGTTCTTCTACTCCTACAACGGTAGCTAGGGCAGATGTGAAAGCAGCCTTACGGATAATTTTCTTTTCAGAAATTCCTTGGTTTTACATATGTGATATTATTATTAGTACATCACGTATTACCATATAATTGTTGCATGGAATATGGATCTATAGGCAGGGGTGCACCACCAATGAGGCCAATCCAGGCAGCACCAGGTAGGGACAAGAGGGGGACAGTGGAAGGGCCATGGGCAATGAACGCTTTCATTGTGGCAAAGGGGATAGGTTGAAATTGCCATGGGGGAAGGGGGGGCTCCATTTCAGTTTTCGCCTCAGGCAGCAGAAAGGCTAGGTGCACCCCTGTCTATAGGGGTAACTGGAGTTGACAAACACAAGTTTCGAGACATTTTGAGTGGGGTTGACTAAACTCAGTGTCCCAAATCTAAGGGTGGAACAACTGAGGCACTGTCAGGTTGAGATGTGCATTTCTGTAAGTCCTGCCTCACCTCGCTCTCTTCTGCACTGCAGAAAGTTATAACAGCCAGAGATTCTTTCCAATATGTTATAATTTGATACAGACAGAAGCTGCGTTGGGAGGGACAAAAAGGAAGGTGGGGTGCTGGGATATGACAGCTCTGCAGGTGAAGTATGTGTAATGTGTGCACCTTGTGTGCAATCTGTATGTATGTGTAATGTGGATGCAATATGTATGCATTTGTGTTAATCTGTGTGCAGTGTGCATGAAATATGTATGGGTGTGTAATGTATAAGCATGCATGTGTATTGTGTATATGTGCAGGGGTGGATTGGAAACTCAAAGTGGTCCTAGAAAAAATTAAAAGTGACCCCATTTTGTAGTCTGGTCCGAACTGACAGAAGAGAACCAACACAAGTGGGAAAGGGGCAGCAATACCGTATTAAGGGAGCAAAGCCAAATACTTCAGAATATCAAAAAATACTGCCCTAGCAGCACAAAACAACTTCCCAAAAATTCCCTCTTTATAGTGGCCAGCTCCAGCTGTCATGTTCTCTCCTCCTACTCCAGTTGCCTTAGAATGGCAATACAGTTGAAATCAGGAGCCAGGAAGGGAACAACAGATCATGTTGGCCAAAAGGAGGGCTCGGGTGGCCCCCTGGGCATCAGCCCACTGGGAAGTTTCCCTGTAGGGTCTATGGTCAGTCCTCCCCTATATATAAGGGATCATAAGAGAGACTAGAAAGACCAAAGCCAGACACAGAACTCTCTACTGACTACTACTTGCAAGACATTACATAGAGATTCTCAAGTTGACTGTCATGAGCCACAGATGTACAAGCAGGTATATGGTTGCCTGACTATATGGAACTCCTTTATGTAACTGGATCCAGGTGGAAATTCTGTGTGGTTAAGGTCTTCACAGAGTTACACCACATTTTTCAATTTACTTCAAACTAATCTCTTGGGCTGCTGTCATAATACTCATTAAATTACATTGTACACCATACAGTATAACTACAGTATACAGTATTAACACTTTAGGCAACTTCAGATTCCGCATTGCTAATTATATATATATATATTTTTTTTATTATTTTTTTTTTATAAAATTGGGAAAAGGGATTATTTGAATTATATATATATATATATATATATATATATATACACGGTACAGACCAAAAGTTTGGACACACCTTCTCATTCAAAATGTTTTCTGTATTTTCATGACTATGAAAATTGTAGATTCACACTGAAGGCATCAAAACTATGAATTAACACATGTGGAATTATATACTTAACAAAAAAGTGTGAAACAACTAAAAATATGTCTTATATTCTAGGTTCTTCAAAGTAGTCACCTTTTGCTTTGATTACTTTTGCCTTTTGCCTTCACTCTGCGGTCCAGCTCACCCCAAACCATCTCGATTGGGTTCAGGTCTGGTGACTGTGGAGGCCAGGTCATCTGGCGTAGCACCCCATCACTCTCCTTCTTGGTCAAATAGCCCTTACACAGCCTGGAGGTGTGTTTGGGGTCATTGTCCTGTTGATAAATAAATGATGGTCCAACTTAATGCAAACGGGATGGAATTTTGAATAAATCCCCAACAGTGTCACCAGCAAAGCACCCCCACAGCATTACACCTCCTCTTCCATGCTTCACGGTGGGAACCAGGCATGTAGAGTCCATCCGTTCACCTTTTCTGCGTCGCACAAAGACACGGTGGTTGGAACCAAAGATCTCAAATTTGGACTCATCAGACCAAAGCACAGATTTCCACTGGTCAAATGTCCATTCCTTGTGTTCTTTAGCCCAAACAAGTCTCTTCTGCTTGTTGCCTGTCCTTAGCAGTGGTTTCCTAGCAGCTATTTTACCATGAAGGCCTGCTGCACACAGTCTCCTCTTAACAGTTGTTGTAGAGATGTGTGTGCTGCTAGAACTCTATGTGGCATTGACCTGGTCTCTAATCTGAGCTGCTGTTAACCTGCGATTTCTGAGGCTGGTGACTCGGATGAACTTATCCTCCGCAGCAGAGGTGACTCTTGGTCTTCCTTTCCTGGGGCGGTCCTCATGTCAGCCAGTTTCTTTGTAGCGCTTGATGGTTTTTGCGACTGCACTTAGGGACACTTTCAAAGTTTTTCCAATTTTTCGGACTGACTGACCTTCATTTCTTAAAGTAATGATGGCCACTCGTTTTTCTTTACTTAGCTGCTTTTTTCTTGCCATAATACAAATTCTAACAGTCTATTCAGTAGGACTATCAGCTGTGTATCCACCTAACTTCTGCCTAACACAACTCATGGTCCCAGCCCCATTTATAAGGCAAGAAATCCCACTTATTAAACCTGACAGGGCACACCTGTGAAGTGAAAACCATATCAGGTGACTACCTCTTCAAGCTCATTAAGAGAATGCCAAGAGTGTGCAAAGCACTAATCAAAGCAAAAAGTGGCTACTTTGAAGAACCTAGAATATAAGACATATTTTCAGTTGTTTCACACTTTTTGGTTAAGTATATAATTCCACATGTGTTAATTCATAGTTTTGATGCCTTCAGTGTGAATCTACAATTTTCATAGTCATGAAAATACAGAAAACTCTTTGAATGAGAAGGTGTGTCCAAACTTTTGGTCTGTACTGTATATATATATATATATATATATATATATATATATATACATATACTGTATATATATATCAAACAAAATATAGCAACACACTGTTATACATGCAAACAATGAAACTAGGGATTATTCTGGATTAAAGTGGTACTATACCTACTATACATAAAAAGTAGAAGCTCTTTGCGCACATTTTTGATCGAACATGTGTAAGGTCCATCTACTTGTGTCAAGGTAGCTTCCACAGGTAGGTACCTAACACTGACAGAACTGTCTCTTGCCTAATCTAAACCTACAATGTTCAGGGCGGTGAAAGAACCAGTTATGATTATACTCTGCTGACAAGCCCTGGGTAGATGGGCAGGGAGTGCTTAATCTAAAGGAGGCAGCTACCTTCCAAACACACTGCAAGAAAATTTAGACTAGCACATCCACAGGTGCACAGCCATAAAGCTAACATACAAACAGCAAACATAATATGGCAGCGCAATGTTATAAATGCAAACAATAGAAATACATAGATAGATATATATATATATATATATATATTTATATATAGTGGTGAAGTGCAGGGTAGAGGTGTGTGTGTGGGGGGGTATATATCTCACCCAGTTTTCCAGTTTAGTTGGGTGAGGTAACGGAAATCCAGAGATGTTTTGCTTCAGTTATGTAACAGCTTGCTGGAGATGGTTTGTTTAAGTTATATGGGCTGGATTTCTTTGGACTGAGACACAGGTTGGTAGTGGGAGTCTTTCAGTCCACTACAGGTTCCCCTGGCCCCAGGAGAGGCCAGCTGTGATTAATCACTGAGGGATTAAACAACTCTCAGTGTATGTGTTTTGGGGGAGAGGAATTGACTCTGGAGAGAAGGAAGCCCAAGGCTTGGTGTGGTCAGAGCCAGGAGGGCTGTTAGACCAAACGGGGGATTGAAGTCTGGAAAGAGACATCATGTGGTCAGAGTCAGAAGGACTATAGGACCTTGATCCTCTAAAGTGTTATGTTGGTCACAGCCAGGAGGATGCTGGACCATATGGCTGTGTGAACCCGGATCTCTGCCCTGGTGTGAACAGTGACTCAGAGGTGAGTCAGGAACCACCTATTGTATTAGAGTTTTGTTTTGATGTTTGCAGGTGCTGTAGCTTCACCTAACCAAGTCATGTGACAACTTGGATGTGTATGTGATGTTGAAGTGACCAAATAAAGCATGATTTGGACTTTAACTCCCGCTGTCTGTGGAAATCTGTCATTGCCAACCCCCTTGTGAGATAGCGATCCCTACAATATATAAGTGTCATAAGATGCGCCTAGGTTTTATATATATATTACAACCCAAATGACCGACCTACCCCGGGAGGTCCTTAATAAAATCCATAGAGATGTTGGTTCAGTGAATGGGCAAGGGACAAAGCAAACCCGCAGGAGGTCTCCTGGGTACCTTAGCCCTAGCACATACATTACACGCAGAGACAAAGTTACCCACATAATGTGACCATGTAGGTTACCAATAGGCCTCAGTAGTATTTGCTTTATAAGACACACTACCATTTTCCCCCCACTTCTGGGGAAAAAGTGTCTCTTGCAATGTAAGCCATGTACCGGGGTTTGCTCCCCAGGATACGGCGAAGTCCTGAGCAAGGAAAGCAACTCCAACACCAGCTTTTGACAAAACAGTATTTTACTTAAACATGGCAATGAGCACAACCACAAATGCTGGGAACACAAAATAAATTTACATACACCCAGCCCAAAGGCTGAGACCCTTGTGCTGCACAGTGCGGTGCCCTCCGATGGATGCATGGAGGAAAGTGCAGTCATTTACCTACTGGCGGGTACAACTAAACAGCTACGCCTTACCTGTTATTACCCTAAAAAATAAAAAACAACTGTTTGGGTGAGTGGTATGGGCTAGCCTGTACCAGCTTACAAACTTACAGTATTGCTACAGTATTCCCCCTCCCATAACTGGCCTTGTAGCACGTGCCTGACTATTCCTTCTGAGCAAAACGCCAGCCTGGCTTGAGTTTGTGGGGAAGTTTATCTGCTCTCCAGTGTGAAATATCACTTTAAATTGTACAGTCCTTGCAATGAACAGCCAGCAACACGTGTGGCCTGACACAGACAGAAATCCTATCTAACTACAGGCCTGGTCTCAGTCTCTAGGATTCTAGGCACGAACAGCTCTCATCAGTGTTCCTGGAAGCAATCTTTGTTCCTCTGGACAGGATCAGGGCAATGGACACACTCAGCTTCACTGGGCTGTAGTTCTGGTCACAGAGAGGACTCCCACACCTGGATTTCGATGGATTCTCCTCACACACAGCTCCTGGATCCTCTTCCAAGCTCTCCCCAAGATGGCTGCTCTATCTTTTCCTCTCCATGCTTTGTAATTCCACCTCTCATGAATATGGAAAAATATGCAGTCTGTTAGCTGTGTTTAGGAAACAGCGGCATCTTGTGGCCAAACAGCAGAATGTCAGTCCAGATATTTAACTTAAAGGGTTATTCTCATTTTAGACAATGGGGGCATATCGCTAGGATATGCCCCCATTGTCTTATAGGTGCGGGTCCCGCTGGGACCCGCACCTATATCGAGAACGGAGCCCCCGAAGTGAATGAGGGCGCACTGCGCATGCGCAGCCGCCCTCCATTCATTTCTATGGGGCCGCCGAAAATAGCCAAGCGCTGGCTTGGCTACTTCCGTCGGCTCCATAGAAATGAATGGGAGCGCACCGCGCATGCACGGCCCGGCTCCCATTCATTTCTATGAGCGGCGCGGGGAGCTGCGCCTGGTGGTGGCCGGACCCCCGGAAACCTGGGGTCCTCCAGGCGCAGCGCTCCCCACTCCGTTCTGGCTATAGGTGCGGGTCCCAGCGGTGGGACCCGCACCTATAAGACAATGGGGGCATATCCTAGCGATATGCCCCCATTGTCTAAGATGAGAATACCCCTTTAAAGGGGTTGCCGGGTTCAGCTCTGTTCAGAGCTAAACCCGGACATACCCTTATATTCACCCAGGCAGCCCGCCTGAACAGAGCATCGGAGCATCTCATGCCCCGATGCCCTCCCTTGCCCTGCGCTGGATCGTGCAGGGCAAGGGCTCTTTTGTTTACATAACACAGTGAGTTCGGTGACGTCACCGGCTGTAATGGGCCGGCTTTAGCGCTGCACTAGCCGTTTTACTGGCTAGGGCAGCGCTAAAGCCCGCCCATCAGCGCCGGTGACGTCACCGGGCTCACTGCCGGGCGGAAGCCTCCGCCTGGCAGAGCCCGGTACGTCACTGGAACCGGGCTAAATGCCTTTGCCCTGCGCTAATTAGCGCAGGGCAAAGGAGGGCATCGGAGCATGAGATGCTCCGATGCCCTGTTCAGGCGTGCTGCCTGGGTGAATTTAAAGGTATGTCCGGGTTCAGAGCTGCCCCTTTAATTTACACAGTGTTCAGGTAATGACAGCCATTTCCCTATCTCACAGTAACATGAAAAATGTTTACAATTGAAGGGAAAATCACTGTGTTCCTATTAAGTCCTGCCACAGGCCTGGGAAGAACAAACAGTTAGGTTGATTGACTTCCTATGATATTTACCACAAAGTGTGATTGAAATAGAGTACAGCCAGTGATGGCAGCACTACACTCACCACTCTCACTGCAAATTAATAAGAAAGCCCATAATGAAAGAGCTCATTAATATTATAAGACTCTCTGCCATCTCCCCCCACTTCTGGGGGAAAAAAAGTATATCTTGTAGCGTGAAAAATATGGTATATTTTTACCACTGAAGGGAAAATGAATGTGTTCCTATTAAGTCCTGCCACAGGCAGGGCTTAATAGAACTTTACTACAACAGGTCCAGGAAGAACAAACTGGTAGGTTAATTGACTTTCTATGACATTTACCACAATGTATGATTGAAATCGAGAAGTTACTGTAGATTATCAGTCCCATTTGGAGAAGAAGAAATGATTAAGACTGGTATCTCATATGAACGGAAAAAGTGTGCTGAATTAAATTTATTAAGATTCATGTCCATGTCCTGACTGTCCATAAACCATCTTCTGGCTGTTCATGCACCAGAAAATCAAATCTACGCTAGCTATGAGTTTCCAATGTAAATTATATTAAAATTTCTGGGATAGGGGACGCCCTTTCATTGTAACCCCATCCACATCACGCCCACTTTAAAGGAAGGGGAAAAAGAAGCAGAAAGCGGACAAAACTCACATATCTTTGCGCAAATGCGCCAAAATATGAAACTTTTGTAGGCCAGTGAATAAATCTCTATATAGCATTGCAGAATAAATATAAGAATATACAGTATAAGCGATATGAATAGAGAATACAGTGATTCTTCAAGATACAATGGCCTCAGAATACAATATTTTCAACATACAATGGTCTTTTCTGACCCATCGTAAATTGAAATTAGACTTAACATACAATGTCTCAGACTCAGATCCAGCCAATCAAGGCCACTTCTCTGGTAAAATAGCTGTATCAGTTGCTAGTTATCAGCTATTCCTGACTGTTATATGTAAGAAATTGATTTATCTGTCTTAGTTATCTACTTATTTTTCTTAAATCTTCATTTTCTCTTACAGTATCTTGGATGACATTTTGCGGCTTTGGAACAGATTACTCAACTTACAATTGTTTTAACATACCATGGTCGTCCTGGAACCAATTAATATTGTATCTTGAGGGACCACTGTATAGTATAATATGATTTTTGGCACTTTCTCAATGTTTTCCTTCCCTTCCTTCACATATTTAGTATCACAGATTCAATATGTTACACTTCCCCAGCACCAGCCTAAGTTTCTATTCCTCTCTGCTGCTTTGAGTCATTTATGGTGTTATTTCTCTATTGCCCTTCCATGTTATATGCAATGCTCATACAGATTATTGTCATAGTCCACAGAGGTCATGTGTAGATTATCTTTACAGCACAGAGATCTGCAGTATTATAGTGTCCACAGTTTTCTGTCCCTGGAAATGAAACTGTATTTCAGAAACCATAAGTTTCTATTTAGACTTTCCTTTCACAATGCTCAATGTTATGTAAACAATGGAGCAGATTTACTAACCTCGTCTAAGCCCCTGTTCACATGACTGTATTTTTTCTCTGCATTTGATTTGCATTTTTTGATCAGATGCGTACCCATTTATTTTAATTGAGCCACATAAAAAGCGGACAGCGCACTGTGTGCTGTCCACATTCGTATGTCAGTTCCATAGTTCCGCAAAAAAGATATTCCATTTTGCAGGCAAGAATAGGCATTGTTACAGTGGGTCCGCAAAAAAATAAACGGAAGCAACACAGACATCATCCGTATTTTTTGGAACTGCAAAATACATACGGTTGTGTGAATGCACCCTAATATGTAAACAGTGGAAACTTAGACCAGGGCATGAACGGTAAGCAGGGTTGCCAACCGTCCGTAGATTTACGGACAGTCCGCAAAAACCGGGTGTTTTCTTCTGCCGTCCGTAGCGTCCGGCAGAAAAAAACACTGTCCGTAAAGATTGTTGCCGAATCCAGAATTCTGCACTGTGCATGCGTGTGCACTGCACAGTGTCAGGAGACGAGAGTCGATGCTGGCTAAGAGAGAAGAGGACCTGTGACTGAGGTTAGGGGGAGGAGTACCACTGGCCACCAATGAAAATGCGGCAAAGCTTTTTCACAGTTTCCAGCTGCTTTCCCGCTCCCATGCAGTCAGAGATGATGAGATACTTTAAACTACTGGGGGCATTATGGGGGGGGGTATTTAAACTACTGGGGAACTATAGGGAGTGTTTAAACTACTGGGGGGCACTATAAGGGGCCATTTAAATTATTCGGGGGCACTATGGGGGCTGTTTCAACTACTGGGGGACACTATAGGGGGCCATTTAAACTACTGAGAGCACTATAGTGGACCATTTATACTACTGGGGAACCATAAGGGACCATTTAAGCTGCTTGGTGTGCTAAAGAGGGCTGTTTAAGCTGCACTGGCCACTACAGGGGAGCATTTAAAGGGGTTATCCAGCCTCTAAAATTGATGACCCATCCTCAAGATAGATCATCAATATCTGATTGGCGGAGGTCCAACACCCAGGACCTTCACCGATCATCGGTGAGACAAGTAGGCAGCGTTTCGTCTCCAATGGAGCAGCAGTGTAGTGTAATTGCTCACTTGAATGGAGCGGGTGTCTGTATTACGCCACACTTACAAGACAAAGTGCGGTGTAATGTACAGGAAACATCACTTATAAGGTGCGTCGCCTCCTCTTCAAACAGCTGATCGGCGTGAGTGCCGGGTGTCCGACCTCCGCCCATCAGATATTGATGACCTATAGGTCATAAATATTAGGGTCTAGACAACCCCTTTAAGCTGCTCGGGGCACTATAGGGGAGCATTTAAGTTACTGGGTGCATTATAATTACTGGTGGCACTATATGGGACCATGATAACTACTAGCAACACTATAGAGGGGCCTCATTACTTTTGGGGGCCCTATGGGTGTTTTTATCACTACTGGAGACACTTTGATGACAATTGTGAGGGCGTGGAATGGGGGGCGTGATCTCTAAAAAAGGGTGGGGTGTATGTCCGTAAAAATTTTTGGCTGTCCGTGATTTTTGGCAAAATTGTCCAGAAAAATTTAAAAGGAAGGTTGGCAACCCTGACGGTAAGGCATGAACAGTAGTCTTTGAAAACCCCTTTAACTTTGTCATGGATGGGAAGAAACAGCACATAGTATGAATAGGGGTTTTAAAATGAATGTTAAAGAAACAAACCTAAACTTATTGTCACGAATGCAACAACCGGGCAAACAATGGTATGTGTTTCACAATGTGGCAGGTGTCACTTATCAGAACATAGATGGTTATGGACACATAATATGACTGCATTATGTGAGAAAGCTGATTTTGAGTATATGAAAAGTGTGAAAATTGCTCCAAAGCTCTTGGCAGTGGAAGGTTGAAAGGGAACAGGAGACAGGAGAAAAAAATAGTAACACGGTCTGGCAGGGGAAGCAGTGAGGCAGGCCAGTGCTTACATCACAACGAGGAAAATGAAAGTAGTGTTTTCCCCTGTGTATGGCGGGAGGTGCATTATTGAATATTCGGGCAGACGATGTTCTTTGCTTCTGTTTCATTTCCTTCTGGCTATCAGTGTCATATGACGTGATATAAATAAAAGCTGTTCCAAAGCATGCAGCTGCCAGGCAGCCATCCCAACCTCTGCCAACTCCTCCCTCTGCCAGCCTCCTACACTATAGCACGCAGTACATAGTAGCCTCCTCTCTCTGCCCCCACTGTTCACTATATACTGATGCTTATTTTTCCACGCTTACATATGTACACATGTGATTCCAGGATTGTCCGTTTGCCATAGTAAGCACTAGTGCATGGAGGACCAGCAGGTAGAGAGGGCAGACAGTTACTATTTTCTTTCCAGTTTTTTCATTTTCATTTTTTTAACTCCCTGACTTCCAAGAACTATAATTTTTTTGTTGACATAGTCTGGCTGACATTAGCGATGTTCTAATGTCAGCTGAACCTAACAAGCCTAGTCCTGTTTTAATACAAGACCCCGTTACTGCAGAAATTAGACTTTTTGTATATGCAAATTAGTCTCTAGGACAAGCGGTGGTGTTGCTCCTGCTCTTAGAGGGTCCGTTCTCCAAAGGGAAAAGGGGGATAACGGATCGAGAAATTGAAGGAACTGTCAAGTTCAGTGAAGGAAGGCTGATGATATGTGGTTGTGTCACAGCGAAAGGCGTTGGATACTTGATCAGGATCCATGGTGGTCTCAATGCTGAGCTATATGTGAGTATCCTACAAGACGAGTTACTTCGTACAATCGAGTAATATGCGTATGAAAAGGGCAACATTGTGTTCCAGCAGGACAACAAGCCAAAGCATATGTTGAGATTGGCGAAGAAATGGTTCAATGACAATGAAGTAGAGGTGCTGGATTGGCCCCCGCAGTTCCCTGACCTCAACCCGATCAAACACTTATGGGTAGAGTTGATGAAAAAGCTGTAATTGTGAGTCAACCAGTCTGCACCAACATTGGAAACGTGTAGAAGAGACCTGGGAACAGATTTCGGTCGAAACACTCTTGAATCTGATCAAGAGCATGTCCAGAAGGATTCAGGCAGTGTTGAAAGCCAAAGGGGAATTTAGAAAATACTAACAAAATAATAAAAATGAAAATTTAGAATTTTAAGAGCAAAACAGTAACAATGCAGTTACATGACAAGAATCTGCATAACTAATCATATGCTAAATAATTGCAAGTCGAAATGCGTTGACCGGTTTGTGATTCTTATTTTCCATATGGATTTTTAAAGAAATTAATAAAAGTGGATGGATTTTACTATGGCCTGAATGCTGGAAGTTGTTTTCTTTTGGATTTTCATCTTGGTCCAGGAGTTCCTTGCATGGCTGCAAGACAAGGGTGGGCGAGCTGAAGTTTCTGCTTTGGTTTTATTCAAGTCCAATAGATATATAATATATATATATTTATGAGATAGCCAAGATGATTGTCTATAAAATGATGGTAGTCAAAGCTGTAGCTGATGGTGAAATATGGAGCCTGAAAGTCAAAAGTTCAAAACTTTGTTACCTTTTTGCTTGTCAATGTATATAATACACTAAAGCAATATATTTTTTACATCTTACTTTGCTAAAGCAACAGATAACCCCCTCCTAATACAGCAATTTTCAGTTTTGACGTTTTCGTTTTTTAGTCCCTGCCTTCCAGGAGCCATAACTTTTTTATTTTTCCATTCACATGCTTGTACTTTCTAATGGTACCATTTAATATTGCATACAATGTAGTGGGGAGATGGAAAACAATTCTACATTTTGGCATATTAGAGATTAGCAGAAAACTGCAATTTTGGTATTGTTTTATGGGTTATGAGTTTAGTTTTATGGGATATAGGTTTTGTGCTTACAGAGTTTACTCTGTGGAAAAAATTAGATATAAACTTCTTTGTGCAGATCAGTATGACTACAGCGATACCACATTTTTACAGTTTTTGTTATGCTTTCATACTGTTTTCATGTCTTTGCATTGCCACATTATGACATTCACAGCTTTTTTTATATTAACATCTATGCAGCAATCCAGCTGGGTGATCTTTTGCTTTTATTGATACCATTTTGGATTATGTATGAATCTTTGATCACTTTTTTTAATCATTTTTTTAAATTTTATTTATTAATTATATCAAACAAAATATGGCAAAATATGCACATGCAAACAATATAACTAGGTATGTATTAGGAATTATTCTGGATTAAAGTGGTACTATACCTACTATACATGAAAAATGGAAGCTCTTTGCACACATTTTTGTTCAAACATGTGTCTGGCCCATCTACCAACATCAAGGTGGCTTCTGCAGATGAATACCTAATACTAACAGAACTGTCTCTCCTGGGCCTAACATAAGCCTACAATCTTAAGGGCTATGTAGGAACCAGCTATATTTATAATCTGTTTAGAAGCCACAACTGATCATAAGTGATCATAAGAAGCACCTAGGTTTTATATATATTACAACCCAAATGACCGAGGACCCCGGGAGGTCCTAAGTAAATAAAATCCATTGACTTTGGGTCTAGGATCTATGTGGAATGGGCAAGGGACAAATCAAACCTGCAGGAGGTCTCCTGGGTACCTTGGTCCTAGCACATACATCACACTCAAAGACAAAGGCACCCACATCACATGATCACGTAGGTTATCAATAGGCCGAGAGACCAGATGTTTACCTGGATGACCTGCCAGAACAATGAGATTCTTTTTGCAGAAAGATATTTGGCCCATGAAGGAGACCTCTCTTACTCCAAATTCACACTTAGGAAATCATTTATAGTCCCTCAGTTTTTTTAAGGACCATTCTTACATGTAGGAAATGGGATGAACAATCGGGAGAAAATACCACTATGTTGTCCAAATATACAACAACAAAATTCCCAAGAAAACTCCTGAAACATGTTGATGGCCAAGTTTTAGAAAACAACTGGGGCATTACACAGCCAAAAGGGCATCACCAGGTATTCAAAATGCCCGTACAGGGTGTTGAATGCTATTTTCCACTCGTTTCCCTTTTTAATCATAATCAGATTGTAGGCTCCCCTCAGGTCAATTTTGGAGAATCATTAAGCTCCAACAATCTTCCTAAATAGATCAGGAATCAAAGGAAGGGAGTATTGACTCCGGAGGGTAATTTTGTTGAGTTTCCTGTATTCTATACGAGGGCATAACCGCCCGTCCTTCTTTCCAACAAAAAAAAAAGTCATCCCCTACAGGAGAAACGGATGGACGGTGTGCCCTTTGTTCAGTCTGTCTTGCATTTACTCCCTCTCTCAGCGCCAGAGAGATTAAAGATCCTATCCCTAGGAAGTGTAGCTCCAGGGACCAACTGAAGAGCAGAGTCGTATTCTCAATGGGGTGGCAAGGCTTCAGAAGCCTCCTTCGAGAATACATCCTGAAAGTCCATGATAAACCGAGGGATGGAACCCTCCTCCATACCCATATGAGTAAGCTAAACAGACAGGTAGTGACTAGATCACTGAGTACCCCTCTTGATAAGTTCCCCAGTACTCCAATCAAAATTTGGGAATGGTTTTTCAACTAGGTTAACCCCAAAATTACTTCAGAGGATAAATTGTACATAGCAAATTGGAAACATTTTTCAGAGTGGACCGCCCCTGTGTCATAACTAAATCAATAGTTGTTAATTCAATAAACCCTCTGGCCAATGAAGTGGTGTCTACCATAGATACCATGCTGGGTAACTTGCAGACTACAAGATCCAAAGCGGAGACAAAATCATAATTAAGGAAATTTGCAGCGGCCCCCAAATCAACAAAAGCCAGCCAAGAAACAGTTTCTCCCTGTTAAGATAATTTTACAGGCAGGAGTACCCTACCAAATTTCATGAGAAATACCTGTGTGTCTCAGTGACCTACCCAATCTTCGTTCAGGTGCTAAAGTTTTCCGCCTTCAGTCTCACATGGCAGGATTGTGGTTGATGAGGGGGGCTGCTGAAGTAGAAGTATAGTTTGTTCTTTCAGTAATGTTCCCTCTGCTCTTGAGATAAAGTAGCCCCAAGCTGCTTAAGCTCCTCATATTTTTCAGGGGCCTTTGATACAGAGGACTTAGGGACAGAGAAAGGAGAACCTAGGGTAGGATGACTAAACAACAGATCCTTTAATGTGTTAGAAAGATGAGCCTAAACTGAGATCCCAGGGATGGGTCATTCCATCCAGAGGCAGTACACCATTTCCGGAATTTAGCAAAGTACTCTTCTACTGGTATATTGCCCTAACTATGAGACAGAAGCTATATAAACTGCCCTGTCCGGCTGCTTATATAACAGGCCCAGAGAAATAACAGTCAACAGAAAAAAGCTGGGAGGAAATGGGTGCAAGAGAAAATGCCCACTCTTGGAGGATCTCCCTAAAGCAAGGACATAATAATGCCCACCTTCTGAACATCTGACCCTGATAAGTGAAGTCTAAGATAGAAGTATAGGATGCAACTTTCCCTAAAGGTAAAAAAAGCTTTTACAGTCCCCAGAGAACCTATCAAGAAGCTGTACTTTGGGTTCCACAGGTGAGAGCACCAAACTGAGAGGAAGAGAGGACTCCTGCTGTTGAACCCTCTGTGCCAAGTCTGCCTCCATTTTGGTGGCTAGTGCTAACATAGGGTCTATGGCACCAAGTCACCTGGAAAAATTGTACAGCCAGTTATACTGTCTACACAGTAGGCAGGGAAATACACACACAGTGAGCTCTGACTGAACCCAACCTGCTTTCCCTGCCTACTTGCAGTGCAAGCCCTAAACAGCAAGTCCGCAACAGGTCGACGTTCCCTGTAATGCTTAACTGCAAGACAGACAGACATAAAATGCAACCACACAGAGATAGGTCGTATGGAGCAAGGTAAAAAGCTGGGAGGACAATACGATACAAAACTGGAGGACACAGGGTAGTCAAAATAGACAAGCCAAAGTCAGAACTAGACAGGTACAGAATCAAAAGACAGAAGGAGGTCAAAAGGAGCCAAGGTCAATATAACAGGCAATTCAAATATGTACAGACAGAGCAGGGAGCACGGGAGATAAAACTATAATTGGCAAATATTTAAATAGAGTCCCTGAATCAGATCCCGATAGGTCCAGGGACTCGGCCCCCCCATTGAACCAGAACATAGGCAGTCTGAACAGTTACTCAGCCCGCCAAATAACCCACACCACCTAACATCAATATTCGGTTGATGCGCTGCAGGGAGGAACACAGCGGACATGCTTGCATCACCAGGAAGCATGGCCTAGAAAGTGAGTAAGGGAGGGGGCGCAACCAAGCAGCACATCTATCACAGGGCAGCTGTGCCTGGGCCCCGGATTGAGGCATTAAAGGCCAGACAGGTAAGTTGGCGAGGCTATACACAGGACACAGCACAGCGCCCAGAAAAAGACATGGAAGAGGTGAGGACAGCCAGTGCTAACAGTACTACACTCACCACTCCCACTGCAAATAAATAAGGAAGCCAATAATGAAAGAGCTTTATAAGACACACTGCCATTTCCCCCTACTTCTGGGGGCAAAAAAGTACATCTTGTAGCACAAAAAAATATGGTATATTTTTATCACTGAAGGAAAAATAACTGTGTTATTTAGGCTTCATTCACACGACCGTATTTTGTTTCCGTGTCCGTTCCGTTTTTTTTGCGGACCGTATGCAGAACCATTCATTTCAATGGGTCCGCAAAAAAAACGGAAGGTACTCCGTGTGCATTCCGTTTCCGTATGTCCGTATTTCCGTTCCGCAAAAAAGATAGAACATGTCCTATTCTTGTCCGTTTTGCTGACAAGGATAGGCATTGTTACAATGGATCCGCAAAAAAACGGAAACACGGATGCCATACAGAACGTCATCCGTTTTTTTTGCGGATCCGCAATTTGCGGACCGCAAAACACATACGGTCGTGTGAATGAAGCCTAAGTCCTGCCACAGGCGTTTTTCTGTCCTCAATGTGGTGCGGAGCAAGACGATCTGTCATGACTCACAATGTAAGTCAATGAGGACGGATTTGTTTTCTCAGACACAAAAGAAAACGGATCCATCCCCCATTGACTTACAATGGTTTTAGAGACGGATCCGTATTGATGTATGACGGAAGCGTTTTTGCTGATCCATGATGGTCTAAGTGCTTTCCTTCCCATCCTTCACATATTCAATATTTTACACTGTGCAGCCTAAGTTTCTATTCCTCTCTGCTGCATTTAGACATTTATGGTGTTATTTCTCTATTGCCCTTCCCTGCTAGATGCAATGCTCATACAGATTATCGTCATAGTCCACAGAGGTCATGTGTAGATTATCTTTACAGCACAGAGATCTGCAGTATTCTGTCCATGGAAATGAAACTGTATTTCAGAAGCCATAAGTTTCTATTTAGACTTTCCTGTTTGATGCTCAATGTTATGTAACCAATGGAGCAGATTTACTAACCCCATCTAAGCCCCCATTCACATGACTGTATTTTTTCTCCGCATTTGATCTGTATTTTTCGATCAGATGCGTACCCATTTATTTTAATGGAGCCACAAAAATGCAGACAGCACACCGTCTGCTGTCTACATCCGTATGTCCATTCCACAGTTCTGCAAAAAAGATATTCCATTTTGCAGACAAGAATAGCCGTTGTTACAGTGGCTCCGCAAAAAAACAGAAGCAACACGGACATCATCCGTATTTTTTGTGAGCCGCAAAATACACACGGTTGTGTGAATGCACCCTATTATATAGACAGTGGAAACTTAGACCAGGACATGAACGATAAAGCATGAACAGTAGTCCTCGAAAACCCCTTTAACAGTGTCATGGATGGGAAGAAATAGAACATAGTATGAATAGGGGTTTTAAAATGAATGTTAAAAAAACAAGCCTAAACTTATTATCATGAATGCAACAACCGGGCAAACAATGGTATGCGTTTCACAATGTGGCAGGTGTCACTTATCAGAACATAGATGGTTATGGACGCATAATATGACTGCATTATGTGAGAAAGCGGATTTTGAGTATATGAAAAGTGTGAAAATTGCTCCAAAGCTCTTGGCAGTGGAAGGTTGAAACGGAACAGGAAACAGGAGAAACAAACAGTAACACGGTCTGGCAGGGAAAGCAGTGAGGCAGGCCAGTGCTTACATCACAACGAGGAAAATGAAAGTAGTGTTTTCCCCTGTGTATGGTGGGGGGTGCATTATCGAATATTCGGGCAGACGACGTTCTTTGCTTCAGTTCCATTTCCTTCCAGCCATCAGGGTCATATGACATGATATAAATGAAAGCTGTGATGAAGCATCACTGATTCCTGCAGCTGCTTTCACATCCAGACACTGAGCAGTCAAGATGAGATAGATTCCCCCGCTCTACGTATTTATCTATTCTCATTATATCTGGGGATCTAGTAGATCTAGACAGAAGTTTCTGCTCATGATACATTGCAAATGGAGATTTTTTTAATACAGACGTAGCAGAGTTAAACTTGCCGTGTAACTGTTTATTTTTTGCATAAAAATCTTACCAATTAGTAGATTTAAATATGATCCTAAAAAACTTCATATTGCCACATGTCATGTGATAAACTCAGCTCTGTGTGTCTGCATAGCTGCTAAGAGCATACTTCCCAACTTTGTAAACGGTAAACACCAAAACAAAGCCCAAAAAGAAAGAGCCATATGGCGCAGGTGCAAACAGATCTCTGAACCACCAAAAAAGTACGCTGCACCACCACATCAAAGCAAGATAAAAAAACTTTATTGAAACAACAAAAACATAAAGGAATATAAAAAACAAATATAGGTGTCAAAGTTCACCACAAGGAGAGACATAAAAGTGGTCAGAGCACAAATGTATAACAATGTCAAACAGGCGGGTAAAAAAATAATAACACACAAGCCTGATTGTAAAACTAGTACAAATGAATATACAACTCCACAGAACACCCACAGAGAATGCTCCACGCACTTAGTCCAAGACGCGCATCGCGTGGAGCTTTCTCGCTCACTCATCCTCCAGCCTGGCAACACAGACTTGAAAAAAGGCCTCTGATGCTCTGAAACGCTTTGTTATATTTTAAAAATAAAAAGAGATTTTTTTCTACATCCTCGTGGTCGTAAAGTTCTGCTGAAGAAGTATTATTGTTACGTGGGTTGCTTCCCACCAACACCTCTCCTGTTACGATTGATTCATACTCCTCCTGGGGGCCGGCCTAGGCTCTTGTCTATACCTGCTTACAGTAGCATTGTGCCTATGTTTGAGGGCAAGAGGGGGCAGCGGAAGGGCCATGAGCGCTTTCTTTGTGGCAAAGGGCTTAGGTTAAGAAATTGGCTTTGGGGGTGCGCCGTTTCAGTTTTCACCTCAGGCAGCAGAAAGGCTAGGTGCACCCCTGGCTAGAAAATGGAATCAACACCAGGTAAGACCAGGGGCGGACTGCGAACTTAAAGTGGCCCTGGAAAAAAAAACTAAAAGTGGCCCTATGTAACTTGTAGGTGAGTTCAAACTGACAGAAAACAGGCCAAAACAAGTAGCCATGAACAACTGAAATAGGCAGGGACTTCAATACTGTAGTACAGAACAGAATACCACTCCAGCAGAACCAAATACCACAGTATTCAACTGTATCACCATCATCAGGACAGTAATACAGTTGAGTTCAGGAGGGCACCTGTGGCCGTTGAGCATCAGATTATTATATACCTGGCCTGTGGCCATCAAGAGGGCTTGAGTGGCCCCTTGGGCATCGGCCCACCGGGAAAATTCCCTTTAAGGTCTATGGCCAATCCGCCCCTGGGTAAGACATCATGTAAAAATTCATGGCTGCAGAAGGTCACACCTCTTCCACTAAGCCCAGATCACACCATGTTCACTTTTCAACAAAGTGGAAAGAGAGGCACAAAATAGTTCAAAAGTCGCACATTTTTGCACAAATGAAGAATGTGGCAAAATGTACAGATCTCCGGCATGAAACAGGTGAAAAATTCTGTTAAAGGTAAATATGGTCAGTTTTAGTCTCATCACTCCAAATTGCAAAAGTGTGGATTCTCTAGATGCTTATTGTAAGTGGGCTGCTTTGTGATAACTCTACCATGTAGCTCATTTCTGTTCGAGTATCTCCTTATTGGGCAAGCTGGAGCAGCCACACCACTTTTTTTTAGGAAAGCTTGGGTTTCAGTAGAATTTGCTTGTGGGTTTAATTTTCCTCCTGGCATTAGTGAGTAAAATCTTTCTACCTGACCATTTCTTGGTATTATCAGAACCCATAATTTTACATTACTTGATCAGATTTTGAACAAAACTATTTGGTATTTTCAAATCTTCAGATATGCTTTTGTATTTATTTCCCGAGTTATAAATTTAACCCCTTGCTGACCTCCCATGGACTATATACATCTGGGTGGTGGGCACATATCCCTGCATGGACTTCAGTGACAGCAGGGATGGTTTTTCAGAGATCAGGTGGGAGGGGTGGGATTTGCTGCACCTCCCAGTAATTGCCTTGGTATATACTGTGGGTTTAAAGTTGTTTATTGATGCTATGATTAAGGGCCCATTTGGAGGCCTGAAATGCGTAAGCAGAATGTTACGCACCAGTGGACTTACTTTTTATGTTTTCAACCTGGATTATGAATAAAATTGGATTTTAATAGTTTTTTTGATGCTGGACTATAACATATGTTTACTGCATCTATTACTGCTTCGTGTTTTCTCGTCCAAGCACTGGACCTCTCCATATTGGGGGTTTCCTTTTCATATTGTGGTGAGTTGATGCTTTCTATGTTTATATACAATAAGGCCACATGTATCACTGAAAAAAGTGGGCAAATTATTTACATAATCGAATGGAAAATGTGTCTGGTCATGAGGAAGGGGGGCTAAATGGCCCAATTTTGAACAAGTTAAGATACTTTTGCTCACAAAGTCTTTGACAGTTCTTTTGCTTTCCTTGCTGTTTCAGTAAGGCTAGTTGCACATTATCGCCAGAGATCCAGCAGGCTGTTCTGGCAGGGAACAGCGTGTTGGACCTCTGCTCACTCCGGCATTGCCGGAGGTTTGTAAGGCTCCATCCGGTCCCATTCAGTATAATAGGGACAGGCGGAGATCCGGCTATATTCTGGCAAATATGCCAAGAACCGGTCAGGAGAAAACTGCTGCATGCAGTTCCCTGCCGGAACAGCCTCCGGAATCTCTAACACTAGGGTGCAACTAGCCTAAGCAGCAAAGTTGAACTTGGATGAAATGCACCAGCATCTCCAACCTATCCCGAGAATGAAAGGTCTGCAGCATTTTAGGTTTTTTCTTTACAATGGCATTTCTGGCCACCCGGCTGTGCAGAGTACTGACCCTGGCCTAATCCACTTGAATGAGGTGGTACTGCTGTGCAGGGAAAAAACAGTCAGGACTGGAAGAGATGGAACCCTATGCCAATGTCGTGGCCCTTCATTCTCAGCATTAGTGTTGGTTTCAGAGGTCAAACCTCTACTGATCATAAAATGACTGCACATCCTAAACATTTGCCTTCACTTTAAAGGGGTTTTCCGAGTTATATATTTTGGATAGGTCATCAATATCAGATCGGCAGGGGTCCGACACCCGGCACCCCCGCCGATCAGCTGTTTGAAGAGGAGGCGCGCACCGTATCAGCGCTGCCTCCTCTTCACTGTTTACATGCTGGCCGTAACGGGGTAGTGGTGAGTAGGTGTAATTACACCTCACCTCCCCATTCATTTATATGGGAAGAATCGCTCCCATACAAGTCTATGGAAGCGATTCTATCAATAGAAATGAATGGGGCAGTGAGGTGTAATTACACCTACTCACCACTACCCCGTTACGGCCAGCATGTAAACAATGAAGAGGAGGCAGCGCTGATACGGCGCGCGCCTCCTCTTCAAACAGCTGATCGGTGGGGGTGCCGGGTGTCGGACCCCTGCCGATCTGATATTAATGACCTATCCTGAGGATAGGTCATCAATATTTATAACTCGGAGAACCCCTTTAATGGTTAGGAAAACCCATGATGAAATTCTAGCCAATCCAACTGAACGCATTTGTCGCTACAGGCAATAATTGTACACTCATTTCTGTTCATACTTTATTTCTTGCCATTTAGTGGAGCATAAAAAAACTTGTTGCAGAATCGTTTGATCAGTGCACAATGTCACTTTACTTGGAATCTGCTTGATGAAGAAGTGGACATTGAAAAAGTTGAAGACTGGTTTTATGACCAGATTCAGTTTTTACCAACTGTTCACAAATAGGGGATGTACAACCTTCTGGCCTTCAAAATTATCTCAAATAAGATTATAAGGAAGCTACTGCCTATCTTCAGAAAGCTGAGGAACAGATTAGTGAAATAGAGTCAGATCAAACAGAAGCTAAAAAAGACACAATATATGCAAATTTGCCTGGATCTTCTACCACAAAACCAAGTTATCAACGGTTTAAGGTATGCTAAGATAGTGCATGAAATATGCAAGATACTTGAACGCCATTCAAGACAGAATGCTTTACTATTTGAAGCATACAGTGAACAAGGATTTTCTCATTTATCTTTCCATGGAAGGCACAGTGAAAGAGCAAAGGATTGTTTTCAAAAAGCTTTAAAGCTGGATCCAGAAAATATAGAACTGATGTCAAGCTATGCCATCTCCGTGTATAAACTTGAAGGCTATTACTGTCTGAAAAACCCTCTTGATGAATCTTTTCATCTCTTGCAACATGCTGCCAAGTTAAATCCAAAAAACACGGTGGTCAAGGTCCTTCTTGGTTTAAAATATCAAGATCTTAATGAATCCGAAAAAGGACTTGTGCTCATAGAGGAAGCTCTGCAAGAGACACCAGAACTTCCATATCTTCTTCGCTATGTTACAAAGTTTTACAGGAGAGAAGGAATGACTGATGAGGAAATTATGGTCCATAATGAAGCCACTCATAGAAACCCTACCTCTAGTCATCTACATCACCAACTTGCCTTGTGCTACAAGAAAAAGATATCTGTTCTAATGAACTGTGCAAAAAGCTGCAATGACTGGAAGCAGCAATCGCGTCCCCCATCATTTAACCCCTCGGGTGCTGCAATCAATGCCGATCACAGCACCTGTGAGTGAAGGCAGATGAATTATGGATTTTTTCAATTTGACTCCACAAAGAATTTTTCCTGTTTTCCAATAAAAGACATTAAATGGTACCATTAAAAAATACATCTAAATGTATACATGCCTATATATGGCTACGTGAACAGAAAAATAAAAAAAGTTATGGCTATTGGAAAGTGGGGAGAAATGAGAAATGAAAATGGAAAACCCAAAATGGACAAGGTACTTAAGGGGTTAATTAACCTTTCATGATACATTAAGATTTCTGCGATGACTGCTTGGATTTATCATGTAATATTGCAAGATTTTCATTGAATCCGTTTCCCAAAACCTTCATTAGCTCTGATCCCCAGATCTATACCTTTAGAACTGATTGTAAGGGATAGCAAACTGAGAACTGTGTGAACTGATGGCCATCACAACCCTCTGCTCTTTCTATTCACAGAACATAGCATCTGCAGGGACGTACAGTAAAGGAAATAAGTATTTGATCCCTTACTTATTTTGAAAGTTTGCCCACTGTCAAAGACATGAACAGTCTATAATTTTAGGATAGGTTAATCTTAACAGTGAGAGATAGAATATCCCCAAAAAATCCAGAAAATTACATTGTCTAAATTATATATTTATTTGCATTTTGCACAGAGAAATAAGTATTTGATCCCTCTGGCAAACAAGACTTAATACTTGGTGGCAAAACCCTTGTTGGCAAGCACAGCAGTCAGACGTTTTTTGTAGTTGATGATGAGGTTTGCGCACATGTCAGAAGGAATTTTGGTCCACTCCTCTTTGCAGATCATCTCTAAATCATTAAGATTTAGAGGTTGTCGCTTGGCAACTCTGGTCTTCAGCTCCCTCCATAAGTTTTCTATGCGATTAAGGTCTGGAGACTGGCTAGGCCACTCCGTGACCTTAATGTGCTTCTTTTTGAGCCGCTCCTTTGTTGCCTTGGCTGTACGTTTTGGGTCATTGTCGTGCTTGAAGACCCAGCCACGACCCATTTTTAATGTCCTGGTGGAGGGAAGGAGGTTGCCACTCAAGATTTTACGATACATGACTCCATCTATTCTCCCATTGTTGCGGTGAAGTAGTCCTGTGCCCTTAGCAGAGAAACACCCCCAAAACATAATGTTTCCACCTCCATGCTAGACAGTTGGGACGGTGTTATTTGGATCATAGGCAGCATTTCTCTTCCTCCAAACATGGCGAGTTGAGTTAATGCCAAAGAGCTAAATTTTTGTCTCATCTGACCACAGCACCTTCTTCCAATCACTCTCAGAATCATCCAGGTGTTCATTTTCAAACTTCAGATGGGCCTGCAAATGTGCCTTCTTGAACACGGGGACCTTGTGGGCACTGCAGGATTTTAATCCATTACGACGTAATGTGTTACCAATGGTTTTCTTGGTGACTGTGGTCCCAGCTGCCTTGAGATCATTAACAAGTTCACCCCGTGTTGTTTTAGGCTGATCTCTCACCTTCCTCATGATCAAGGATACCCCACAAGGTGAGATTTTGCATGGAGCCCCAGAAAGATGTCTATTGACAGTCATTTTGTATACAGTATATGTCTTCCATTTTCTTACTATTGCACCATCAGTTGTCTTCTTCTCACTCAGAATCTTACTTATGGTTTTGTAGCCCATTCCAGCCTTGTGCAGGTCTATGATTTTGTCCCTGACATCCGTAGAAAACTCTCTGGTCTTGCCCATGTTGTAGAGTCTGACTGATTAGTCTGTAGACAGGAGTCTTTTATACAGCTAACCATTTAAGACAGCAGTCTTTAATGCAGGTATCGAGTTGATTAGGAGTGTCTAACTGGTCTGGAGGAGCCTAAACTCTCAATGTTTGGTAGGGGATAAAATACTTTTTTTGGGATATTCTATCTCTCACTGTTAAAATTAAACTACCCTAAAAATTATAGACTGTTCATGTCTTTGACAGTGGGCAAACAAAATTAGCAAGGGATCAAATACTTATTTCCTTCACTGTAGCTATAGGAGGTATAGTGCCTGACTTGATGCCTGAGGAGGCCCAAATGTCCTTCAGCCAGATAAGACACCAGTATTATAAACAACATATAGTAGGTGTGGGCTCCAGATACAGATTTCACATTGGGGCCCTTAATGTATGCCTATGAGCATCTGTATTCTGATGTTGCTGAAAGCAGCTGCAGTCAATTTAATTTACTCATGGCCACTTTCTCCTAGCACCTAAATAGCATATGTAGGTAGCAATTTGAGGGGTTAAGTCTACTCTAGGTGACTAGGGTTGTTTAGCCACATTTTATGTACAAAGGGTGTTGTGCATTAAGAAACTATGTGCAGTTGCAAACACTGTGACCAATGTTTGCATGACAGGGCAACAAACAATGGGAACGGCAACACACAAGTTATAAAACAAACATTAATATCACATCATGGATCCAAGGATGTAATCATCTCTTTTTGTTGGTAGGCAGCAACCTTACCTCATTCAAGCATTTCCTAGAAACACGTGATGTGTACAGAGATCTTCCAATAAAAGACTGTGACATCCCAGGACCTGAGAATAAAACTGTCCATCACCTTTCAATCAACCCACATTGACCTGCTTGGCAGTGTAAACACTAGTGGGACTCTACCGTACCTTTGTATGCCTCTGAGTCCCTTTGGAGGCATATCAAAGTACAAATCCATTAGAATAAAAAAAGTGTCATGCTGCTTTGGATGGTGGAGGTACCTACATCCTTCCTAGAAGCACTGCTTCTAGACTAGCTCCATACACATGGCACCTGGAGGCTGTGCACCTCGGTATTTTGCAGCTGTTTGGCCTTCATTCACTTGTATGCACATGGCTCTGCTGCCTACATTGGACCTTAAAAGGCTTTTCTGGAACTTCTATGGTTTATAACAGCTACTGTATGTACATACAGCTACTTACCTCATGGACATGTTCCCCATGTTTTTTTTCAATTTTCAAATTGGACTCTCTTTACCCCTTTCCCCATGTCAACAAATCACTCTGGTTTGGTTTCAACCTGTATGTAGAAATTCCTATGGCTTTATCAAACCAAACCCTTGATGCCAGGGGCGTAGCTATAGGGGGTGCAGAGGTAGCAGCCGCTACCGGGTCCAGGAGCCTAAGGGGGCCCAAAGACCCTATTATAGAAAGTGTATGCTGGTCAATTTACACTTCTGGCTGGAGGGTAGGGGTTAGGTCGAGATTTTGTCATTGGGGGTGCTGTTTCAATTTTTGCCTCAGGCAGCAGAAAGCCTATATGCTCCCCTGCCCCTGGCCACAAAGCACTGAGGAAAGGGGGACTCAAGCTGAACTCTTGCACCAGGGCCCATGAACCTTTAGCTACGCCCTGCTTGATGCACTTCTTTCTCTGACGCAGCTCCAGCCCAGGGCGGACTGGGAACTTAAAGTGGCCATGGAAAAAAATCCTAAAAGTGGCCCCATGTTGTAGGGGGTCCGAATTGACAGAACGTGGGGCAACACGAATAGGCAGAGTCTTCAATATCATAGTGCTGTGATGGCTAACCTCCGGCACTCCAGCTGTGCGAAAACTACAACTCCCAAGATGCACACTTTCTTGGCTGTTCTCAGAACTCCATAGAAATGAATGGAGCATGTTGGGAGTCATAGTTTCACCACAGCTGGAGTGCCGGAGGTTAGCCATCACTGTCATAGTGCAAAATACCATCCCATCAGATACATATACCACAATATACTGCCCCAAAAGCTATCCCTCTGTGGTGGCCATCAATAGATGCCATGTTCTGTCCTCCTCCTTCAGTTCTCTGTGATTAAGATATGGATCAGGGGGCTTAGGAGGAGAGAATGGGACAGAACAGTTGAATTCAGGAAGGCATGTGCGGTCGCTGGCTGGATACCTGAGTACCTGATTCTCACAGCGTTAATTATCACTGAGAGCTCCTTATGTATTTTTAATATATTTAAATATAATGTATAATTTAATATAATGCCTCCAGTTTCAGACAGAAAACTGAGCTCCTCTCTGTCCCTTGTCCACATGAAAGGCATAGCCTACCTTTCCATCTGGTCAGCTCACACAGTCCATTCATTTTAGATACTCCCCCCCCCCCCCATCACCCAACCGAATATGAACTATAAATGCATACGACTCGAATCAGAAGAATGGCAAAGATACATCTTTATCATTTAAACTGTAATTTTTAATGCAAAAAAAATTGAAAAAAATTATGGGTAGTGGTGATATTGACAGCATGTTAGATTGTAAAATTAAGGCAAATTGAAACACATAACAGACTAAAAATTAGAGTGGTGGTAGTAACAAGAAATACTCCCGAGCTTTTACTTGTGGCCATTATTACAGTCAAGAGTGCAAAACACTGGCACTGCTTATCTACAGGACCGGACAGTTTCTTCTCAGTATATACAGTATATATATATATATATAAACGCATGAACAATGGCTACAATACATTTCCGTATGTCCACCAGTATTAATGCTTCAAAGCATCCAAAATATAAAATAAAGCAACTCTGGAAATAATCTTAAAGGGATTTTCCAAGATTTTTTTAACTGATGACCTATCCTCTGTATAGGTCATCAGTATCTGATCGGTGGGAGTCCGACACCCTGGACCCCTGCTGATCAGCTGTTTGAGAAGGCAGTAGAGCTCATAGTATCACCGCAGCATTCTCACAGCATTGACTAGGCCAATCATGACACGTTGATTGGTCACATGGCCTAACACCGCTCAGCCCGTTTGAAGTGAATGTGGATGAGCTGTGATACCAAGCACAGCCGAGGCCCGGTACCTTCTTAAACAGCAGGGGTCCCAGATGTCAGACCCCCATCGATCAGATACTGATGAACTATCCACAGGATAGGAAATGAGTTAAAAAATCTTGGAAAGGTCTTTTAATCAATAATATTCAGTCGTGTGCATCTACAGCTCCTATGAAGACCTATGTGTCTCCACAGCTACAGACTACAAACAAAGCTTCTGTAGTTTCATCCTGCTGACTTCTTTTCATCTGTCCCTACATCCTGCAAATTGCCTGAATGTGTTTGCAAGTTGAGGAATGTGACTACGCTGGGTTGGTTCGTAGTCTGTAAACATGGAGTCACATACATCTGCATCAGGGCTGTAGACACAAAAAGGTGTTGTCCTGGCTTTTCCTATTGATGACCTATCCTCAGGATAGGTCATCAGGTCATCAATAGTAAAAGCCCGGACAACCTCTTTGAGACTTTGCAACCATTATTTATTACCCTGATGCATCTTAAATACAGAGGTGTACATACCCTTTAAGTCTAATTCAGTTACTAAACCTATAAAATAAAGTGTGACTGCAGGCATCAGCAGAAATTGCACTCCCAGAAATTGCAGTCAAAGAAAGAAAATCACCATGACCACCAGCTTTGCAGTGGAGATCCCGCTAAGTATCACAGTTTCCTTATATGTAAGGTTGGCTATTGGCGCTAACTCCAGTCACCTGTCAAATGTTCAGGTTTTGAATACAGCCGTTCAGCTGTGACAACCAGATGAACGTCTGTTAAAGATCTGTTAGGGTCAGAGAAGAAGCATCTCAGGGTTTCCAGTGATATAAAATACTGTAGATATGCAGTTGCTCGTTAAAAAGCACTTCCATCTTCATATAAAGTTCACCTTTCTCGAGTACTTCTAGAAAATAGTCACGCTGGGCTTAAAGAGTATTCCTATCTCAGACATTGATGGCATATCGCTAAGATATTGCCATCAATGTCAGATAGGTGGTAGGTCCTACAACCTCTGGGATCCATTCCTATCTCCAGAACGGGTCCCCATGAAGTGAAGAACAGCACACTGCGCATGCATGGCTGCTCTCCATATAGTGCTATGGGAGTTCCCAAAATAGGCAATCAATCACACACATGTATAGCCACCTCTCCATTCGCTGCTATGGTACTGAGTGATTTTCAGAACTCCCACAGTGGTGTACGGAGGGTGGCCACACATATGCAGCATGATTTTCTTCACTTCAGGGGGGCCTATTCTAGAAATAGGAGTGGGTCCAAGAGGTGGGATACGCACCCAGCTAATATTGAAGGCATATCAATGTCTGAGATGGGAATACCCTTTTAAATATTCAGTTCATTTACCCTGTCATTATTCATGGATACATAGTAAATATACTGTCCATTTTTTGTGCCATTTCTATTGAAAGCGAATGTCCTGTTGAACACCAATTTTTAAATTAAAACAAACTTCTGTGCTGATTACGTTCTTAAAATATCTCCATAGTGGTCAGAGATCTGTTTTTCTGATTCAGGGCTACAAATCCGTTGCATAATCATACAGACAACATTTTGGCTACCTGCAGCAGCCACTAGAGGGAGCTAAAAGGGGACACAAAAAGTGGTATTTTTTGTATTCAATATTCATAGAAACAATTTTTTAAAGAATTTTTGGTTATTTTTTTCCGTTTCAACAGTACTATACCATTGAAAATTACTAAGATATTGTCCATCTGAAGAAGTCAGAACAGAGAGTTAAAGGTCCTGTATAGATAGGCAACCCATTGGTAGATTATTGATGCTGTGAGGGAAACATGTTATCTGCTAGTATAATAGAAGATTATAGAATTGGGATAACAGTATGACAGCTCTATTGTTCTCTAGATAGGCCTGGATAAAGATGGCCACAGAAGATCACTGCATTAGTGTAATATGATGTGTGATCCGCTAAGTAATGGCAGGTTTACATGGTTTGAGGAGCAGCTGATTAGCATTCCTTCCTGACAAATGGCTGCTTGTTCAGTGGAGGTGAAGAGCCGCATTTACATGCTGTGATCACCTCCACAGTATGAGGATGAGGGATCACTATTGCAATCACTCGTGTTCATTCAGATGCATTGTTTCTGGGCAATAGATCACTGTCAGCACAATTGGATGCCCAGAAACTATAATTTACTTGCCTGCATGAACTACTGTTTCACCCAATGAACGAGCGTTTTGCGTTTAGACGGGCAGACTATTAGGAACAAGCATTTGTAAGAACATTCCTCCCCGATAATCTGCCCGACAATCAGGCTGTGTAAACCCGCTCATTAATATAACTCACTAGCATAACTTTACAACACCTTTTAGTCAGCACTGGGCTACCGCCCATAGAGGCAGACCAGGCAGTTGCTATGGGGCCCTGGAGTTTGAGTGGCCTGGTCAGGCTGAACAGCCTTGACCCCTTTCCAACCTAAGTACAACGTCTCCCTTTCTCCTTGCTGCTGCAGCCACCGCCAAATCCTTTTTCGTCTGCTGTGCTTATGGTCCGTGGTACCAGAATCCATAACAGAATTCTTAGATAACCCGAACCTTGTACGCTGAACACAAGTTCGCTGAACACTACTACCGACTACTGACCTGCACAGCCCTGGCCTGGAAGGTAGTATCTAAACTCCATGAGCCACTGGGACTCCAACATCCCACAGCCAACACAAACAGCAGACAGCACATTCTATATGAAATTTGGAGTCGCTCACACTACGTGCTGCAGCGTAAAAGGGAGGAGGACACACAATGTGTGAGTTACAATTCACACAACTGTATTTCTGGGTCCACATACGTTCCACAATTTTGCGGATTGTATGCAGATCCATTCATTTCAATCAGGACGCAAAAGATGCGGACAGCCCACCATGCTCCGTGGGCCGGCAAAAAAGATAGAGCTTTTCCTATTCATGTCCATTTATATCATAGAGCTGGCTGTGTGCTTTCCACAAAATCCAGAACGCACATGGCCGGTACCTATGTTTTACAGATCCACAATTTGGACCACCCCTTTCCTAGTAAGCCAAATCCACTTGTCAGACAAGTAAAAAAAATTCTAAGGCACTTAATAAATGATGCAAAGTCTGTATGACAGTTTTTTGGCACATGCTGCATCATAATTCTGGCACCTTTTCACTGGTAAATCTCCACTAGTGAAGTGAACGTTCAAACAGCATGCAGTAATCTCCCTCTAGTGGTTACTGCAGGGAGCCAGCATGTTATCCTTTACATCTCAAGGGAAAGTTTACTAGGTTTACTGTTTAATAAAACAGTCTTTAGTCTAAAGTCCGATGGCATAAGATATGCCAAAATTATTTATAGCTGTACACCTATTAATAATCCAAAATCAGGGCAGCACTGTCGGTGTAGAGATGCCTGCAGTTTACATGAGACTAGGGATGAGCAAACTTCTGTTTTACAAATTCGGCGTACAAGGTTCGGGTTATCTAAGAATTCTGTTATGGATTCCGCTACCACGGACCTTAAGTTAGGGTCCATGGTAACGGAATCCATAACGGAATTCTTAGATATCCCGAACCTTGTACACCGATTTTGAAAACAGAAGTTCGCTCAACACTAGATGAGACCAATCATCTGTTCCATACAAAAGGGAAAAAAAGCCATGGCACATCCAAATAAAGTGAAAAAAGTAGTGTCCCTTATTCACCCGAGTAGCTACCTGCTTCAGGTTTTTTTTCCCTTTTGTATACCTATTAATAATTTTGATACGTCGCGGGAGGAACGTCCATCAGACGCTGGAATTTACACCAAAAAGGAGCTGTTATAAATGATTAGTTTAACCTAATCGGAAATCTGTCAGGCCACATAGGACCTGTCCCCTCCCGCTCACTTTTTTTTTTAGAAAAGTGGAAAATGCATCATAAAATGGGGAAAAGTCACAAATTGTGGCACAAAAACGAGACTTGTGCCAAAATTTGCAACTTTTCTACACTGAAAAATGTATTCATATGTTAATAAGTTGCCCGTACGTCTATGCGGGGTATTTGGGTCTCCAACTGCTAACACATATATTAAGAAATTAATCAGCACAGAAGACATGATGGGAAAAAGTAGCCTTCTGAAGCATGGAAGATGAATCAGCATCCAGCTAATCAATCAAAGTAGTGCTAGGACACATATAATACTTCTGTACTTGTCTACTACCAAACCAGTAAGTTATTTATTAGCTTCAATATACAAAAATTTTGAAAAAAAACTTTGAGCGGAGTACATGTAACTTTTTTCATGTGTGAAAGCGACTCCTCAGTGGCATAGCAAGGTTTATCCACTATACTTTTGCTTCAGCGGGATAAGGATGCTTTTAACGAGTTCTCGTTGTATTTTGGAAAAGTAAAGCTTTCGTTTCTAGGTGAGAAGACTTAACCATTCAGAATTCATCTTCTTTGATTGCATTGCATAGGAATAAAGCCATCGCCATCCACATAGGTCTAGATGACCACGGGATGTCAAGTTTAAAATATATTGTAATATTCTAAAAAAAAACGACTCCCATTATAGGAGTTAGTCAACACCGTTCATTTGGATTTCAAGAATGTTCCTTGTAAAGTGCAGATTTTCTGCATTTGCTATGCAACAGGGATATCGACCAGCAGGTAAATTATTTCCAATTGTTGTGCAATTAGCAAAATACAGTATTAAGTCTCAGTCTGTAAGACGCCGTCTGGAACATCAAATAAATGAATGTACTCCAATCCAACAGCGTATATTTTTGGTTTCTAATGTTCCGCCTGTTCGTAAAATTCCAGGCATCCTAAATCCTTGTCGATTATGACACCTTGTCTAGGTGGATCTATACCTCCTTGTGGTTACAATCTTCAGTGGCTGCAGAAGTCAGATCTCCATTAGTCCATATCTCTTGCCTGGTGTCAGATGTGGGCACAGTCATTGTCAGCGGTTTGTGCCTTAACCTTCTTATCAGTTTGGCAAATGCTAATAAAAGGGCACAAAATATCATAGAAAACCCACTTGAAAGGAATGCTGCTGTATAGTTTCCAGTCGTGTCCACCAGCCAACCTACAGCAGACAAAAAAAGACAATTAGAATGATGAGAGAGATAATCAAATATAGCTTTTCTAATAATCAAAAGCAAATATTTTATAGACTCTATGCAAGTGTGTTGTTGAACGTTAGCTACTTGTAATTAGGGTAGAGCGAACCCGAACTGCAAAGTTCGGGTTCATACTGAACCTTGCAAGTTCGGGTACCCGGATCTGAACCTGGACTTTTCAACTGAAATTCGGGTTTGAGTTCGGTGTTCGGGTGATTTTATTATTTTCCATTATAACATGGTTATAACGGAAAATAATAGCATTCTTGAGACAGAATGCTAAATAAAATGTCCAATGAGGCACGCCTCCTACATCACATTCAAGCCCCCTTTTCCCTGCTCCCAGCATGAGGATGGGCTTGGGCACTAGCAGGAGGCGTGCCTGGGCTCCTTCCTGCAAGATTGACGCCCCTCTGGGCACCTTACTGGCTCATTTGCATACCGAATAAACTGGATTTTCAGAAGATAGAAAACATCTATTGCTGAAACAAAGGCACATCTGGAAATAAGGTACTAAGTGCTATTAGGCCATGGCTTTACTTCAATAGTGATTATCCTGGTGACAGATTTCCTTTAAAGGGAACCTGTCATCTCCGAAACACCCCCTAAACTAGAGTAAGCGGTGTATAGTGTAAGTGGTGCTGAATCCGAATATGTAAGTTTTATCTTCATACTCACTTCCATTCTGACGCTGTGCTCCAACAAACCTGCAGTAAAATACACTCACTGGACTCGTCTTTGAGTCCTCTCCATTGTGTGAGTGAGCACTGGAGTCCTGTCAGTGCATTTTACTGCAGGTTTGTGGGAGCACAGCATCGGAATGGAAGCGAGTATGAAGATAAAAATTACATAACCGGACTCAATGTCACTTACACTATACAACGCTTACTCTAGTTCACGGGGTGATTTGGAGATGACAGGTTCCCTTTAAGCTTCAGAGAATATCCCTTTAATTTTAAAATGCTGGTTTATCAATTAAAGAGGACCTGTCACTTCTCCTGACATGTAATAAGCATTCTGGAGCATTTATTCCTATGGCTCTATGTTGTGCCATTCCTTTAGTATTTCTGAATGGCTAGAAATCTGCAGTAAGGGTATAGAGGGGTGTTAACAAGTTGGGGGGTGGGGGGGTCCCTGCACAGTCTGACAATGGCAGCACTGACTGGACAGAGTGAGACTGTGCAGGTACACCCCCCCAACTGGTTACCTCCCCTCTGTACCCTTACTGCAGACTGCTAGCAATTCATTCATAACTTCTAGCAGAAATATTCAAGGAATGGCACAACATAGAGTCATAAGAATAGACGCTCCAGAATTGTTATTACATGGGGAATGCATGAAGCTATTAAAACAGACATGGAGCAGGGACAGGTCCTGTTTAAGGTCTGGCCAATGAGTTCAGTAGCCGACTGCAGTGATTCCCCTTGATTGCTTTCTGGCTTTCCGCAGATAGATCAGAATGAGGTAGCCAGCCAGTCTGTAAACTAGGTGACTTTTAGCCAGTGAGCAGAATATTGTAACATGGGTTAATAAATCTGCAAATAAGAATAGTTTCACATCTGCGACAGCAATTCTGGCAAACTGTTCCGGCACATTTCTACGGATCCGGCACTGCCGGATGCAAGCGGAGTGCCTGCCAGCCCTATTAACTATAATGGGGTCAAGTGGAGATTCAGCCACAATCCTGCAAAAATGGCAAGAATTGTCCGGGCAGAAACAGGTGCAGGCTGCAGTTCGTGTCCGGCCGATTCTCAGCATTCTCATTTGTTAAGACACTGGTCTTAATAAAGCCCTGCAATGGCAGTGGATCCTCCAAAGTTATGTAGAGGCGCTGGTCTCTACATAACTTTGGCCTATACATCGCCATCTCTAAATGAAAGACAGCTTCCTAGCTGTCTTACATTTAGACCATTTTTTATGCCTAAACTAGGTGTAGAAAATGATGAATGAGACAGGCCTCCCGCCCCGTTTCATTCATCATTTTCCACGACCACTTTTTTAGACCTGGCGTGAGCAGGGAAAAGTCACAGATTGTGGTGCGACTAACTGTTGCACCGCATTCTGCCCCTGAAATACGCCTAATGTAGGCATCTTTTAGGTTATCCATGGTTTTGGTGTACTGTTCCAATATTCCAAAAAAACATAACTTTTTTTCATTTTTTCCATCATCTGGGCTACATGAGGGCTGATTTCTTTACAGAAAGAGTTGTTGTTTCCTATGGTACCACCATAGGGTATAGACTATTGATTAACTTTAAAACCTTCTCTGGAAGGGGGCTGAACAGAATAACGCAATTCTGGTGCAGTTTTTTTTCCACCATTCACATTACCAGATAAATAACACATTCATTTTATGTAAATGATGATATAATCATACCTGATATTGGTGGGCTCACCAGGTATGGCACTGCATGGAGAAAGAAGACCACACCTAGGGCTGATGATAAGCTGGATGTACCTACAACATCTCCAGTCACAACAGGGATCAGGGCAACGTAGGCTCCATCAAAATAACCAAATGTAACAGAGAAAGGCACAAGTAGTTCAAAGCACCTAAGAATCGGAAGGAAAAGGCAGCTAAGACCATCCAGTCCCACAGCTATGAGGTAGCATGCATATCGGTGGTTTTTCAGAAACCTGAAAAAAAATACAACTTCAATATAGACTGACAGGTAGACATTGTTAAAGCGGTTTTACAGAAATTTAGAGTTTATACTATAAGTTAGAAAAAAAGGATACAATAGCACAACACACTACGTTCTTGTATCCTGCATAGCCCGGTAAAAAAAAAACGTATACTTTACCTTTTACAATGGAACTTTATGGTAAATGGATGCCATAGTATGGCAATCAGTCTCATGCATATATTTAAAGGGTTTCTGTCACCAGTTTTTTCGGTATGAATCAGGCTGACATTAGAGATGTGCTAATCTCACCTGATTCCAAATATATATCTGTTTTATTTACTGGTGCCCCCATTTTTATATAAAATGAACTTTTATTTTATGCTAATAAGGCTCCTAGGTGCAAGGGGCGTTACCTCTGCTCCTAGAGGCTCTGTTGATTGACAGGACCAGGCAGAGAAGAAACACTCAGTTCACCATAGATTTTAAGGACCTTCAATGATATCATGACCATGTGATCAGTCACATGGTTAGGATCACACAAACAGCCTGTCTCCTCCTAAACCATGTGACTGATCACATGGTCATGACATCATTGAAGGTCCTTAAAATCTATGGTGAACTGAGTGTTTCTTCTCTGCCTGGTCCTGTCAATCAATAGAGCCTCTAGGAGCAGAGGTAACGCCCCTTGCACCTAGGAGCCTTATTAGCATAAAATAAAAGTTCATTTTATATAAAAATGGGGGCACCAGTAAATAAAACAGATATATATTTGGAATCAGGTGACATTAGCACATCTCTAATGTCAGCCTGATTCATACAGAAAAAAACTGGTGACAGAAACCCTTTAACGTATACGTTTTTTGTATACGTTAAACGCATGGGAAAAACCTGATGTGAACCCACCCAAAGATATTTATGGCCTATCTTCAGGATGAGTAATCAATATCAGATCAGTCGCTGCCTGAAAAAGCTGACCGTTGGGGGTGCTGCATCTCGGATCCCCACAGATTCAATATTGATCACCTATCCTGATGATAGGTCATCAATATCTAAGCGCTGTAAAAGCTCCTGGACATAAAGAAAGAGATTTATCAATAACGGTGAAAATGGGGTTAGTTGCCCATAGCAACCAATCAGATTCCACCTTTCATTTTCCAAAGGAGCGCTGAAAAATGAAAGGAGGAATCTGATTGGTTGATATGAACTTTCCTTTTCACCAGTTTTATAAATCTACCCCAATGTCTATCTCGGCCTTGAGATCTGCTTTAAATAGTATTTTAGGAAACTAACATATCAGAGCTTATAGAGAGATTTAAAGGGCTGTACAGGAATAGAAACATAGCTGCATTTTTCATTAAAAAACAGCACCATATCTTTCCTTGGGTGGTGTGTCTGGTATTGCGTCTCAGCTTCAGTCTGCTACAACCGGCAGACGGTGTGGTGACACTTTTTGCAAGAAAGCAGCCATGAAATCCAGTACAAAACTGGTGTAAATGTAAACTGGCTTCAGATTCCACCTTTCATTTTTCAGAGCTCCTTTGGAAAATGAAAAGATCAATTTGATTGGTTGCTATAGGTAACTAAGACAGTTTTCTTTAGCGCCAGTTTTGATAAATGGCCCCCGAAAGTCTGTATCTGCTTAACACGTTTTTGATCACATCTGCGTCAAAGGCATTAGAGGATTCTGTCATAGATTACTTTAAAAAATAGCGCAGCATAACATTAATGGGCTCCCTGATGGGAATCCAACAGACCGCATTACAGTCAATGGGGTCTATCAGGAGTCTTCGGGTACCGTCTTATGATGAATCTGGCAATTTTGGGGTTTTTATGGTCTTCTCTTCCCAGAACAGACCTTAAATATGGTAAAAGATGGGAACGTAGCTTAAAACTGTAAGAAAACAAGGAATAAAAAAAAAAAAAGGTGGGCCGGGCCAAAATGTTCAATATCAGTAAATGAAACAGACAATAAAGATGCATCTGTTATTTCTACAGAGCCCAAGAAGGGAGAAATCAGGCAATCAGACACTAGAGGGCGCTGACTTACTGTATATTTATATATGGCTCGCATTTCCACATCTGAGAGAGAAGAAAGGTCCGCTGACATTAAACATGGAACCTGCACTAAACATTTTATTGTTTCCATACTGAAAAGGGGAAGCAGGCCTATTTGGGGTACTAGGTTTGATACAGATGAGCTTTATAGCAAACTGCTGCGTTATTAAACATTGCTTTACTTATCAGGTTCATTGATTTTTTTACTGCAAAACTATAAATCCATCATGTTTTACAATAGCTAAAGAGGTTAGTAGCAGAGATGACATCCCTATCCCTGACTACCTCTTGTGATCCCTGCAGCCAAACATGGGCCTCAGCAGTCACATAAGGTACTCAGGTACTTCACCAATGCAATGCTGGTATCTCTACAGCGAAGATGTCCCTGACTACCGCACGTGAACCAGGGTTGCCAACCAGAATTTTTCATTTTTCTGGACAATTTATCCCAAAATTACGGACAGCCAACACTTTTTACGGACAAATTGAAAACCCATAATGAATGATAAAGATGATAAGCAATACAGGGCTACAGTTCAATATACTAACAATAATTCATTACCAGCTCTTACTGTGAGCTGTAAAATGATGATAATTACCACCAAAATAATCTACTCAAGAACCACTAGCCTCAAAAAAAATCACGGACACAGCTATTTTTTTTCATGGACACAGGAAAAAAGTCACCTATTTTTACGGACTGTCCAGAAATTTCTGGACGGTTGGCAACCCTGACGTGAACGCTGAGACCAGGGATTGGTTGCAGGGTAGTCAGGAACCGGTTCAGTGCTAAAAAAATAAAAAAAACTGTGTGCGGCACTGGATCAGCAGTGATGGAACGGAGCAGGAGGAAGATGCTATTTACATGGGCTTATAGCAAACTATAGGTGTCATGTTATGGATCTATAAAAAGCAGTGTGTATGAGGACTGAGACTCTCTGGTCTTTGGAGATGTTGCCATTTTGGTTCTCACATTTCTATATCTGACCATAATGTGAGTTTATACTGCAATTACTTCACTTTTTTTCGCTTCTGCTAGGCTCTGTTCACACTAGCGTCATGGCTTCCATTCATAGCAAACCCATGAGAGCTATGGTAGATCAGTTCTAGAACAGATCCTAAAAAATCCTATCCATCTGATCCTAATGACTTACCTATAATGGGGTCCACCAAATTTCGGTTGGGGTTCTAGACTTTTTAATGACAAGAATGGGGCTGCACACCTGGCTGAATACATATAACACCATTGTGAACAGAGCCTTCACTAGATTTGAGGGGTTTTTTTTTTTGGAAAATTGGTCCATATTGATTTACATATGACACAATGCATAGCAATATGCTATTGCAAACCTAGCTTTTCTACTACCAGTTCTGGATCCATTGTGTAGACCTTTGTTCCTCAACTACATTCCTTAGGGACCATGGGTATCATTATTTGAGAATATCCCACAGAATGAATTAATGTGGTAAGTTCTCATACATTGACATTAAATGGGTTGTCTCACTTCAACAGTCTCACAAGTTCATAGATAAGATCATTTTGCTTGTTTTTAGAAACTGTTTCTAGGGGTTAAGGCCACCACTGCGGTGCAGCAGCGGTGGCCGCGCTTGCACGCTGAAACGAAGAATGCTGGCCTTTCTGGTGGCTGGGATTGCAGAAATGAGTAAGCATGGAGTCTCGTGCATTTGCATGAGTTCCCTTCCCCGGCTACTTCATATTGCCTTACCACTGGTTGTCACGATCTGCAAATTGCCCGCTGCTAATGATACTGATACACTAGCAGCCTTGGGAGCGCGCACGTAGAGGCTTCGGTCAAACGAAGAGGCACCGCCCTCCTAAAGCTCTGAAAGTGCGTCTTGAGAGAAGCAGGGAAGCACAGAAAGTGCTAGGTGAGACAACTCCTTTAATTATATCACCTACTCAATATTAAGGAAATCCTGAAAACATGATCGGTAGCTGGGCCACAAGGACAGCAGTTGAGGAACACTGGTGTAGAGAATCCATAACTATATGGTTGTTCTATAGTCTGGAGTAAAATAAAGTGAATTCATTACCTTCTGTCCGTCAACCATCCAAAGGAGATGTTGCCAACGATGTCTATGACTCCCAGTATAGACATCAGGAAGGCTGCTTGTTGGTGGCTCACGCCAACACTAAGGGCATAAGGCACAAGATAGACAAAAGGAGGACTGCATCCATACGCTAGGAATAGGAAAGATATGGCAAGAATGATGAAGTCTGGTTTCAGCAGAAAACTGTACTCCTTTTGGGAACAGTAGCATAAACTCTTGTGAGTACAGTCCAGGCTCAGAGGTGAACATTTGGAAGAAGGAATGGTACTTTGGTTTGGCTCGTTTGGATTATGTTCTTGCTTCAGCGAATAGTGTGCAAAGTCCTCCTTCAGGTTTATAGGTCGCATTAAAGCACCACAGACACAAAGATTGGCGACAAAACCGCCAAGAATGAGTAAAGCTCCACGCCAGGAAAACTGTTCAATCAGCAGCTGTACCACAGGGGCCAATATAAAGGTGCCAATCCCACTTCCAGACATGGCGATCCCATAAGCCAATGCTTTCCTCTTGTCAAAGTATTTTCCCACCATCGCAATAGCAGGACTGTAACAAAGTGCAAATCCAAGACCTGGAAAAAATAAATATTTGTGTGAGGGTAAGACCACACAATCAGGTTTCTAGATGCAGTTTTCGAAGTCGAAACTAGGAGAGAATTGAAAAAAAACGGAGATGTTGCATCTGTCCATTTATGATCCACTCCTGATTCTGGCTTCCGAAACTGCCTTCACAAAACTGACCGTGTGGTTGTACCCTAACGTAGAAAATGTCACAAAGACAAAGAAAGTTGAAAAAGAAAATCGGTTGAACAAGAAAGTGTGTAATATACTTACCATTCCCCAGCTGTGTGGATTGGCATCCACGGTCACGGCCCTTTTCTAAAAATCTAGCTTCCACCAATATCACATCCTTTACCAGGCTTCTGGCCTTGGCTATGGACAGCACGTCACCTCTACCGTGAACAGGGCCCAGGCCATCCCTCTCCCTGACGTACAGTGGGGAAAAAAAAGTATTTAGTCATCCACCAATTGTGCAAGTTTTCCCACTTAAAAAGATGAGAAAGGCCTGTAATTGACATCATAGGTAGACCTCAACTATGAGAGACAAAATGAGAAAACAAATCCAAAAAATCACATTGTCTGATTTTTAAAGAATTTATTTGCAAATTAAGTTGGAAAATAAGTATTTGGTCACCTACAAACAAGCAAGATTTCTGGCTCTCACAGACCTGTAACTTCTTCCTTAAGAGGCTCCTCTGTCCTCCACTCATTACCTGTAGTAATGGCACCAGTTTGAACTTGTTATCAGTATAAAAGACACCTGTCCACAACCTCAAACCGTCACACTCCAAACTCCACTATGGTGAAGACCAAAGAGCTGTTGAAGGACACCAGAAACAAAATTGTAGACCTGCACCAGGTTGGGAAGATTGAATCTGCAATAGGCAAGCAGCTTGGTGTGAAAAAATCAACTATTGGAGCAGTAATTAGAAAATGGAAGACATACAAGACCACTGATAATCTCCCTCGATCAGCGGCTCCATGCAAGATCTGAGTCCGTGAGGTCAAAATGTTCACAAGAACTGTGAGCAAAAATCCCAGAACCACACGAGGGAACCTAGTATATGACCTGCAGAAAGCTGGGAAAAACATAACAAAGGCTACCGTCAGTAACACACTACGCTGCCAGAGACTCAGATCCTGCAGTGCTAGACGTGTCCCCCTGCTTAAGCTAGTACATATCCGGGCCCGTCTGAAGTTTGCTAGAGAGCACTTGGATGTTCCAGAAGAGTATTGGGAGAATGTCATATGGTCAGATGAAACCAAAGTAGAACTGTTTGGTAGAAACACAACTCGTCATGTTTGGAGGAGAGTAAATGCTGAGTTGCATCCAAAGAACACCTACTGTGAAGCATGAGGGTGGCAACATCATGCTTTGGGGCTGTTTCTCTGCATAGGGACCAGGACGACTGATCCGTGTACATGAAAGAATGAATGGGGCCATGTATCGTGAGATTTTGAGTGCAAACCTCCTTCCATCAGCAAGGGTATTGAAGATGAAATGTGGTTGGGTCTTTCAGCAAGACAGTGATCCCAAGCACACCACCAGGGCAATGAAGGAGTGGCTTCGTAAGAAGAATTTCAAGGTCCTGGAGTGGCCTAGCCAGTCTCCAGATCTCAACCCCATAGAAAACCTTTGGAGGGAGTTGAAAGTCCGTGTTGCCCAGCAACAGTCCCAAAACATCACTGCTCTAGAGGAGATCTGCATGGAGGAATGGGCCAACATACCAGCAACAGTGTTTGCCAACCTTGTGAAGACTTACAGAAGTCTTTGCCAACAAAGCATATATAACAAAGTATTGAGATGAGCTTTTGTTATTGACTGAATACTTATTTTCCACCATACTTTGCAAATAAATTCTTCAAAAATCAGACAATGTGGATCCAATTCTGGATTTGTTTTCTCATTTTGTCTCTCATAGTTGAGGTCTACCTATGATGTCAATTATAGGCCTCTCTCATCTTTTTATGTGGGAGAACTTGCACAATTGGTGGCTGACTAAATACTTTTTTCCCCACTGTATACACAGATCAGGTGGCTTCAGGAGTTTCTGCACACGCTAGGGAGCAGTGTAGTTCAGGTCCCATCCACAGAAGAAGTGGTGTGCCATTCATAGTCCAGGCTGGAAACCCGGTAAGGGCTCATGCACACAACGTACTTTTTGTCCATGTCCATTCCATTCCATTTTTTTTTTGTGCGGTCCGTATGCAGAACCATTCATTTCAATGGGGCCACAAAAAAAACAGAAATGTGTGCATTGCGTATTCGTATGTCCATTCCGCAAAGGGATAAAACATGTCCAATTATTTTCCGTTTTGCAAAGACAGGAGTTGTTACAATGGATCCGCAAAAAAACAGATGTAACATGGACGTCACACTGATTTTTCTTTTTGCGAATCCGTGTTTTGCGGATCATAAAATACATATGATCATGTGCATGAGCCCTAAAGACCTGGAAAAGAAAGTGATGTCAGCTGAAGCTGCATTTTCAGAAGAGGAGCGTCACATGATCAGGTTCTCAGGATGCCTGTCTGCTTAGCTTTCTAATGTTAAGTTGATTACAAATTTTTCCTACAGTTGTAATCTGTGTAACTAAAGTGACTTTGTGGGACCCACCTTTAAATAAACATTATTCACATGGCTATGTGAATGTTATGAAGCCCATCAAGAAGATGCTGGGTCACAAAGGATATAATGATGCAAATGCATGCACCTAACTGTAACCGCCACTAGGGGGAGCATGCACCATGCAGATTTTTGCAGTTCTCCATTGAGATTAATACTATAGATATAAATCCATAGGCCATTATCTCCACCTAGTGGTCATGTTGCAGTGTGTTTGTTTCAGCTCTCAGGGGTGACAGGGGCTCATTTTTGTAGGGTCCTATACTGTAAGTATACTGAATAGGGTTTTATTTAGGGTTGCATAATCATTACAGCAGATATTGATCTACTTCCAGATGATATCCTCTTGCAATAGCAACAATTTATGAAATTATAGTCGATGTTATTTTTACTGTTTTTATGTTTTTTCTGTGCTGTCTGGTTTCTTCCCACTCTCCAAAAACATAATTGCATAAATTAACATTTTATAAACTAGAGGAGGAGACAGGGGCATAGCTATAGGGGAAGCAGGAGAAGTGACTGCTTTGGGGCCTAAACTCCGAAGGGGCCCACCCAGGAGGAGGACTAAAGGATTTTATAGTGATGGGCCCCTCAACCGTATTATAAAATGACATAATATACAATGACATTATATGAAATCGGTCTGAATAGCCACAGGAATGGGGGTTGCAAGGCAGGAGGGGGTTGCGAAGAAATTGCTGGGATTCAAAAATTTGCTGTGGGGCCAGTTATTTCTATTTACACCACTGGGAGAAGACCTAGCAGAAAATAACTGGTTAGCCAACTAAAAGGGGACCTGTTGCCTCCCCCGACATTTTTGTTTTAGCAACTACTTGCATTCCCCATATAATAACAATCCTAGAGCATCTATTCTTATGGCTCAGTCATGTGTCATTCCTTTATTATTCCTGTTCTGAAGAAGTTCTGAACGAATTACTAGCAGTTTGCAGTGAAGATCCAGATGAGTGTTACCACCTGCACAGTCTGACACTATCCAATCACTGCTGCCAGTGTCAGACTGTGTAGGGACACCCCCCCAAAACTGGTATCACTCTTCTGGACCTTCACTGCAAACTGCTGTTAGAAGTCATAACTTCTAACAGGAATAATAAAGGAATGGCACAACATAGAGTTATATAAATAGACGCTCCTGAATTGTTATTACATGGGAAATGTAAGTCATTACTAAAACAGACATGTCAGGAGAGGTGACAAGTTTTCTTTAAGGTAGGGACCCGGGGGAGTCTGTGAAAGATGTCATTATATGCACAAATATGAACAAAATACCCATTTTTAAATTGATCTATTATGGACTCATAATGCAGCGATCTTATAGCTACAATAGGATGTTACGTGACGGGCTATTACCCAGCGAAGCTGAAAAACAAAATCATTATTACATGTTGTAACCTAATTAAATCTCACCTCTTAGTCTGATAAATATTTATTCTGCCATCAAACTATTTTCTGGCACATTATGTAATAACACAAGTAAAGCGCGGTGTTCACATTATCACGTAAAAAAAAAAAAAAAAAAAGCTTTTTAAAAATAGACACAAAAGCTGCGACCAGTGTGTTGATGCAGGTGGCCTGTGATGCACATTTTTCCTTTGTAAATGTTTGGCAGATTTCCATGCAAAAACAATAGTAATGCCAGATTATTAATACTATCCTCTAGGAGACCAAATACTAAGCTTTTAATACCACAGCTACTCCGAGCTAATAATGGATGTTGTTATTCTTGTTTCCATTTAGCTAGTCAAAAAGCTAATTTTAAGCTAGCTGTCATATGGGACCTCTTTATAGCATTATGTGGCATTTATGAACAGGTATAGCTAAGAAAAGTGTGCTGCTTCCATATCCTGTTCATTTCAGGTGATTACATTAAAGGGGTTGTCCAGGTTCAGAGCTAAACCCGGACATACCCCGTTTTCACCACTCCGGCCCCCCTGATATGAGCATCGGAGCATTACATACTCCGATGCTCTCACTGTCTCACGCTGCACAATGGCTTTTTTGTTCATGTTTTTACACTGCTAGGCAGAGGCTTTGTTCCCGTTGATGTCCCCAGCTCTGACAGGTGGGCTTTAGCACTGTTCTAGCCGTTTTACAGGCTAAGGCAATGCTGAAGCCCGCCCATTAGTGCCAGCGACGTCACCTCACTGTTAGGTGGAGGCCTCTGTTTAGCAGTCCCCATGAAGAGCCCTGTACGTCACTGGATCTCCTAAAAACAATTTCAGTGCAGGGCAAAGGAGAACATCGGAGCATGAAATGCTCCCTTGCTCATATTAGGGGGGCTGCCTGGGTGAAAACGGGGGCATGTCCTTTAAAGGGTTATCCAAGACTAATAAATGGTAGTGAACATCCATCGACACGTGGACTCGTGACCACTGCAGTCAATCAAAGGCTGCAGTGGTCACCAGCTCCCCTTGTGTCACATGATCAGTTGTTGCAACTTAAGAATATCAGATCACATGTCCCCCCATCGACGGATGTTGTTTTCAGCACTGCAGGGAGAGGCCGCAGCAGTGACCTGCTTCCTTTACATCACATGAACAGTTGTTGCGACACAAGGGCAGCAGGTCACCAGTTCAACCCATGATTGGCTGAAGCAGTCATGTGTCCCCCCAGTCGATGTTGTTTTCATCAGTGAAGGGAGCCTCTTATGCTGAACATGGGGTCTAATCTGCAGGCAGCATGTTATAGAGCAGGAGGATCTGAGCAAATGGATATATAGTTTTGTGGAAAAAGAGTAAGTAAAACTTGTGTTTCACCCATTTAAATCCCTGCATTTTTAAAGCTTAGGAGTCCGGGAGGCGGTCCTACTCAGTGACTTACAGCCTCTCCTGTATAACTGAATACATACTAGGAAAGACTGATATTCACTAATTAGGACCGCCCACGGGGATTCTAAGCAAAGAAAGCAAAGGGCTTTAACAGCTTTAAGACCATAGTAATTTAGGTCTTCAGGAACAGACAGAATTTAGCTGTTTTTCACATGTATTAGTTTAACAGCTCTAACCTTTTTATTTCTTGGGCTAGCTACTTTTTTGCATTTTTGTATGAATAATTCAATTTTATATGCGTATTTTATACTGGTTTAATTTTTGGACTCATAAATGGAAACATTGTAATTGTTTCAGTTGTTTTAATATATTACCCTAAATCACACTTTCCATTTGTTTTCATAAAATGTAAGAAATGTTATGGATGAGTTCTGAACTGTATACACACAGAATGCTGTGTATACAGCAATGGGGAAGGCAGGGATGGTAAAAAAAAGTCTGTGCCTGCTCAGTGGGGAGCCTGGCTGTCTCTGACAACTGGCTGCCTCCTCCAGCAGCTGCATAATCTGTGAGGAGCTGCCAGCAATGCAAGTGCAGTGACCCAGAGGATCACTGTTAAAGAGGTATTTTTATGCTAAAGAGTTAATGTTATGATTTATTGCTAAAAGTACTTAAGCAGTACTTTTCCTTATGCACCATGTATTCCAAATAGTAGTCTATAGTCCGCAACTAGTTAAATCTATGGGATGTTTAGCCAGCAGAGCTAGAGTGAAGACCTGCCTTTGTGTGCTGCTGAAAAGTAAGCCCCAAAGAGAAGCCTCAACCAGGAAAACACTATTCCTGAGACTGAAAGCTGCAAGAGGAGTAACTAAACTATGAGACTACCCCTGTGGGAAAGAGGACAGAAATTTATAGATGGTTGAGAACCATTTCAAGGACATGCTGTAAAGTCAGTAAGGCAAATGCTTGTTTATGGCAAATGACTTGACTGTATATGGAAAGGGTTAATTGTCTCCTGCGCCTGTCACACTTTAAGACGGACTGGCCATTCGGTCTAAGATCTACACCTCGCAGACTGGAAACTGCACGTCTGTGGTTATTTTGGAAGGTTGCAAAGTATACCTAGAGAAATACACAGGGAGGATTACTACCATCATTGCGACTGCTTATACACAACTAATAGGAAAAACCTACTCTGTAATATACCTAAGAACTGTGCCTGTTGATGCTGTATGTACTTTATGCATATTGGTATATGTAATTACCATCATCTATTCATAAAATTAGACTTTACTTATTGTAACTAAATGGGCTGAGTCATTGACTTCATCACCATCTATTAGCCTCTTATACTTGCTCTTCTGCCTCGCAACCTGCAAACCACCATCAAGGACACCCCAGCCACCATCAAGCAGAAAACTCCAAAAATTTCAGTGTGTGCCCCAAAGGAAGAAAATATGCTCCTTCCTTTCACTGCATGGATCACCGAGCGCCAGAATGAGGGCTACCACCATGTGATCTACCATCCCCATTATTGCTACTACAGCCACTACTCCCCTGTCCTCTGCACTGTTACTCTCTTTCCTGGGCCTGCTCCACAAGGACATTAAGAAATGTCCCTGCAGAGAAAATTCTGACATTTGATGTCTATGAGCGGTCCAGAAATGATTAAAAAGGCTTTTCTATAAAGGTTACTTGGCTGCTTCCATCTGTCTCCCAGACCTCAAATGGAGCAGTAGTAAACATGTTCAACTACCAACTCGATAAAACTCTTCCTCACCACTTTCCTGTAGTGAGGAAGAACATGGTACTCAGGACCCTGTTCTGGTGTTTATGCGAGTCTCAGCAGTAAGGCCCCCAGTGATTATGCATTTATCAGCTAACCTGTAGATAGGCAGTAAATGTCACTTGTGAGACAACTCCTTTAGAAATTGCACCAAAAACTTCACCACAGGTCACAGAGGCAGTGTTTAGTACAGTTTTTGGTAAATTTGAAGTCTATGGATGGTCTATGTTCTAAAAACTCCACACCTAGAACGTGTTCCACAGAAACCGGACCTAAATGCAGTACCTGAATTCAACCTAAAATTGTTAAAGAGGCAGTTATTTATATTTATCACTTCAAAGGGGGTTTCCAACCCTTCAAAAATGATGGCCTGTTTTCTCTGATCGGCAGGGTTCCAACATTTAAGTGAATGGGAGTGCGGCAGTAATTAGCTCTGTCCATTGCACAAAGGATGGAGCTATATAGTTTCCAACCCCCGACGATCAGATAGTGAAGATCTATTCTGAAAACAAGCCATCACTTTTAAAGGGTTAGACAATCTCTTTATAGCCCAGATTCTACTTTACAAAGAAAAATAAAACTCTTTACGGGCAGATACGACACGAATAGTCAAATAAATCATTTATAGCTTTGTAATGAACCTATGGTATAACCAATAACTACACCAAATATGACAAAGAATGTCATTTACAATACATGACATTTTCTTGCCTGAATTGGCCTACGAAATGAGATGTATCTGAGGACTTTAACTGATAGTTCACATTTATAATGATCTGATAATGTAGCAAGATATGCAAGAGGTAGATAACAGTGACAGAGTTGTAATGTATGTAATCATTAATTTTGTTCCAAATCTATGGAGTCTGTACTATGTTCCAGTTTACGACCCATGAACAGCAGCAATGCCCATGTTTCTTGTGACTTCAAGATTGAGAAAGTTCTATCACTTATACCCAAATGGTAGATTCAACGGAGATATAAAGCTATGATAAAGTGGTTTACCTGTGAGGACTCCTAGGGTGAGGTAGAGATACTCCAGGCTTGTTGCAAAAGAACTTAGGACAAGTCCTGTAGAAGCCAGAAGACCACCAAGCATGATTCCCACTTGACACGAGACATGATTGCTCACGTAGCTTCCCAGAGGAGCTGCCCGAAGAAGCAGAATCATTCAAACTTTTGTAAAAATGCTAGCATAAGATTAGCCTAATTCCGTATAGTTTCTGTGGGGCCCATTGAGCTGGACCATTTCTTTTCCCTCATGAGAGGCATTTGAATGACTTGATTTGTACTGTTCTCCAATGGCTTGATGGTATATTCTTAGGCCATCAATATTAGACTGTGGGGGTCTGGTTCTCAATACCTCTCCACCAGCTGTTTGAAGGGGCCACGGTGCTCCTGCAGCCTCTTCACTCTTTACATCAGGTTACAAGCTCGTTCATGCTTTTCATAGTGGCAGTTCTGAATATTGCAGCCTTGGCTTGTTCCATTCATTGGAATAAGAAAAGGCCACAATACTATGTAAAACATTCTGAGTACAAACTAGCCTGCTACCAGATATGAACATTGAAGATGCTGCAGTGCTCAAACAACTGCCACAGCCGCTTAAAACAGCTGATGGGTAGATGTGCAGAAAGTCAACCCCCCCAATCATCTAACCCCTATCTAAGGATAGGGATAGACCATTGATTTTACTAAGCTAGATAACCCCTTTCATTCTGATTCACTTGCAAGAGTATGCATAAAAGGTATGAGTGCCATAGTAAAAAAAAGTGATGCCCACCTCAGCAACCTGGGCACATACACCACCAACCCACCCCTCTCTAAGCTGCTGACTCTGTACACCATTCATTGTAGGAGAAAAGGGTTTTGGGATTCTTGGACTGGTCCGCTCCCTCAACTGGAATGACATAATGCCAATACAGAAGGGAAGCCCTTCCCAGGGACCTATGGAGAGGGAGTGTGAACACTTGGCAGCTACAGATATTGTCTCTGTGGCACAACCATTGGATCTTTATAAGTAAAGTATGTAGCCTACTTCGGTGCACACTGCCCTTTTGGATGGGACTGTGACCACCTATCAGCTTCACTATAAGTGTAATAGTATTGTAAAGAAGGGCAGCATTCTGCTTCACATTTCCAAGTCATTTCAAAAAATCTGGTAAGCAGAAGGTTAGCAGAAATCAGAACGTTCTCTGCGCTACGGCAAACACGTTAGAGATTTCTATATAACGTCTTCACTTTTTTCAGGTTTTTCTACTCACTATGTAACTTTGAGCATTGTATCTTATGATGTAGAGAGCCTCACATTACTTACCACATAGCATTGTAGCACAGTCCACAATGGAATGTATCCAAGCTGTCCTTGAATAATCTTGACCAAAATAGACTTGGAACTCAACAAAGAATATGGAGATGCATCTACACAAAGCGAAGAAAGGGTTATTTATGTCAATGTATCCAGTAATACATGCTATGCAGCTTTCTAGGGCTAAAGGGACCTGATGCATAGAACCATCGTCGGACTGGACTACCACAGTACCAGAGGATCCTCTGGCGGGCCCATAGTGGTCCCCGAAGGTCCAGGTGGAAAAAAAAAACATGCGACCAGAGAGGTTGCAGTTTTTTCCTATAGTGTGTACTCAGTGTTTAACCCCTGGAAATGAGCAGTGTATAAAGGTACAACCACATGGCGTGGTCATGATCCATTCTGAACCCACGTGAGAACCCACACAGCCAATTAGGCCGCAGCTGCCTTTTATTTAACTGACGAAGACAACTCTGTATAGGCGGCTTTCACAGTTAATGGCCGCGCTGCACACTCAATACCAGGCAGCCATTAGCAATGACACTAATGCGTTCTTAAAAGGCAGCTGCGGCCTAATTGGCCGCACGGTTCTCAACCGCAGCTGTCTGTGACCCGAACGGATCTCGACCGTGCCGTGTGATCATACCCTAATGCGACTGAAAAATGAATCAAGCCAGCAAAGGAGGTAATACAGACAATCACAATCCATGTATTAACTTTGTCTACATGATGAAGGCCATTTGCTGAAGTGAGACAACCCCTTTAAGGACTATGGGGGTCATTTATCATTTATGGTTGTTTTTGTGTCAGTTTTAAGTCTGCCTTTGATTTGTGTGCCTGCACCAAATTTATGAACTGCTGCATCTTAATAATATATGTGGTTTGAGTGTAATGTGGTTTGCACCTTTAGGTGTAAAAGTACACCAAGGGGTTTCCTGGCATGGGTTGTGACTTTTTGGCAACTTTTGCTAAAGTCGCATATAGTAAATGAGCCTTAATCCAGGTTAATCTAATCTCACTTTTAGCTCTTGAACACAGACCACTGTGAAAAGTGGCGAGGATCACGAAATTCTCTATCATTCTGTATCACTATTACACTCTATTAATGTCTATGGGACTCCACAGTTTTTCTGCATCTACCATAGACCACAAAATAGACCACCATAATCAAATCTGATTACCTCTCCACTGGGAAATACACAGAAAGCATGGAACCAGACCAGTTATCACAATCACCTTCTATCTACCTCTACCATTGGAATCATTTCACTTTATTGTCAGCAGCCTAGAAGGAAGCCTGGGCTGTGCTCCTGCTTCATTATGGGGGTCATTTATTATTCGGAAATATGCCTATATAAGGCATATTTCTGGCGCAGATTGCGAGTCAACTAGTTGTGCCGCAATCTGTGACTTTTCTCAGCTCACGCCAGGTCTAAAAAAGTAGATGGACCGGCCTGAATTATTCATAGAAAATGCTCTAAATGTAAAACAGCTAGAAAGCTGGCTTACATTTAGAGTCGTGCTGGATGCGCAAAGTTATGTAGATTCCGGCGCCTCTTCAGAATTTTGACGGATCCACTGCCAGATATAGGGGTTATTAAGACTGGAGACTAAAACGTCAGTCTTAATAAATGACCCCCTATGTGTAGTAGCTGCATACAGTCTCTCGTTGGCTGCTTTAGCTCCAGACTTCTGCTAGATCCCACATTTTAAGATAAAACTAGAACATGCAGAAGTACTTATCTGTTGTATGACCATGATATTTGCAGAATCAAGGGCAGAAAGATACTGTCTTTATAAGTAACAGTTCAAGGAGAATTATGGATATGTATGTTGTTTTCTTTTGTTACGGGGAAACTGGGAGACAACCAGTATGCCCAAAGCTGAAACTTGAAGGAAAGCTAGGCTTTCCTTCACCCAGAACAATAAATCCCTTTGGTCCCTCTCTTAGTAATACAAAATCGTACAAACTTCCATCTATTTCTGAGATTAAGGAGAGTAAAAAGAGTCACACAGTGTAACCAATGACCAAGCTGATTCAATGGTTCCAATCAATTGCCCAGTGTAGTACCCATAAGATACTGCTAGGTCATTCTCTTCCACCATGCAAAAATAATATGTTTTAAAGGGGTATAAAAATGATTTTTTTTTAATGTGCGAAGTGGGGAAAGGCAGTAATTTGAATTTTTAAATCTTTGTTTTTTTTTTCTTTTTAGAACATTTGCTTCATTTATTTTTAGCCACCCCCATGAGACCCCCACCCAGGAGACTTGAACATGCAATCAATGAATTGCTTATACCATAGACTGCAATAATATATTATTGGAATGTATGGTAGGATTGTGATGTTACTATTTAGGGCTTAAGAACTTTAATGTAGTTAGGCTGTGAGTCTTCAGAATGCCTCAGGCTGCCATAACAACAGAACATCTCCCACATTCCCATCACAGGTAAACCTTCTGGGAATCAGAACCAACCTTCCTCTCAAACACCGTTCCTAAAAGCAACTCTACCTAGTTTAGAAGTAACATAGGTGTGGGTCATGTACCACTGTATAACCATGCAGATTTGCCCTTCATGAGTCTGTGGAGGTTAGGTAATGACTCCTACATGGGTCTTATTGGTTGTTACTAGACAATGTGGAAATGTTAACAATGAAATAACTTAACAACTTTCATTTTCAGAGAGTTTTAATTTTCAGGGAAAATGCCCTTTAAGTTCTCAATGCATTACAGACGTAATAAATATCCAGTAAGAACCAGCTGGCTTCACAGTTCTAAAGTGGACATGCCCAGTGATAGGAAAATATGCCCTATTCATTGTGACTTAGAAATACTAGAATTTGGTGATTTTTTTACTTAATCATCTTGTCTTTAAATGACATTTCTCTATATACAGACAGTAGTGGTATATAAAATACTGTAAATACAATAAAACTACCTACCTTGTAACAGCTCGCGTGCAGACTGTAACAAGAAAGCAGCCAATCACAATCATCCACCCCCAGCCGCCATCAGGTGGGGCTGTGTGCAGAATCGTCTTCTTTGTCATCGTTGACAACTGTGGGCACTTCTTCAGCCCAAGCTTCCCACCTTAAGTAGGAGTAAACAGTGGCTGAGCTTCTTTGTCCACATAAGATCACGCCCAGATACAGAGCGTTTTTGGGCGACATGCGTAATACTCCAGGACAGAAGTCTTATTATGTACAATTTTATTCACCATCTGAAAACATATAACAGATGATACAGTTAGAGGATTTAATTTAGTTACCTGTATTACTATGTAATAATTATTATATAAATGCAAAATATATATAATAAAATTAAAATATAAAATTATATCACTATATACCTTTGCACTTTAAAGGCTATGGACACCTTTGGAAATATTTTTTAATTAAAGATTTTGACATACTTTGGACCAAATACCTTTTTGTAATAGACTTCTTATTTAGAAAAAAAGTTGCTTTATCTGCAGCTTTTTGTTTTACAGTACATAGCAAGCTAAAATATGCCTTTCACAGTGAAATCGGTGTGAGAGCTCCTCTGATGACTCATTCTCCAGTTCCTCTCTGTCCTCCCCTGAATGATCTACAGTATAAGACCTCGTTCACATTTCCATGTCAGTGACACGTCTGTGAAAAAAGCGTACACATTTCATCTGTGAAGCTGTCCGTGAAGGATCCGTGTGTCCGTTTTTACCATCCGTGCATCATCCGTAATTCACTGACGTTGCTCAGCTGAAAATTTATTTCCCACGATTCAGTAAAAAATACTGAAATGTGAACAGATATATTTATATCAATGGGTACGTGTGCTGTCAGAGAAAAATGCGGACAGCACACATCAGTGAAAAACGAGGTCTAATGCTGATTTATGACCAGATCAAAGTTAAACTTTGATTTGTTCTTAAATCAGTTTAAAAGGTTGTCCAGGAGAGGACAGAGAGGGACTGCAGAATGAGCCATCAGATGAGCTTTTGACAGATTTCACTGTGAGGCTTGCTACACTATGTACTAGATAACAAAGAAGCTTCAAGAGCCAAAACGAACCAAATTTTAAAAAAAGCTTAATACACAACTATTTGTAAAAAAAAATTATATCCAAAAATGTTACATCCAAACATACACCTAAATAAATAAATCCTTTAAAGCAACACTCCAGGAATACAGTGACTAGTGCAGGACCTGAGGGGGCAGTGCATGACACAGGGATGCAATACATCTCACACACTATTAGTTTTGCTTACAGGGTTCCTTTAAAGAGGACCTCTCTGTTCTGCTTACATATCTGTTTTAGCAAATGCTTGGATTCCTCATTAAGTAACACATCTAGAGCATACTTTCTCAGGGCTCTGCATTGTGTCTTTACTACTTTACTATATTACTCCTCCCAGAAATGTATGAGTAAATCTACAACTTGACATTACCATTCTGCTTGTTAATGGGTTGTGCCTTCACCCACTATGATAGTGAAGGGACACTCAATGTTGATAAGGGGAATTGCAATGCCTAGTTACAGTGGGGGGAAAAAGTATTTAGTCAGCCACCAATTGTGCAAGTTCTCCCACTTAAAAAGATGAGAGAGGCCTGTAATTGACATCATAGGTAGACCTCAACTATGAGAGACAAAATGAGAAAACAAATCCAGAAAATCATATTGTCTGATTTTTAAAGAATTTATTTGCAAATTATGGTGGAAAACAAGTATTTGGTCATCTGCAAACAAGCAAGATTTCTGGCTCTCATGGACCTGTAACTTCATCTTTAAGAGGCTCCTCTGTCCTCCACTCATTACCTGTAGTAATGGCAAATGTTTGAACTTGTTATCAGTATAAAAGACACCTGTCCACAACCTCAAACAGTCACACTCCAAACTCCACTATGGTGAAGACCAAAGAGCTGTCGAAGGACACCAGGAACAAAATTGTAGACCTGCACCAGAAAGGGAAGACTGAATCTGCAATAGGCAAGCAGCTTGGTGTGAAGAAATCAACTGTGGGAGCAATAATTAGAAAATGGAAGACATAAAAGACCACTGATAACCTCCCTCGATCAGGGGCCCCACTGTGAGCAAAAATCCAAGAACCACACAGGGGGACCTAGTGAATGACCTGCAGAAAGTTGGGACCAACGTAACAAAGGCTACCGTCAGTAATACACTACGCCGCCAGGGACTCAGATCCTACAGTGCCAGACATGTCCCCCTGCTTAAGCCAGTACATATCCGGGCCCATCTGAAGTTTGCTTCGTAAGAAGCATTTCAAGGTCCTGGAGTGGCCTAGCCAGTCTCCAGATCTCAACCCCATAGAAAACCTTTGGAGGGAGTTGAAAGTCCATGTTGCCCGGCGACAGCCCCAAAACATCACTGCTCTAGAGGAGATCTGCATGGAGGAATGGGCCAACATACCAGAAACAGTGTGTGCCAACCTTGTGAAGACTTACAGAAAATGTTTGATCTCTGTCATTGCCAACAAAGGATATATAACAAAGTATTGAGGTGAGCTTTTGTTATTGACCAAATACTTATTTTCCACCATAATTTGCAAATAAATTCTTTAAAAATCAGACAATGTGATTTTCTGGATTTGTTTTCTCATTTTGTCTCTCATAGTTGAGGTTTACCTATGATGTCAATTACAGGCCTCTCTCATCTTTTAAGTGGGAGAACTTGCACAAGTGGTGGCTGACTAAATACTCGTTTTTCCCCACTTTGTGTATTTATTCATACAGTCCAAATATCTGAAACAATTCAATGAGACAAATATGAAATAACTGGGAATGTTTGAATTGGTGAGGCGTAAATACTTCTCATGTGCTGTCCTATAGGCAACCTGGCAATACAGTAAAAGACAAAAAAGCTATAAAAATAAATTCCAGGAGAAACCACAACATGGAGCAAAAATGTTAATGAGGCTTACTGACAACACAGCCTCATCAAGGATATAACAAATGGGAAATTCCTGGCTCCATGATGAGAACAGACCAAGTTAAAAGAACGTAGCAAATAAATGCTAAAACATGAAAGGAATAACATCTGCTGACAGCATGCAAAGCAGACAGGACAGCAGCACTCCTCTGTGTCTTCTGTCAGTAGAAAACAAGAAGCCACAATAGACTGCCCAGTGTATACTGTTACATAGTAATAATAATAGTAAAATAATAATATAAGGAATGGTGATTCTCATAATAATAATAATAATAATATGCATGGACCATATATACTCCTCAAAGTATACTTTTATGAAACTGTCCTGTCTGTGTCACTATTATGAAGTTCTTTGGCTGTGACAGATACTCTCCTGTTATAAATCTTCTCTTCCCTCGGCATCAAAGACCTGGTCTTCTTCTAGATCTCCTCCTACCTCACCAACAAAACCTTCAGCATTTCCCATTCATACACTACCTCCTCTTCACACCCCCTCTCTGTTGGTGTCCCTTAAAGCTCTGTCCAGGGTCCCCTTCTTTTTCCATTTATACAGTCAGCCTGGGACAGCTCATAAAGTCCCAAGGCTTCTAATACTACCTCTATGCTGACAATACTCAAATCTACCTCTCTGGCCCAGATGTCACTTTCATGTTATCCAGAATCCCAGCATGTCTGTAGGCAATATCTTCATTGTTCTCCTCCAACTTTCTAAAATTCAACTCAACTGAATTCATTGTCTTTCCCCCATGTCACGCAGCACCCCTACCTGACCTATCCATTACACTGAATAGCACTTCCTCATGTCTGACAGGTCTGCTGTCTGGGGGTAACATTGGATTCAGCCCTGTCCTTTAAGCCACACATCCAAACTCTCACCTCCAGCTGCCAATTACAATTTAAGAACATCTCTCGTATTCTCTCCTTCGTCACACTTGAGTCAACTAAAATGCTAGTGCACACTCTCATCATCTCCCTCCTGGACTACTGCAATATTCTCCCCTCCAATAGCCTCCCACTCCCCTCCAATCTACACGTATTTTCAACTGCCCAATTAATCCACCTCTTGCACCATTTCTCCTCTGCCTCCATCTTCTGCTAATCACTGACTCCAAATTGCCCAGCAAATTCAGTTTAAAATACTAACTACTGTACATATAAGGCCATCCACAATCTGTCACCTCCTTACATCTCTGACCTGCTTTTTCAATACATCCACACACATAATCTCAGATCCTCACAGGACCTCCTCCTCGGTTCTCCTCTCATCTGTTCTACACACAATGGACTACAAGATTTCTCACATGTATCTCTCATATGCTCGCCAGCACAGACGTTCCCCCAACATCCAAACATTATTAAAAACCTAAAACCCACGTCTTCAGGAAAGTCTACCACCTGCAATAAGCATGCTGCCCCCACACAGCCAAATGAGCAGCATTTACCCTAACCTACTGTGTTTTTTCACTTGTAGATTGTAAACTGTGGATGCACACCCATTTCTGTGAACACGTAACAAAAATGGGCATACATTTCTGTCAATTTGCAACAAGGAACAGGATCATGATGAATAGTTTCTGATGATACAATTAATATGGAGCACTCAGCTAGTGGTATTGTGTTGGCACAAAAAAAAACAGTGAGAAAAAAAGAAAACTTAAAAAACATATGTTTTTTATTAGAACAGTTAATGGTGTCTATGTCTTGAAAAAAAAATATTTTTATTGAGGCAGATTTTCAGTTTCTTCCAAATTATTCCAGAAAATCTCCATATCCTTACAGTTTACGGCCTCCGGTTTTCACAATAGTTCATTTGACGTCATCAAAATTTGATCTAATGGTGCAGATTTATCAGTCTAGATGTGGATCAATTTACAAGATGGTGTAATAAATTTAGCATGAGCCATCCTAGACATATCCGTTTCATAGACACTTTGAAAGGGTACAGCTTGTGCTCCATTTTTTGGAGTTTCAATGTTTTCCCCGTGTTTACATGGCTTTCCTCAAAGTTCTCAGTGTTCTTCCCACACAAAAAAAAAACATACTAATACGTTAATTGGTTTCTTGTGTAATTGTCCACAGTATGTGTCTGGTGAGACTGATTGGGGGCAGGGACTAATGACAATCTCAGTACAGCACTTTGGAATATATTGGCACTATATAAGCAATAAGAATAATATATCAATGTAATATAAATATGTCACATTCTTGTGTCATTTACAGGACTTAAACATTGATAACCTGTCCTCAGGGTATCCCCAATGATCAGATATTGGACCTTGCCACAGTGCTTGAGCAAGTGCTCTGAGCTCTTCCTCTGCGAGCCTGTGAAGTCACATGCGGTAGTCTTATGGCCATTGTGCAGCCCAGTCCCATTCACAGGGATGTAATGGGAACTTGTAGCCCTGGGAAAAAACCCTGTCGTAGGAAAATCCATATTGACAGAAGGTGAGCCAATACAAATAGGCAGGGCTAACACAAGTAGGCAGGAACAACACAAGTATGCAGGGCTATTACAAGTAGGCAGGGCTATTACAAGTAGGCAGGGCTAACACAAGTAGGCAGGGCTAATACAAGTAGGCAGGGCTAACACAAGCAGGCAGGAACAACACAAGTATGCAGGGCTATTACAAGTAGGCAGGGCTATTACAAGTAGGCAGGGCTAACACAAGTAGGCAGGGCTAATACAAGTAGGCAGGGCTAACACAAGCAGGCAGGAACAACACAAGTAGGCAGAGATAACACAAGTAGACAGGGCTAATACAGGTAGGCAGGGCTATTACAAGTAGGCAGGGCTTTTACAAGCAGACAGGGCTAATACAAGTAGGCAGGGCTAATACAAGCAGGCAGGGCTAACACAAGTAGGTAGGGCTAACACAAGCAGATAGGGCTAATACAAGTAGGCAGGGCTAACACAAGTAGGCAAGGACAATACATGTAGTCAGGGATAACACAGGTACACAGGGCTAACACAAGTAGGCAGGGCCAGGGGTGCACCACCAATTAGGCCAGCTGAGACTATCCCCTCAGGCAGCACCAGGTTGGGACAAGAGGGGGGGCAGTGGAAGGGCCATGGGCAATGAGCGCTTCCATTGTGGCAAAGGGGATAGGTCAAGAAATTGGCATTGGGGTGGAGGGGGGGCGCTGTTTCAGTTTTCGCCTCAGGCAGCAGAAAGGCTAGGTACTCCCCATGCGCAGGGCTAATACAAGTAAAGAGGGCTAACAAAAATAGGCAGGGACAACACAAGTAGGTGGGGCCTGTACTGCTGCAGAAAATACCACCTCAGCAAAGCCAAATACATGAGATCATTATTTATCTGTCCAGCGGCTGTGAGGAGGTCTCAGTTGGCCTCCTGGGCATCGGCATAAAGGAAAATTTCCCTATAAGGGTCTATGGCCAATCCACCCCTGCCCATTCAAGTTTAAGGTGCAGTACCCAGCAGAGCCACTATACAATATACGGCACTGTGCTTGGTACACTATAAAGAGGCTGCAATGTTTGTCCGACTCCTTCAAACATCTGATCAGCAGCGGCAGGCAGTCGGACCCCCATTGACCTGATGTTCATGATAATTCATGATTAATATGTAAGTCATAGAAAACTCCTTTAACATTTACAGTGCCTTGCGAAAGTATTTGGCCCCCCTGGAACTTTTCAACCTTTTTCCACATTTCAGGCTTCAAACAAAAAGATATAACATTTTAAATTTTTGGTGAAGAATCAACAAGTGGGTCACAATTGTTAAGTGGAACGAAATTTATTGGATCATTTAAACTTTTTTGGTAATAATAAAACTGAAAAGTTGGGCGTGCAAAATTATTTGGCCCATTTACTTTCAGTTCAGAAAACTCACTCCAGAAGTTGATTGAGGATCTCTGAATGATCCAATGTTGTCCTAAATGACTGATGAAGATAAATAGAATCCACCTGTGTGTAATCAAGTCTCCGTATAAATGCACCTGCTCTGTGATAGTCTCAGGGTTCTGCATCATGAAGACCAAGGAACACACCAGGCAGGTCCGTGATACTGTTGTGGAGAAGTTTAAAGCCGGATTTGGATACCAAAAGATTTCCCAAGCTTTAAACATCCCAAGGAGCACTGTGCAAACGATCATATTGAAATGGAAGGAGTATCAGACCACTGCAAATCTACCAAGACCCGGCCGTCCCTCTAAACTTTCATCTCAAACAAGGAGAAGACTGAGATGCAGCCAAGAGGCCCATGATAACTCTGGATGAACTGCAGAGATCTACAGCTGAGGTGGGAGAGTCTGTCCATAGGACACCAATCAGTCGAACACTGCACAACATAACAATCTGGCCTTTATGGAAGAGTGGCAAGAAAAAAGCCATTTCTCAAAGATATCCATAAAAAGTCTTGTTTACAGTTTGCCACAAGCCACCTGGCAGACACACCAAACATGTGGAAGAAGGTGCTCTGGTCAGATGAAACCAAAATCCAACTTTTTGGAAACAATGCAAAATGATATGTTTGGTGTAAAAGCAACACAGCTCATCACCCTGAACACACCATCCCCACTGTCAAACATGGTGGTGGCAGCATCATGGTTTGGGCCTGCTTTTCATCAGCAGGGACAGGGAAGATGGTTAAAATTGATGGGAAGATGGATGGAGCCAAATACAGGACCATTCTGGATGAAAACCTGTTGGAGTCTGCAAAAGACCTGAGACTAGGACGGAGATTTATCTTCCAACAAGACAATGATCCCAAACATAAAGCAAAATCTACAATGGAATGGTTCAAAAATAAATGTATCCAGGTCTTAGAATGGCCAAGTCAAAGTCCAGACCTGAATCCAATTGAGAATATGTGGAAAGAGCTGAAAACTGCTGTTCACAAACACTTTCCATCCAACCTCAAAGAGCTCGAGCTGTTTTGCAAGGAAGAATGGACAAGAATTTCAGTCTCTAGATGTGCAAAACTGATAGATACATACCCCAAGAGACCGCAGCTGTAATCGCAGCAAAAGGTGGCGCAACAAAGTATAAATGCAAGGGGGCCGAATAATTTTGCACGCCCCACATTTTTCAGTTTCAAGTTTAAATGATCCAATAAATTTCGTTCCACTTCACAATTGTGACCCACTTGTTGTTGATTCTTCACCAAAAATTTAAAATGTTATATCTTTTTGTTTGAAGCCTGAAATGTGGCAAAAGGTTGAAAAGTTCCAGGGGGCCGAATACTTTCGCAAGGCACTGTATGTGCATGTTGCACAATTACTGACAATTTAAAAAAAAAAACATTTAACGTGAACTTATGAGACAAATCCGTCATAATATGTTGCAAGATATTTGTGTGGATGGATCACATAGCTGAGACATTAAAATATGTTCAGAAAATACCATCCAAGAGACATTTCTTCGTATGTATAACTCCTGCCGTATTTACTGAGTAATGTCTGCAGACTGATAGAATTCAAATATCTAAAACCTATTCTACAGCATACTATGAAAGTCTCCCTGTACTATACACAGATATAGCCATTCCTAAGCACAATCCATATGCAATCCCCCCCTCCACCATGTAAAGGTAACTTTCCACAGCACAGATAGAATGAATTACACATACACAATCAGCAACATACTTTGGAAAATGCACAATTAACCTGCAGATGAATGGAAGTACTTAAATAAAATGACCCCTAAATTACCGCCACAGTGTAAAAACCACTTACCATAGAGCAGCCTGTTTGCCCTGTCCATGGAGATATACTTTCCTCTGACTCTATCATAGTTTTTAGAACTATGGGCAGCTGCTGTACAGTCTCTCGCTTTCCACCTTTGACCTACTATTATGTGGTGAGGGGAGGGGGGCGCTACCACATGAACTTCCTAAAGGTCTAAGGTTCTCAAACAGCGACAGACGTTGAGAGTAAATCATCTATCCACAAAGACCACACTGACTTGAAGGTGTGCTCATTCCCAGTACAGTGTGAGCCTCTGTCCTAGGGGGCTCGATATTGCTGAACAATCCATATTCTAAATAATGTATACCTCACAAATTTACTAGGGTGCCGACTATGTTAGTGAACATCACCAAATATCTTGTACCTACAATCCACTCCTCAATTTTTTTTTTAATAGCTATATGCCATTGATATTAAAGTGAAGCTCCGTCTTATTTTTTTTAAGCAGTTATGTAGCGCCATTATATTCCGCAGAGCTTTACACATGGGGCTCACGATCTAAGGTCCCTATCAGTAGGTCTTTGGGGTGTGGGAGGAAACCCACGCAAACATGGAGAGAACATACAAACTCCATGAAGATGTTGTCCTTGATCAGATTCAAACCCAGGACCCCAGCACTGCAAAGCAACAGTGGTAACCACTTAATTTAATGGGGTTGTTCTACCATAGAAGAATTTATCCACTACGCCACATTTAAAAATAATCTGGTTTTCATTCCAGACTTAATACATTTTATTTTATTTTACGGACATGATTATGGGCCACAGGGGCGGACTGGCCATAGACCCTACAGGGAAATTTCCCAGTGGGGGGATGCCCAGGGGGCCACCTAAGCCCTCCTCTTGGCCAAAAGCAAGGTACATAAAGATCTAAAGATCTAATGCTCTCAGCATTAATTAATTTAGGCAGTATTTTGTGCTGCACTGTGATATCTGGGGCCACTTTTAGTTTTTTTCCCCAGTCCACCCCTGATGGGCCAGCCATCTTGCTCGAGTTGCAGCAAAAGTAGTTCCAGAGGTTTAGAGTGATCACAGTGTATGGAGAAACAGACCCCGAGCTGTCTCCATCATCTGTTGTCTAAGGACAGCCATACACATTCAATAGCTGTTAGTGAACCATCATTTGGCAAACAGCTATTTGACCTGACTCCCTCCTGACTTCCATATACACATTCATCATAGCAGGTCATGTATGTGTATTCAATGTGGAGGGAGGAGAAAGCAACTGCCAGATCCTTCAGGCATCAGCTTATCTGCCAAGAGAACAAAAGGATTGGGTAAAAATACAGTATTTTTTAGACTGTGAATTGGGGTTTACACTGCCCCATGCCTGGGCCATTTATTGGGAAAAAAGATCGTACGAATGCTCATTCCAGATAATCACCCCATGAAATGGTGTTTTAGACCACCTAATGAAGGGTCGCTCATTGGGTGAAATGATCTTTTGTATAGACACCTCAATCATTGTTTCTGGGTAGTAGATCATTCTTTTTCAACAGTGATCTGCTGCCCAGAAACAAGGATTCTATATGGGGAACATCGATAGCAGTAGCCATCTCTCATCCCCATACAGTGGAGGAGATCGCTGCATATAAGTGCAGTGATCACCTCCACTGACAAGCAGGAAATTATCAGGAAGGAATCGTGAGCTTGATTGCTGAATTTAATTGCAGCATAAGGCTCCATTCACACGTCCTGTTTTTCTTTCCTGATTCGATCCTGATCCTGATCTGGATCCATTCATTTCAATGGGTCCTGAAAAAATCAGGATCGAATCAGGAAAGAAAAACAGGACGTGTGAATGGAGCCTAAGACTCAGTTTGTAGCAGGAAAAAAATCTTGCCAGAGCTCCTTGACTCCTTCCTTAATGATCTGGCAGGGTGCTTATAGTGCACTTTGCTGGATCAATGAGAGCTGTGCATCTGCACACTTCTACTCTCCCTGTCCAGCACCAATCTGTGTGATCAGTGCAGGTAGGAGAGGAGGCTGAGGGATCATTCAGCTCATGGAGAGGACTGCTGAAGGTCCCCAGGCAGCAGGGAAGGGGATGAAAACTCTTTCTTAAAGGACCTTTGATGATGTCACCAGTGGCAGGAGTTAGACCAGTAAGAAGAAGAGGACTACATGGTGGGCACTGTAGTGCACTGCAAGTGATAGTGATACTCCTATTACGTGAACACATGCACCATTGCCATTTGTTTCAATGGTCAAAAGATGACACACTAGGATCTTCATCTGATCCTTCTTTCCCCTGACATCATCTGTTGGAGGAGAGTCGGGAGCTCTCCACACATTAGACTGTCAGCCGACAATACACCAATGTGTACGAGGCTCTTAAGGTTTGTTCCTGTGTTACCTATCTCCAGTTTTGTAATGGAGGCATTATCTTGACGAGAATGAGATGACTTTTGGCACTGTCTCACTACACAACAAAAACTGTAAAGCTGGCCATGCACACTACATATATGTCCCTGTCCATTTTGGTGGAGCTGGCTAACTATCTAAGGTGTATGGTGATGTTCTAAGATATAAGTATTGGACATGTTGGATTTCAATTCCCCGATCCTTTTGTTCTTGGGGAGAAGCAATTCCTAGAAGAGTATGGTAGCCGTTTCCTCCTCCCCTTGCTTACTGAGAACACAAGCATGCTCGCCCAAGCCAAACATACATGTTATCAGGAATGAGAGCGGTCAGCTGAATGAACATTAAGCAAAGTCTTATGTCTATGGCCGGTCTTCAGCTGTTGTGAGGGCTCAGAAGCCAGTTTGGTCACTAAGCCCTAAATTATTGCAGTTTTCTGTATGAAAACTACAATATTACAGAATTTTGAGATTGGCCTCCCTGCCCGTCCACTTCCTTGTCCACACCACGTCCGCGTGAGCGGGGAGAAGTCGCAGAACTATCGAGCTGCAATCTGCACCTGAAATATTTCAGATTAATAAATGACCCCCAATATCTTTTCAGAGACGGTTGCAATGAGCATGCAGAAAGTTGGTTTCACCTTGCATTTTTGCCTATAACTATCCAGTTTTTCCATTGCGCTGTAATATACCATGAGAATGCAGTCTTAATCATTTTTCTGCAGCAGGAATACGCCTATGAAACAGTTAAATCAGCTGGGAGTAGATATGTTTTGCTGAGGCAGCAGTTCTACCTGGCACAAGGCTTCACAGACTGACTTACCTTGCAGTTTTGTAAGCAAGCGCTTTAAAAGGAACATGCACTTGTGTAGTGTACATCAAACTAAAAGCGGTTTTACTGAATATTATACTAGATACAAGCGTGCATACACATATTGGGTCTTAGGTGTGTTCCTTTTTTTTCTGCTGCTTATATAGCATTAACATATTTTGCAGCCATGTACAAAGATTGATGCCACTTACATCAGTCCAAGATGCACCCCATTGAGCATTTTAAAACACATTTTAAAACATACTTAAAACACACTTAGGCCAATTTTCTGGAAAGTACATACAGTATTATAGACATACAAGCACTGCTGCAAAAATGACATCAAATGTAAAGTGTGAACTAGACCTTATTCTTCTCAAGCTAGTACAGAAGGTGGATCAGCCTGTCCTCCTCTTTATTCAAACACGGGAACATGGGCCCCTATTCTAGTGATCAGCAGGAGCACCAGCAGTCTGACTCTTGCAGTCAGATAGTTAACCCCAGTGACATACATAGAGAAGTAAGGACCCCATAGCAAGGATCAAACCAGGGACCCCACACAGGACAAAGGGTTTCTGCCTAAACCATTTTCAATGACCCTTGGGCCATTTTTTCCACTGCCTCATTTGCTAAAAGTTGTTCCTTTAGAGCAGGCATGGCCAACTTGCGGCTCTCCAGTTGTTGTAAAACTACAATTCCCACCATGCCCTGCTGTAGGCTGATAGCTGAAGGCAGTCCGGGCATGTTGGGAGTTGTAGTTTTGCAACAGCTGGAGAGCCTCAGGTTGGCCATCCCTGCTTTAGAGGGTAGAGTCCTGACCAAGTTTTCACCTCCAGTAGAAGAGTAGATAATCCCAACTAAGACTGGGCCCCCTCTTGCCCTGGGCCCCATAGCCCATGGTCTGCAGCTATAGTAGTTACGCCCCTGCTTAACCTCTATTTTATCCACTCCTGTGTATAGGGGATACATTGCTATAATAAAACAACCTCTTTAAAGGGGTTCTGCAGTTGTTTAAAACTGATGACCTATCCTCTGGATAGATCACCAGCATCTGATCGGTGGGGGTCCGACACCCGGGACCCCTGCCAATCAGCTGTTTGAGAAGGCAGCAGCGCTCCAGGAGCGCCGCGGCCTTCTCTGTGTTTTCCTTAGGCCCAGTGAAGTCACGACTACTATCACTGGCCTGGGCGGGGCTAAGCTCGATTCATGTGAACAGAGCTTAGCCCCGCCCAGGCCAGTGATACTAGTCGTGACGTCACTGGGCCTGCGGTAAACAGAGAGAAGGCCGCGGCGCTCCTGGAGCTGATTGGCAGGGGTCCCGGGTGTCGGACCCCCGCCGATCAGATGCTGATGATCTATCCAGAGGATAGATCATCAGTTTTAAACAACTGCAGAACCCAGCACTCCTGGCATCCATTGGGCGCTGCTATTGTTTTGTTTATTGTATATATATATATATATATATATATATATATATATATATATATATGTACACACACACACATTAACCATTAAAACCACCTGCCTAATACTGTGCAGGTCTCCCTTGTGTTGCCACAATAATTTGTCAGAGCACAGAGTCCACCAGGCCACTGAAGGAGTCCATCAGCAGTGGTCGTGCTTGCACACTATAGGAGAAAGCACCAGCCTATGTGTGCTCCCACGGTCCCGGGCCACCGCCGCTTATTTTTGTTGTGTGCAAGCATGACCACCACTGATGGATTGCAGGGTGGTCATAACCATGGAAACGAGCAGTGTATAATGTGATGGAAAAATGAATCCAGCCAGCAAAGGAGGCAATATGGATAATAACAATACATTAGTAAGTGCCTTGTATTCACTTCCTCTACATGATAAATGCCACTTGCTGAAGCGACACAACCGCTTTAAATCAAAAACTGCAACCAACTTACAACCTTCTGCCACGTTTCTACACAATTAGTAACTTTTTACTTGACAAATAACAGGAGCCACTTGTAAATCACAGGATGTCTGAAGGCCATAATTGATAAAGTTGTGATTTTGCTACATAAGTATCAGTCTGTATTTCACTATATACTGTAGATTCAACAATATGCTCCTATATAGATTGCCCGTAATTAAATGCATCTGAAGACAAAAAGTAAATACACTCACCGGCCACTTTATTAGGTACACCATGCTAGTAACGGGTTGGACCCCCTTTTGCCTTCAGAACTGCCTCAATTCTTCGTGGCATAGATTCAACAAGGTGCTGGAAGCATTCCTCGGAGATTTTGGTCCATATTGACATGATGGCATCACACAGTTGCCGCAGATTTGTCGGCTGCACATCCATGATGCGAATCTCCCGTTCCACCACATCCCAAAGATGCTCTATTGGATTGAGATCTGGTGACTGTGGAGGCCATTTGAGTACAGTGAACTCATTGTCATGTTCAAGAAACCAGTCTGAGATGATTCCAGCTTTATGACATGGCGCATTATCCTGCTGAAAGTAGCCATCAGATGTTGGGTACATTGTGGTCATAAAGGGATGGACATGGTCAGCAACAATACTCAGGTAGGCTGTGGCGTTGCACTGATGCTCAATTGGTACCAAGGGGCCCAAAGAGTGCCAAGAAAATATTCCCCACACCATGACACCACCACCACCAGCTTGAACCGTTGATACAAGGCAGGATGGATCCATGCTTTCATGTTGTTGACGCCAAATTCTGACCCTACCATCCGAATGTCGCAGCAGAAATCGAGACTCATCAGACCAGGCAACGTTTTTCCAATCTTCTACTCTCCAATTTCGATGAGCTTGTGCAAATTGTAGCCTCAGTTTCCTGTTCTTAGCTGAAAGGAGTGGCACCCGGTGTGGTCTTCTGCTGCTGTAGCCCATCTGCCTCAAAGTTCGACGTACTGTGCGTTCAGAGATGCTCTTCTGCCTACCTTGGTTGTAACGGGTGGCAATTTGAGTCACTGTTGCCTTTCTATCAGCTCGAACCAGTCTGCCCATTCTCCTCTGACCTCTGGCATCAACAAGGCATTTCCGCCCACAGAACTGCCGCTCACTGGATGTTTTTTCTTTTTCGGACCATTCTCTGTAAACCCTAGAGATGGTTGTGCGTGAAAATCCCAGTAGATCAGCAGTTTCTGAAATACTCAGACCAGCCCTTCTGGCACCAACAACCATGCCACGTTCAAAGGCACTCAAATCACCTTTCTTCCCCATACTGATGCTCGGTTTGAACTGCAGGAGATTGTCTTGACCATGTCTACATGCCTAAATGCACTGAGTTGCCGCCATGTGATTGGCTGATTAGAAATTAAGTGTTAACGAGCAGTTGGACAGGTGTACCTAATAAAGTGGCCGGTGAGTGTATGTTTACCTGGAAACCCGTACATCTGATCTAAGTTGCGACGTCTACGTCCACATTTCTGCATGCATCTCTACCAGGCTGCCCATTAAAAACACACAGCTTAGGAACTAGATATATATTTATACATATGTCTGACGTGAAACTTTATATACATACAGTATCTGAGACAGTTATGCGTACATACAGTATTGTGTACAAATATTAGCTCCAAAGTATAATTAGACACCGCTATTATTAGATGACTTCTGCCAGTCAAAATACAGTTGTTATAGATAGCAACAAGAACACTTCATGTTTACCGTCACCTTTCATGAACCTACAGTAAAGGTCCTTTTACACGGGCCGATTATCGGCCAAAAAAGCGTTCCTAGGAATGCTAGTGCCGATAATCGGCCCGTGTAAAAGTGGCCCTAATCAGCCGACGAACGAGCAAAACGCTCGTTCGTCGGCTGATTGGATCTTTTGGTTTGTACAAAAGATCCAATCTGTTGGGTGCACATCACCCTGTGTAAACAGGCGATGTGCGCCTGACAGTATGGAGCTTCCCGGCCGCACGAGTGATACAGCGATCACTCGTGCGGCCCGGCGCTCGATTCATCGGGCATGGTAAAGGCTCCCTGCATGAGCGCCGATGTCGCTGATCGATGCTCGGGCAGGGAGACACATCGGCCCGTCTAAAAGGGCCTTAAGATATACAGAGGTCCCTCAAGTTACAATATTAATTGGTTCCAGGATGACCATTGTATGTTGAAACCATTGTAAGTTGAGTAATTGGTTCCAAAGCCCCAAAATGTCATCCAAGATAACAGAAAATGAAGATAACTAAAGGTCCTTTTACACGGGCCGATTATCGGCCGAAAATTCGTTCCTAGGAACGCTAGTGCCGATAATCGGCCCGTGTAAAAGTGGCCCTAATCAGCCGACGAACGAGCAAAACGCTCGTTCGTCGGCTGATTGGATCTTTTGTAGAAACCAAAAGATCCAATCTGTCGGGCGCACATCGCCCTGTGTAAACAGGCGATGTGCGCCTGACAGTATGGAGCTTCCCGGCCGCACGAGCGATACAGCGATCACTCGTGCGGCCGGGCGCTCGATTCGTCGGGCCGTGTAAAGGCTCCCTGCCCGAGCGCCGATATCGCTGATCGGCGCTCGGGCAGGGAGAAGAATCGGCCCGTGTAAAAGGGCCTTTAGTCAAGTCCTTACATATAACTGTCAGGAATAGCTGCTAACTAGCAACTAATACAACTATTTTACCAGAGAAGTGGCCTTGATTGGTGGGATCTGAGTCTGAGACATTGTATGTTTAGTCTAGTTTCAACTTACGATGGGTCAGAAAAGACCATTGTATGTATTGTTTCTGAGAGTCCAAACTGCATTTTTTAGGTTCCATTCACACAAGTATCATGGCTTCACCACCAGGGGCGCACCACCAATGAGGCCAGGTGAGGTGATTGCCTGGGGCGGCGCCAGGGCCATGGGCAATGAGTGCTTTCATTGTGGCAAAGGAGTTAGGTTAAGAAATTGGGTTGGGGGGGTGCGCCGTTTCAGTTTTCGCCTCAGGCATCAGAAAGGCTGTGACTGATGCAGCTTCCAACTAATCTGTAATAGCAGACCCCTCGTGCTAAGGAAACTTTACAATATTTTAATACAGCATTGCATGTATATCTGCAAATAAAAAAGATTTGCATTTTTTTTTATTAAAAACATTTTTTTTTTTGCTTTGCATTGTATTATATTGCTTTGTCTGCAATACTAATAGTTTGCCATGCAAATTGCTGGCTCCTGCTCCGTCAAACGAGCTCTATGATAGCTCTGTCTGCAGACCCTTTCTCGCCTCTCCTAGAGCTAATCTAAGCTCAAATAAATAAAAAATGAAATAAACATACCATATTTTTTGCTTTATAAGACGCACTTTTTTACCCAAAAGTGGGGGAAAATAGCTGTGCGTCTTATAAAACGAATACTAGTGAGCGCTTCCATTATGGAAGCGCTCAATAGTATGTATTAGGTGCCGGGAGCAAAGCGCTGCAAAGTTCTGATGGGGGTCTGAGTGGGCTGATCTGAGGTCTGATGGGGGTCTGAGTGGGCTGATCTAAGGTCTGATGGGGGTCTGAGTGGATTGATCTGAGGTTTGATGGGGGTCTGAGTGGGCTGATCTGAGGTCTGATGGGGGTCTGAGTGGGCTGATATGAGGTCTGATGGGGGACTGAGTGGGCTGATCTGAGGTCTGATGGGGGACTGAGTGGGCTTATCTGAGGTCTGAGTGGGCTGATCTGAGGTCTGATGGTGGTCTGAGTGGGTTGATCTGAGGTCTGATGGGGGTCTGAGAGGGCTGATCTGAGGTCTGATGGGGGTCTGACTTGGAGGGCTGATCTGAGGTCTGATGGGGGTCTGACATGAAGGGCTGATCTGAGGTCTGAGGGAGTTCTGACATGGAGGGCTGATGTGATGTCCTGATAAGGGGGTCAGATGTGATGTCCTAATATGGGGTCTGATCTGATGTCCTGGTATTTATGGAGGCCTCATCTGATGTCCTGATATTTATGTGGGGTCTGATCTGAGGATCTGATACGAGGTCTGATGAAAAATATTTTTTTCTTATTTTCCTCATCTTAAGGCCTTATTCACACGTCAGTGTTCGGTCAGTGTTTTCCATCAGTGATTTTGAGCCAAAACAAGGTGCTGATCAAAAACGCAGAATAGGTGCAGATCTTTCCATTATACCTGTATCATATCTGTGGAGGCTTCACTCCTGGTTTTGGCTCGCAATCACTGATGGAAATCACTGACCAAACACTGACTGTGTGAATAAGGCCTAAACCTGAGGTATGTCTTATCATCGGGTGTGTCTTATAAAGCAAAAAATAAATCAAATAGAATTTGAGCTTAGATTAGCTTCAGAAGGGGGCTGCAGACAGCGCCATGAAAGAGTTTGTCTGACAGATTTGGCACAGAACAGGATCAAGCAGTCTGCAGTGTATTGTATTAGATGTAAGCTGTACAACCCAAATAAAAACTATTTTCAAATCTCTTTTATTTGGTGACTTTGGTTGTACAACATTAAAGGGCTTATCTCATGACTAATGTAAAAAATGAAAATCAGACATCATATAGTACATGACAGTCTCTTTCAAAGCAAGAACCAGCCCTGTACCTCACATTGATCCAGAGGTAGGTGGCGCTCTACAAATACATTTTATTGAATAGCTCAGTGGCTATGCAACATTTTTAATTACATGCAGTTACAAAACAATTCAGATCCAGGTGCTGGTTTTAAAACGGCGAAATATTTTTCGTGGGACAACCCCTTTAAGACGGTAAAATTGTAACATCTATAGTAATGTTTATGACTGTGATGAAATTATCACCACAACACCACAGTCACAAAAAATCCAAACCTGTGGATTTTTGGTTACAGATCATAAACATTTCCAGTACTGGGTTCAATGTAAGTCAAGTGCGTCTGTGACTCCTTTGTGGTATGTCAGCAATTTTTTTAAATATCTATTGGGTGTCACAAATCCTAAATGGCAAGCACCTTGTCATAGCACATGCCTAAAAATAGTTGAGCAATGTCAATGGAATACCAGGTTGCAAACAAACCACAAAAATCAGATTTTCCGTAGTGAGAATTGCATGCATTTTTATATCGTGTAGCCCTAGTTTGATGGAATCTGTTGGGGTTCCCATTATTTCTAGGCCAAGCAAATCACTCCAGAACGAGCTATTCTTGCTGTCAAATGTAACAGAACCCTCAAGTGCAAATGTGAACAGAGCCTCACAAGCTGAAGTGTAAACAGGGATAGTAAATCTAAATCAAGATTTTTCTGGAACTAGAACAAATCCTTCCAAAATGAAAACTCTGCCTGTAAAGGACGTGATGACCCATATTATCATCTTCATGTTACACACACTAGCACAAACATTTACAAAAAAACTATACATTTCCCTAATACAGAAGAACATTTGCATAAGTGACAAACAATATATAAATGTCATAAACGTAACACTGACACATCTGAGCTTACATCTCTATAAGGCCACAAATCATAGCCACAAATCTGGTTTCAATCCTGGATGTAATGACGACCTATCTAATATGCATCTGTATTATGCTAAAGTGAAATTAGCCCCAAATACACATATCAACTTTACCCAAAAACATCCCACCTCAGGCATTACATGCGTCTGGATTATACCTTAAATAATAAGAGAAAAACACGCCAAAAAGCCCAAATCTCCAATGTATTTTTCTCCTCCATTAATCATCGAATGAGATAAACAAGGTAAAAAACTGGATCAATCACTGCAGAAAACATCCCTCTAAAATATAACTTTTAATTCGTAAGTTGTAAAACCAGTAAATATCAAAAATGACAGTGGTCAACCAGACATGAAACAGAGAGGTGCAACAAACTCATTAGGTCTGACTCACCCATAATTATCCTCAAAGACTCACGATGACTACAGTACATCCAGTCTTCAATTTGTGGTATCAGGAGAGATCAACCTATGGCCTCATGCACACAAATGTATTTTCTTTCCGTGGAATGCACACGTATGTCATCCTTTTTTTTTGCGGATCCGTGTTTTGCAGACCACAAAATACATATGGTGGTGTGCATGAGCCCTAACCCTGGAGTTGTCCTACACTGACCCCGGGAGAGAGCCCAAAGAGGCACCCTTACGAAGATGACCCTAAGGAACCCTACTTTAACCCTAAAAATTTCTTCTACATGCATTCCCACCAGTTAATCTACCTGCATCAACAGTGGGAGTCAGGAATGGTCAAAAAACAGGCAAAAAGTTATGAACAAGGTCAATCAAATCTGGTATAACACAAGAGCTAATGTCTCCATTATTAGCATTTTTTATATTTATTGTATACTAATACCACCTATGAGCAATGCATAAGTTTTGGGGAAAAAGTAAAAAATTATGGAATTGCTTAAAGGGGTTGTCTCATCACAGACAATGGGGGCATATCACCAGGATATGCCCCCATTGTCTTATAGGTGTGGGTCTGCACCTATATTGGGAACGGAGCACCGAAAGGTGGTGGCTGGAGGACTCCGGTCCGGCCACCACCAAGCGCTCTCCCCATAGTAGTGAATGGGAGTACACCACGAATGACCGGCCACCACTCCCATTCACTTCTATGGGCCCGACAGAAATAGCCAAGCAAGTGCTGTTCTCAATATAGGTGCAGGTCCCAGTGGTGGGACCCCCACCTTTTGGATAAGGGGGCATATCCTATGCCCCCATTGTCTGTGATGAGACAACCACTTTACAGGAGTTTTCTCATTCTTTTATATTGATGCGATTGAGATATTTCCTCAAGATAGGAAGTCAATATCTGATTAGCAGAGGTCCCACACCCCACAAATCAGATTTTTTGCAGTATCTTTGGCACCAGAAGTACAGCTTTGTTTATTGTGTGTAGCGGATGGAGCTTGTTACTGCAGGGCTGCTCCCATTCACACAGACGGAGCTGTAGTTCCCGCGCAGACCTCTGGCATCAGAGCTACTGCAGAACTGCTGAACAGTGGGGCCCCGCCAATCAGTCTATCCTGAGGATGGGCCATCAGTAGAAAAAGACTGGAAACCCCATTTAAAGGGGTATTCCGCTTTCATTAAATAAACATTATTGTTTGTATCATAAAAAGTTATAGATTTTTCGTTCCGTACTAATTCAAAATCTGCTTGCTGATCAATAGGAACTTTTATTAAAAAAAAACGTCCTGGTTTATTAGAGAATTGAAAGTGTTTGATAAAATTGTATAATTATTGCTTTTCATTATACAATCCATAACATTCATGAGCTAAAACCGGAATAGTCCTTAAAGGGAGTCTGTTACCTCATTTTCACCTATATAACTAAGAGCACTGCCCCGCAGAAGATTGCAGACACATCCCAGACATACCTGTGTGCACTGTGTGTCTGTATTACATGTCACATCCCAGACATACCTGTGTGCACTGTGTGTACTGTGTGTCTGTATTACATGTCCAGGAAAAGCACTTTTATTCTGCAGGAAAACAGCTCCCAAGTGCCCAGCTCTGCTGCTGCAAGTGCCCAAAGCAAACCAAACTGAAGAGGGAAGGGCTGCTTTAGCTGCTCATATCTTGGAATTGGTAGCAGATAGAAAGATGGTTCTGACCTTCTTTGAAAGCTGGCATTCCAAGCTTTAAAATGATACCAAAATCAAAAGCATTATATCCAGTATACTAGAAGATATAGCTGTTAGAAATAGAGTCGGGAGAGAAAGCGGTTTCACTTTCAGCTGGGCACTTGGGAGCTGTTTTCCAGCAGAATAAAAGTGCTTTTCCTGGACATGTAATACAGACACACAGTGCACACAGGTATGTCTGGGATGTGTCTGCAATCTTCTGTGGGGCACTGCTGTTAGTTATATAGGTGAAAAACAGGTGACAGACTCCCTTTAAAATAGCATTTACCAACTATACTATGACTACTGGGATCAATTTAGCCACGGTGCATTCCTAAAATAACATGGAGGGCTACAGGAAATGCCATATTACCATCAGCCTCCTGCCTTAGGGCACGCTTGCCTCTAGAGAGAGCTTTTCAAATGATCTTGAATTTGGAATTATTTATATAAATGGCCAATAATTAATTAAAATGAGCGACTTTGATCTATTAAACCTGCTTTTGCATGAGATGATGCTTCTTACCTGAATAACAGTCCTTGGCACTGTCTCAAAGAATATGCATTAGATAATACTGTATATAGAGGAAGGCTGGGCAGAGCGCGTTAATAATTGCCGTCCTGTGTTCAGGATTAATGGTTGTGCGGATTTATTACATGTCCAGTACTGGACAGTCTGGGAGAAAAGATAACCATTCACCAAATTACACTCAGCACTTCTGAAAGATCTGCATATTTTCGGTGTACACTAGGAGGCTTATTTCTTGCTTGAGACCGTCAGTGTAATCATTCACACTACACATTGATGAAGGCCAGTGCCAATAATTAGCTAAATCAACAGACGTCTTGACTGGAATGTTTATTTTTACCGGCGCTCAGTAGCCCATTGTGTACTCAGCACTATCTAATAGAGGTTAAAGTTACCACCTTCTAACCCTCTAAGCAAACCATCTAAAAGTGGACTTTTCTGTCCGGGATGATTCTGTAGCAGTTTCTGATTTAGTCGGGGCGATTCTGCCCAACACTCGGCTGCTCCTTCAGGAGCGATCTCCTTCACAGTATGAGGACGAGGGATCCTTCCTCCTTATACAGATTCATGGTTTCTGAGCAGCAGATCGCTGTTTAGACCACACGATCTGCTGCCTAGAAACTATGATCAGTGGTGCCTGCATGAACAATAGGATCACCCGTTGAACGAGTATTTACATTTATATCGGCAGATTGTCGGGAACGAACGTCTGCAAGAACCGCCATTCCCAATAATCTGGACGATTAGCTTAGGCTACTTTCACACTTGCGGTAGCAGAGTGCGGCAGGCTCTTCCGTGCTAACGCTAGCCCACCGTGCCACCGGAAGTCTGCTCCAGAGGACCTTGAGAGTGCTGCCACCCATCACAGTGGTGCAAAAAAAAAAACACCTAAAAAAACGGATGCGGTTTTTGCATGTACTAACCTGTGTGTATGCTGCATTTTTATGCCCATGCAAAGGTTTTAGATATTTGTATAGTTCCAAGAATAACAGATGACTTTATTTCTTCAAAATGTAAAAATGTAACCACATCGGCTATTTCTGTACATTTCCAATGCACTACAGGCATTTTCTGGAAGTTTGTTTAAATTTTAACTCTCATCTGTATCAGCACAAGGTCGGATGGTTCTGCCGCACAGAGCTTAAAATCTGATTCTTAGTAAACTAAGAAGTAGGAACAGACAGTAACAGCTTGAGGTCAGAAAGAACAGACAAGTATTTTTGGAAATATGTATATTCTGTTCTTCCTGCATAAAACTGGAGGCACAAGGAGTTATAATATGGTCCAGACATGCTGCAATATTCAAGAAGGGGTTGTCCAGGCTTTTACAATTGATGACCTATCTTCAGGATTGGCCATCAATATCAGATCGGCGGAGGTCTGACACCCAGTATCCCCGCCAATCAGCTGGGACAATGGGGGCATATCGCAAGGATATGCCCCCATTGTCTTATAGGTGCAGGTCCCACCGCTGGGACCCGCACCTATATCAAGAACGGAGCCCCCAAACTGAAGGAGAGTGCACTGCGCATGTGCAGCCACCCTCCATTCATTTCTATGGGGCCGGCGAAAATAGCTGGCTCGGCTATTTCCGTCGGCTACATAGAAATGAATGGGAGTGGTGGCCGCTCATGTGTGGGGTGCTCCCATTCATTTCTATGGGAGCAGCAGGGGAGCTGCACCTGGTGGTGGCCGGACCCCGGGAAACCTAGGGTCCTCCAGGCGCAGAGCTCCCCCCTCTGACCCGCAACTATAAGACAATGGGGGCATATCCAATCGATATGCCCCCCATTGTCTAAGATGAGAATACCCCTTTATTTACCCTATATAATAAAAAGTTCTACAACTTTCTAATGTCCTTTATGTTTCAATCCTTTACCATTTTCAATATGTTTTCTACCTGTCAGTGAATGAGAGAGGGTGAATAAATTTCTTTTCCACACATTATCTCAAGTATATCAGTTTTACCAGATCCTAAAGAACAGCCATATAATCCTGGCGGCTGCGCAATACTCATAAGGTGACAAGTAGTTAAAGGATATGTAAAAATGTTTCTATCGATCTTAAGGAGTTTTGTGGAAGGAACACGTGGAGAAAGCATGATCCAGACCTGCTCTGACATCAGTCTATCCCTGCTGACAGGAAAGTGAGATTGATTTCTTCTCGCTGTTTGTGGGAACAAACCACATGCGATTTGCCTTTGTGCCGGCTGAGGTCTGGCTCAACTCTTTCCAAGGTAAATACTGGGCTCTGCATCTTTAGCGTTCCTTTGACCAGAGTCCAACATGAGCGCAGTCCCAAGAGATACTGTAAATGCAGAGAAATGCTGGTAATATAGTTTATATAAGGCCGAAAAAAGACATCTGTCCATCCAGTTCGGCCTGTTATCCTGCAAGTTGATCCAGAGTAAGGCAAAAAACCCCTGTGAGGTAGAAACTACGTGACCTACTTCACCCTCATCTGTGCACACAGAGACTCCACAACAGCGGACTGTGCACCCACAAAGATAAAACCAAGTAAAGACCAGAAACTAAAGGCCAGGGGTTCATTATACCCAGATCCAGCCTTAGGTTAGATGGCACCATGTGCAAGATGCCTTGTGGGCACCCCCACCACAACCACCATAGATTTTAAAATCAAGCATATTAAAGGGTTTCTGTCACCAGTTTTTTCGGTATGAATCAGGCTGACATTAGAGATGTGGTAATGTCACCTGATTCCTAATATATATATATATCTGTTTTATTTACTGGTGCCCCCATTTTTATATAAAATGAACTTTTATTTTATGCTAATAAGGCCTCTAGGTGCAAGGGGCGTTACCCCTGCTCCTAGAGACTCTGTTGATTGACAGGCCCAGGCAGAGAAGAAACACTCCATTCACCATAGCTTGCAAGGACCTTCAATGATGTCATGACCATGTGATCAGTCACATGGTTAGGATCACACAAACAGCCTGTCTCCTCCTAAACCATGTGACTGATCACATGGTCATGACATCATTGAAGGTCCTTGCAAGCTATGGTGAATGGAGTGTTTCTTCTCTGCCTGGTCTTGTCAATCAACAGAGCCTCTAGGAGCAGGGGTAACGCCCCTTGCACCTAGAGGCCTTATTAGCATAAAATAAAAGTTTATTTTATATAAAAATGGGGGCACCAGTAAATTAAAAAGATATATATTTGGAATCAGGTGACATTAGCACATCTCTAATGTCAGCCTGATTCATACCGAAAAAACTGGTGACAGAAACCCTTTAAACAAATAAAATTACCCCATTGCTGCTATGTTTTACATGGATAGCCTGGGTCTGCCAGAAAAAGAATCACTCATACAGGGTTGGTCTCTGTTCTGGCTGATGGGATCCTCTCTGTCATCTATATACTCAAAAAGGACATACAGTATACACAAAAGTTAAAGTACCTATAAAGTGTAATTAAAAGGGTTATCCAAGACAATTAAAAGTCTTGGACAACCTGTACAATGTATTAAAAAAAAACATTCTATATTCTCCTGTTTCCAGGTGGTGCTCCCGCCAGCAGTAGTAATGTGACTGGATACTGCGCATGACCATTGCAGCCCATCACTGTCCTCAATGGTACTGTACCAAAAAAAGAGTGAGTATATAATGTGTTATGGTTTTAAGATATTAGAGTGATCAACCGAGATTTTTAGATTATCTCGGACAACTCCTTTTACGGAAAGTCTCAAGTAGGGGAAACATGTACGTGAAGTTTGGAAACCCTAGTAAGGCATAAAGAAGTGCTCTCTGGTGATAGTCCATTAGTAAATACAACTTAAATAACACAAAGGGGGATATTTATCAAAACTTATGCAAATGAAAACTGGCTTAGTCTGACCGATGGGACCTAAAGAGATCACAAGAACGGGGATCTGTGAATGTTGCCGTACTGTCCTGTGCTACATCCACCACTCCATTCACTACATTTGCAGTTTGGTGGCACTAGAGGACACCCGTTCTCGTGATTGCAGGCGGGTCCAGCTGCTGTAGATAAGCGTTATATGTGACACGACCCATTTAAATGCCAACTGATAACAATGACAACAGATGTATTTTACAGTACCTTCACAACAGGTTCTGTCCATACATTTTAAAACTAGGCTTAATGTGAATATTCAGTTATCATCATGTAGTTTTTAGATCCAAAATTCTGTAGTGACCCATTATTTAATATATCTTTATGGTGGTCTGAGCTTCATTTTTCTGAAGGGAACTCCACAGAACCTCCATAGATATACAAATATAACATGCTGACTGAAAGCTAGCACTAGGGGGCATAAGAGGTTACTTTATACTGCATACCTATTGTGTAGAAAGGATGAGTATGCAGTGAGATCCTGTGCTCCCTCTAGTGGTGGCTGCACACAGTTGGCATGTTCTGTTTCAAAGATATAGCAAGAAAATAATCAGCACTGAATTTGCAACCTGCATAGAAGGGTTGATTTTTTTGGACATGCTTTGAGGTTTCCTTTAAAGGAAACCTGCCATCAGCATTTAAAGGGATTTTCTGAGATTTTTTTAACTGACAACCTATCTTCTGGATAGGTCATCAGTGTCTGATAGGAGGGGGTCTGACACCAAGGATCCACCAATCAGCTGTTTGACAAGGCACCGGCGCTCGCAGTAGCTCTGTGACTTTCTCTCAGCATACCTCAGCAGTCTTTATCCGATGTTTTCCTGTATGCATGATGCAGTATACCAAGACGTCTTAGGAGAGGCAAAACACTTCAGAAATGAAGGAGTGAAAAGAATTTCCAGGGCTGCCTCAGGAAAGTAGTGTGATCAGTCAGGCTTGTTTCCAAATTTAAGACTACCCGTGCAAAAGGCTGAAACACATTACTGTAATTCACCGTGTCTCCTGAGGTTTTTCATGAACTCTAAAGAAGGAACATGTGAAGGAAAGAGACGATGCTGAGTCATGAGAGGAGGCACCGCAGAGATAGGCATCACACGTCTTCTTCAGGGCTTCATGGTGATCAATCATCATCAGAGCTTAGAGCATTTATTCCGCACTAAATCCTTTTACTGCACATATACTTGTTGTCGAAAATTAGCAATTAGGCACCAACAGAAGGAGGAGTAGTAACTAAGTAGATATGTATGGATATATTTGAAATTAATATTTCATAATGGTTATCACCACTGGGAATAGTGGTGTTTTACAGAAAAATACAGGGAATTACTTCTATATACTGTATTATCACAAGAGAACCCTTCATACAGGTCTACAATCTCCACACACGTACTACATATATCTCCATAATAAAAAAGGGCATTCCTGCCCCCCAGACAATACATATACTCGCCTCTCTCATTTGCCCAAAAAGAATCACAAAAAATTCAGGTTCATTAGAATCCAAATGTTTTGGGAAATTCGGGCTGAATTCTGAACCGGTAGAATCGATTGTCTCATCCTTAGGCTACATTCACACGACCACTGTGTTTTGCGGATCCGCATATTGCAGATCCGCAAAACACTGATACCGCCACATGCGTGTTCCACAATTTGCAGACCGCCCATGCCACGGCCATCATAGAAAATGCCTATTCTTGTCCGCAATTGTGGATAAGAATAGGGCATGTTCTATTCTTTTTTCGGGGCACGGAGCAACGGTGTGCTGTCCGCATATTTTGCCGCCCCATAGAAATGAATGAGTCTGGATCTGAGCCGCAAAATATGCGGCTCGGACCCTGCAATAAATACTGTCGTGTGAATGTAACCTTACTCTGAGGACAAATGCCAACAGGAAGAGAAACATGCAATGGAAATACACATTTCCACATGTGGCATAAAAAAGTGTCTGCATATGAGCTTCATATACAAATCGCATCCCAGATTTCACAGCAGCTGAATAGAGCCCAGCGAAGGAGCAGGGTGAGGTCTACTGCATTGATGGAAGACAGAATATAGGGTTTACAACGCATGCTCAGTGACCAGAAATGGATGGACACAGTGGGCAGCACTAGAAATGTCATCCTGAGCATCATAGGTAAATGATGTCTTCGTAACAAGGCATCTGCTGCATAAAACTTAGGTTTAGTACAAGATAAGTAATGCAATGCCAGTTGCTCAACATTTTGTATTGACATTTTTCTATCTATAAACTAGCATTTTCAACGTGTTCCCACCATAATGGCCAGTGTATCAGCAACGTTAAATTGTCAAATTATCTTTGGGTCTAAAACCCTGAATTTCCCTCCACAAAACTAGTATCATCTTATGTTTCCACAAATGTTTGAGAAGCCCTGAATGTTTGAGAAACCACCTGCGGAAGTGAACATGAAATTCCATTCTGACAGGGAGAACAAAAGGTTCTGAAACAACATTTATTTTAACTTGCTCGATAAAGCTCAGCCGGTCATCTCCCTATTTACACAAGCATTACACAAGGGTGTCACTTTCCACTAAAATTTGGGCCATTATATACCCAAATTTTGGAGATAGAGAGTTGGTAAGGTTAGACGAATATCATAGGCATCATATCGAAGAGATCGTGTTGACCCACCAACATTTATGATCAATGGGGGTCTGACTGTTGGAATGCCACCAGTCATGAGAAAGGGGATCCCTAAGTCCACAACTGGGTCTAGTAGGTTATTTGTAAATCAACAGATAAGTCCCACACCCTAGTAATAAGTGACTTGCTTCAAAGTCGATACCAAATGGGTTGTCTTCAGAACTTTAGGACCTATTATTTGAGTCCTTAGGCCGAACAAAGTATCTTCTGGTAGGGTCAGTCCATTCATGGTAGCTGAGCTTCAGTATGTTGGCACAGCCTCTACAAAGTGAATGGAGTCTTCTACTTCTGATGGCGTTCTCTGGTTTGTGTTTCCAGCACTGGCAGCTGATCTGTGGTAGGGCAGGGCGTCAGACCCCCAACGATCTGATATTCATGACCATGGTCATCAATATCTAAACAGTGGAACACCCCCTTAAGGTTACAACCACACATGACTGAAATGCTGCAGAGTACCATTTGGTGAGTTTTTTTCTACTGCAGATTTCCAGCAGGAACACTGCACATTTTCAGCTGCGGAACCTGTGAAATATTTTATTCCCATATGGATGTACCCTTTGCTTTTTGTGTAAAGTCAATTTGTTTAAAGCAGACTAATTTATTAATATACACATACAGGAGACAATATACCATATAACATATACTCAGCTAGGGATTACCTTTGTCACAAGACCGCGTGCTACCTGGAATGACCTCTTTGGCATGGAGTATCCCTAAGCTGTCCAGTTCCCAGGCTTTATAGTGGTAAATGCCAACATTTTTAACCCTTACTGATATTTGTCATTTTACATTGCATATCCTCTTTTTTCAGTTTGGCAGGATAATAATGTATAGGTTCAGTTTTGATATCTCTATGCTTGTATATTAAATGCAGGAATAATTGCAGCACTTCACCATACACCTGTTTCCTGGAATTGCTGCTGTCCTGGGCTTGTATACTTGCATTAGGGAACTCTGAGCTAATAAGGGGGCACTTTTTCATAACCTCTATCAAACAATCAAAGTGGGGAGTGGTGAAATTGAGAGTCTCTCTCTGGAGGACCCAGTACTTTGTACAAAGATAGCAAAGATAACTCATCGATGGGTAGATCTCAATGCTTCTTTTGACCCTCTGATGGCTTTGTAAAGGGCCTGAATTGCTAAGTTTTTCCAGACATCTCTGTAATCATGTTATTTTAGGGGTATCCATCTAAGAAAACATTATTGTCAAAGGTGAAAAAAAATGTAATATTTAAAGGGCATCTGTCAGCAGATTTGTACCTATAACACTGGCTGACCTGTTACATGAGCACTTGGCAGCTGAAGACATCTGTGTTGGTCCCATGTTCAAATGTGTCCGCATTGCTGAGAAAAATGAAGTTTTCGTATATGCAAATTAGCTTCTACGATCAAAAGGGGCGTTACTATTACACCTTGAGGCTCAGCTCTCTCTGCAACTGCCGCACACTCTGCACTCTGATTGGCGGGCCAGACGTTACAAGGATTGGCCTTCCCAAGCAAAGTGGAGAGGATGCTGTAGTAGCAGAGAGAGCTGAGCTTTTAGATGTCAGGACAACGCCCATGTTGCTCCTAGAGACTCATTTGCACATATTAAAACATCATTTTTCTCAGCAATGCAGGCACATAAGAATATGGGGCCAACAAAGATGTCTTCAGCTGCCAGGCGCACATGCAAAAAGTCAGACAGTTTCACGGGTACAAATCTGATGACAGATGCCCTTTAAAACCTGGAGTAATTATCACCCCTGATTGCCTATATTGCATATTTTCCAGTTTTGAAGATGTCAGTAAATGGTCACATGCATAAAAAAATCAATGATTACTTCACTTATTGCGCACAGTTCTGTGTCACATGTCAATTTTGGAACACTCTGTAAATGAAGCACTGATTAATGGAGTGAACCTTCATGCCATTTTTGGAATGTTTATTTCCTGTTTAAAAATTGTGCAAGCCACCCACCCACCCACACACACACCTTGTGCCTTTGTCCAATATAGTGTAGAATAATACATAACCATGTTCAAGGCAGAACAGAGTTTTTCGGGAAATACATGTTGTTGGTGGAGGTGACCTGTAATTATCTTAGTGGGAAAATAATTGCATGTGACAGGAGTGTGTATAATAGAAGGTCTGGAGATAAGAAGGGAACCAGATGGACAGTTCGTAGACTAATATGATAGATTATCCATCAGTTACAATTTTATCAAATGACATAGATGTTGTAAAAAGTCCCAATCTGCTAACGACCTGTCTCTAATCTCCTCTTCATTTCCTTACTACTGGCCTACTCTCTCTAATCAGCCCTCTCTCTGCTAATTCTTTTCTCAGACCTTACGATTATGCCCTATGAGGCTTAACTCTAAGTTTTCATGCACAGACATGTATGGCCACACAAGTAGTCTCTACGGATCCATGTTACGGACTTCTCCATGTGCATCCACACTAAGAAATGAGTCTATGGAGATCCCTTTTACATGTGAGCCGGCCATCATTGGCTTTTCAGTATGGTTTTGGCCAACAGAAGACTCTTTGGTGAAGGATAGATCTTGGGCACATTCGTTGGCTGACTTTCTTGGCATATATGCTGGACATGGTGCTCAAACGTAGCGTGAACCTAGCTTTAGCCTGCACAGGTTGTGATGTTCTTTTTGATCTATAGAAATCAGATTTTTGTTGGTAGATCTTGACGATTTTCACAAGATCCATCAACAATCTCATGTTTATACAGACTGCCAAGGATATCCTGTTGGGGGAAGCAGGGATCAGCTAGATTGGGTTCTAACTAATCCATCACTTTGTTTCTTTGAGATAAAAAGAACTCTTAAGTCTTTTCACACTTGCCAACATTTTCTGACATTTTTGCCTGTACAGGATATGGCAAAATACCAGAAAAAAGGGGTAAAACTTAAAAAAGTGATTTAAAAAAATCTGCCTAATTAACATAAACTTTGCTTGTGTGTCCTAAGTTTTATATTTTCCAGCTAACACGTGGAGCTGGCATTTTTAGTGCAAAAAAAAAAAAAAGAATCCAAAATCACGTGCAAAAACATGCCTTAAAACCACAAGCGCCCAAAATTGCTATAAAAACCTAAATGCAAACACACCCTTATAGGAAGGAGTCTCTCTTCTTCAGTCTCTTTGTTAGTTAATTGCCTGAATAGTAATAAATCAAGCAAAACTAGGAAAAAAGTCACCTATTTTTACGAACTGTCCAGAAATTTCTGGACGGTTGGCAACCCTGGTCATGCAGATCAAAACATCCGGCGACAGGGGTGGTTTCAGCCAATAGCAGACCGTGACGGGGACGAGCCTCCCTAGCGTCACCTGCGATGCTAGATAGGCTCGCCCCCATCGTGGCCTGCTATTGGCTGTCCCAACTCCCCTTAGATGTAAGATGCAACGGGAAGATGCAGCGGTGGCCATGCAGGCGCGACGCAGGTACTGGGGAGCAGGGTAAGTATAACCTGTATGAGGTGCCCGGGCATTTTGGGGGCATTATAGGGGTTGGATAACCCTTTTAAAGGTGGTGCCATATCTATGCATACAGTAATGTGTTTAATGAACATGCAAGACTACTGAGTAACCTATTATGAGTTGTAGTATTAACGTGTCATTTAGCGTGGCCACCTCATAAACTTCAAGGACAAGTGTAAACTGTATGCAGTGTAAACTCTACTCAGAAATGACCACTTTGGTGCCCATATCATGTGTATATAGTATAAACTGCGTACATTGACCATGAACACCACAGAGTAGGCCCTGAGGATAGATCAGACCCGGATGTTGTCATTGTTATTTCAGGGCACATCCCATTATAGAACATGCATGGCCAACAAATGCTTCAGACAATTTTTTCTCAGCCTTACTCAATGCTGTCACCTAGTGCATGGTCACCCCAGTGATCGCAACGTGTTTCCAAAGGAAACTTGACATAAAAAATTTGCACCAGATTTGCATCAATGTCAGGCAGAAATCGTGACCTATAATGACCTAATTTCCTACTGCATTTTAAGATCCCAATTCCAGATGAGAGGGGGGGTGAGTACATCCTGGGGAGCTACTCACTAGTCGCCAATACTTAAATCTGTGTGCATTGCACAAATAAAGTGTCCCTGTACTTAAAAAAATGATATGTGATAGCGACTCATCAAGGTTTTGATTGATGGCGGACAGATCACTCAAACGAGGAGAGAGAGGTGCTCACGCAGAGTGCAGCCTCTTCTTACTGCAGGAGACATTCTGGAGATGGCTCATAGCCCATCTCCAGCAGCAAGGATAGAGACCGCTTTTCTGTTTCCTTTTCTAGTGATTGGTAGGGGTCTCAGCACTCAGAGCCCCACCAATCCAAACCTTTGATATGTCGCTATGACATAGCAAAAGTTTTTTGTTTTAAGTAAATTAAAAAGGAGATAGTGTATAATAATGGGGTGAATATACTGTAAGTTCATTTATTTTTTGATTGGCTGATATTGCAATTTTTAGCAGTTGTTACGGTAATTACAATATATAGGAACAAAAAAAAATGTTATACTGTGTGGAATGATGCATGGTGTGTTTTTTATATAGTTTTATTGCAAAGTGCAGTTGATTACATTTTTCAGTACAGTTCAGAAAAAGTTATTCCAACAGCCAAATAGAAGCCTGGGTAATACAAGTATAAGGACACATTCTACTTATACATCAGGGGGATCATGGTCATAATTATAGCCATGGCACTTCCTATGGGATCCAGAAGTTGGAGGTGGGGTCCTATCAGGTGCAAGAACATTATACATTTTTTGTAGGAAATAATATGGTGGCTTTTTGCTATAATGTAGGTTTTCCAATATATGGTGCTATTATACATATCTTTAATTAAACTTAAATTTTAATTTTCTTACACTATAAATGATAGTTATGTCTCTGATCAGGGTTCATTCCCTAAATACACTGAACGTAAAGCCCTGAGTAATAAAAATGCATAGATAGTTTTTGGAGCCAGAAGTTGCAAGGGGAAAGGAAATATGGTATATAAAGGAAGGACTTCCTGCTCAATTCACTTCTGGTTTTGGCTCCCAAAACTGCGGTGGAGTTTTTCCAAGAATTGCCATGTGTGAAACCGCCCTAACGCAGAAATTAAATTCACTGTTTTATAACAGACAGCCTGAGGCCATTACCTGATCTGCCCTTCAGTGCTGTAACATGACGATCAGCATTGCAAACATCTTTCCAGAGGCTGGAGTGATCATCTAAGCTACCACTAACCTAAGAGTAAACAACAACCTGCAGGAATATGGAAATCAAAGATAATAGAAAGGGTTTATATGGAAAACTCATATTGATCCAGCTTATCTACCCTTCAATGGGTCATTGTAAAGGTACAGTATGCATGTATAAAACCTTGTGGTACCATCTGAGACAGTTGCAGGATGATCTGACCATTCTGAATGAGAATTCCCTAATACATGTTGGTCAGTGTGCGAAATACCCTTAACCTATATACTGTGATAAATGTAACACCAATGAAACAAAAAGTAACATCCTGGAGAATTCCTTTAATGTTTCAAAAAGAATTCTTTTTAAACCCAAAGTCAGTAGGCAAAACTTGCAATTAAAAATAGTTAGAACTTAATAAACTATAGAAAAGTTCAACACTGTATAAAAATGGAATTAAAAGCAATACTAACATAAAGCCACAAAAACAACTTCATTCAATACTTCTTCCTGGAAACATATTAGTCGCAGTATAGACCCCAGCTTGCATACTCAGCTATACAGATTAAAGGAATTCCTGCCATAACTTCTGTAGATTAAACTGAGATCTGCTTACCATAGACTGAGTTCTGGGGTAGACTGCAGCAGCTTCAGCTCTGTATATCCCTTGTGTTATCTAAGCCTCGCACAGATCCAGAGAAACTTTGCAAATTCTCCACATGTCAGCTCCACGTCTCTCCTCTGATGCTGAGCTACATGTATTTAAATTCAGGTGCCTGTATTCTAATGCTAAGCACTTTCTCTCCACCCCCTGACTACTCCTTCCAATGCAAAGCCATGCCCCCCCCTCATTAATCACTAGAATCAGGTTACAGGAATTTTTTTCTTTTCTTCAGCTTCCTAAACTCCATCAAATGTGTCTGCAGCATGGCAATGGGAAAACCACATAAATGAGCCCTATTTAGACTGAATTTACACTTTGCAGTATGCACTGGGAAAGTTCAAAATATCCATTCACCCAATAAAAAACAAAAAAGTGTCCTTATATACATCTGAGAACAGCACTGCTTTTTCCTATGACGAGACACAGCAAATTTGGCTTATTAACATTATGAAGAATCAACTGAGAATTGTTTTAATACTTGCTCATTGACTATCCACCAAACTCCTTATTTAAAGCAAATTAAGCTAATTTGACGCATGTAAAAAAATCATTATTGAATTTAAAATGTTTTATCTAAAACTATTTAACTATTATCTGACACCACATAGACCATTATGAAACAGAAGGTGAGCAAATGGTTAAAATGTTGACATTATATGACATTATATATATATATATATATATATATATATATATATATATATAGTACAGACCAAAAGTTTGGACACACCTTCTCATTCAAAGAGTTTTCTGTATTTTCATGACTATGAAAATTGTAGATTCACACTGAAGGCATCAAAACTATGAATTAACACATGTGGAATTATATACTTTACAAAAAAGTGTGAAACAACTGAAAATATGTCTTATATTCTAGGTTCTTCAAAGTAGCCACCTTTTGTTTTGATTGCTGCTTTGCACACTCTTGGCATTCTCTTGATGAGCTTCAAGAGGTAGTCACCTGAAATGGTATTCCAACAGTCTTGAAGGAGTTCCCAGAGATGCTTAGCCCTTGTTGGCCCTTTTGCCTTCACTCTACGGTCCAGCTCACCCTAAACCATCTCGATTGGGTTCAGGTCTGGTGACTGTGGAGGCCAGGTCATCTGGTGTAGCACCCCATCACTCTCCTTCTTGGTCAAATAGCTGTTACACAGCCTGGAGGTGTGTTTGGGGTCATTGTCCTATTGATAAATAAATGATGATCCAACTAAACGCAAACTGGATGGAATAGCAAGATGTTGTGGTAGCCATGCTGGTTCAGGATGCCTTCAATTGTGAATAAATCCCCAACAGTGTCACTTTTGGTCTGTACTGTATAACAGTCAGGAATAGCTGCTAATTGGCATCTAATACAGGTATTGTACCAGAGAAGTGGCCTTGATTGGTTGGATCTGGGTCTGAGACATTGTATATTGAGTCTAGTTTCAACTTACGATGGGTCAGAAAAGACCATTGTATGTTGAAAATATTGTATCCTGAGGCCATTGTATCTTGAGGGATAACTCTCTCTCTCTCTCTCTCTCTCTCTCTCTCTCTCTCTATATATATATATATATATATATATATATATTGTTTTACAGCTTCTCTGTGGTCTTATATGACTTTTTTCTTTCTAGGAATCTTTATGGGAAAGAACGTTCGGGCGTGTTGAATCTTGAATCTTGATGCCCAAACAACTTGTTCACTAAGGAGATAAGCTGCCACCTAGTTGAGCATGCATGCCCATGATGAGATCTGTCTGATATGCAAAAGATTTTGCAGGTGTGGAAAAAAATGCTGCCAAGTAAGAATGCTTTGAAACGTAGAAGTGCTAGTAGTTTAAATTTAACCCCTTAAGGACGAACAACGTTACACCTATGAAGGAAGTCTGGGTCTTAAAAAATCGGAGAAGCTGAGCGGGAACTTAATAAAAATAAAAAAAAAAGTAAAAAATACATGGTTTTAAAAATATTTTAAAACTATAAACATTCAAATAACTTCCCTTTCCCCGCATTAAAAATAAAAAATAAAGATTATTAGCATTGCCATGTCCTAAAATCCCCAAATTATTAAAATATAAATGTATTTATCCCATATAGTGAAGACCGTAAGAGAGAAAATCAAAATACCCTATTCTGCGCTTTTTCATTGCTTCACCTCCCAAAAATGATTGAATAAATTGTGGGTTTTTTTTCTAATGGACCCCATTTGGAATTTTTTTTCCTGCCTCCCACTACAAAATATACAATATAAAATGGTGCCATTATAAAGTACAACTTGTTCTGCAAAATAAAAGCCCCCATATGGCTAATTGAATAGAAAAATTACAAAATTGTGGCTTTGGAAAGGCAAGGAGTAAACATGAAAAAAAAAAAATTCTGCAGCAGGTCAACAGCCCCAAACATACAGCCAATGTCATTAAGAACTATCTTCAATGTAAAGAACAACAAGGAGTTCTGGAGGTGAGGATATGGTCCCCACAGAGCCCTGATCTAAACATCCTTGAGTCTGTCTGTGATTACATGAAGAGACAGAAGGATTTGGGCAAGCCTACATCCACAGAACATCTGTAGTTAGGTCTCCAAGATGTTTCAAACAACCTTCTTGCTGAGTTTCTTCTAAAATTGTGTGAAATTGTAGCTAGAAGAATTCACACATGTTGAGGATTTCTCTTTTCTTCATTCATTTTGCATTTTGTTAATTGATAAAAATAAGATATTAACACTTCTATTTTTAAAGCATTCTTCCTTTAAATTCTTTTTTCCATCTTTGCCTAAAACTTGTGCATAGTAGTGTACTGAAGGTCAGCTGAAGACCTAGATGTAGCAAGAGAACAATAGTTATAGGGGATACATTTATGATGAAGTGGAATATTTGAAGTCATTTCGCATTGCCATACATTTATCATATGGCTCATGTTGCTGATAAATTTAGCACATCTTTGACATTTTTTCTAGAGATGTTTCTCTAGTTTTTGCATATGCCACCCCGGTGACTGGAGTAAGATTGTGCATTTTTAGAACTATTAAAAAATTCACATCTGCTAAACCTGGAGTGCATCTAATTCACTCAGCTAACGACGTCCAGTTTTCCACCTACATTTCCAAAGTGCTGGGATACCAAAAATTCACAATTTTTTTGCAATACAATGGTATGTGCAAAAATTTGAAAAACTTTTTCTGTCAGAATTCTTTTGCAAAGGGAATAGTAAATTTCCTTGCAGAGTGTGAAAAAAGGACCACAGTGATAGAACTGGCCAGAAGAGGGCACATGGTATCAAACGTTAGGATTACAGTTTGAAGTTCTATGGGAGAATGGGAGCAACAGTACATTCCAGACTGTATACTGTATATACAAAAGAAGTGGTTGGAGGCGATCACAGGATAATAATGGGAAAGGCATTGTAAGCTTGGAAGGGAATTCTTCAGGAAATCAATGGTAAGCTGCATCAAAAGGATTGGACACCTGTGACCTTATTTCTCTTCATGCCAAGCACCCACTGTTCTGTCCCCGAGGCTGTGCTGTCCCTGCTGATTTCAAACAAATGTGGTGAGCACGTCCTAAAGTCACTCCCTGGTTGAATAGCAATGATGTCAGCTACACTGAGGAAAAATTATGTCCTGTGCAAGTGTGCAACCAGACAGACGTTCACCACAAGCAAGTGAAACGTCCAGTACACACTTACTCAATATAGTATTGGACGTGTTTGTGGTCAGGAGAACATTTCTTGGACTAAGATAAAAGCTAGAATCTGAAGACATTGGATGTGGATTTCCCATATAGACAATGATGCTTTTAGTGAGAACAGCTTAGTAAAAACAGTAAGCAAAAGCTGGATTAGTTGCTATGGGTTAAATATTTCTAGAATTTTTATATGGCATATCTCCACCATTGGAGGATCTGTCTTGATGGCAGCATCCTTCCCCCATAACCCTCATTGATACATTGTTGGTGCAGCAGCAGGACCACTCAGCGAGAATTGTGTTGCAGCTGCATTGGGGGGGTGGACTGAGAACTTAAAGTAGCCCCAGAAAAGAGTCTAAAAGTGGCTCTATGTAGTAGGCAGGTCAAGTTGACAAAAGGCAGGGCCATCATATGTAGGCAGGGACAGCAATAATGTAATGCAGCACAAAATACCGTCCCAACAGAATCAAATACTACAGTCCAGAATAAAATACAGTGAGGGAAAAAAGTATTTAATCAGCCACCAATTGTGCAAGCTCTTCCACTTAAAAAGATGAGAGAGGCCTGTAATTGACATCATTTAAGAGGATCCTCTGTCCTCCACTCATTACCTGTAGTAATGGCACCTGTTTGAACTTGTTATCAGTATAGCCTCTTAAAGGAGAAGCTACAGGTCTGTGAGAGCCAGAAATCTTGCTTGTTTGTAGGTGACCAAATACTTATTTTCAACCATAATTTGCAAATAAATTCTTTAAATATCAGACAATGTGATTTTCTGGATTTGTTTTCTCATTTTGTCTCTCATAGTTGAGGTCTACCTATGATGTCAATTACAGGCCTTTCTCATCTTTTTAAGTGGGAGAACTTGCACAATTGGTGGCTGACTAAATACTTTTTCCCCCTCTGTATTGCAGATGTTAATACAAGTGAATGCAGGAGGGCACTGTCAGACAGTGGCCAGGAACATAAGTACCTGATATGCTTATCAATAATGCTGAGTGCAATAGATCGCTATTGCACTCGGCCCACCGGGAAATTTCCCTGTAGAAAGTCATTGTACAATACCATCATATTACTGTATAAGTGACTTCACACACAGCAGTTTTTTAAGTCAAAGTGAGAAATTGATCAAGCAGGGATTAGAAGTCCTTCCATTCCATTTCCCTTTCCTTTGGAATATACTTCTAGGGTTGGCTAATAAAACTGCATGAAAAAGTTCTACAAAAATGTTTGTGTAAATGTGTGTTAATTGGTGTGTGTTAGGTCTAGCCCAAGGGGTAACATCGGAGAAGAATGAGTCACTATGTCTGTGACCCCAATCCACCTACAAATGTCTAAAGTTTTAGATGGTCATGCCCTGTGAACATGATAGTTCCGTATTTTGCAATGGGAATTCTACACATAGTATAATTTGTACGCTAAAGCTACGCATCTAATAATTTGTAAGCTAATGTGTAGGTATACACTTAAGTAGAGTACTTTTACTGTTTGTTTGTTATTTTTGTGGGCCTAGACAATAATAAACTAAAGCTTCGTACGCATTTTGTACACTCATGCGTACATATTCGGGGGAATGTTCGCAGAATGTATGTAGATGCCTTTAACTAAACATTGTAGGCCGGCCATAGGCTGGGGAAGATAGAGGGCATGCACATGCTGCTTCACAAAAGGAGGAGAGACACGCCTGCGCAGGAGGATGGAGGGAGCTGGAAGGAGGATGCTAGAGTCTATATAGCTGCACCTGTGCCAGCAAGGAAGGAAGTGCTAGAACAGGACAAATACAACTGTTAAGCTACCCGTTGTCCACGCTTGTCAGCATGGTACGCAGTAGCAGGAGAAAATGAAAGACCCTGATGTCTAAGCCTGCATGCAGGGACAGCAGTCTAGGCATGGAGCGCTGGGCTAACACTGAACAGGGTTTAACACGTGATGTCAGTCCTGACAGAGTCGCAACCTGATCTTATTATTATCATTCATGGTGCATGTTCTGCCCTTTTAATTCAATTCTGCATCCACCACTTAGTGGTAATTTCAGAACTTACATTACAAAATTAGAATTTTGTTGCTAAGTTTTAAGAACTTAGGATACATTCAGTACCCTTCTATTGCACAATACAAGGTGTAAGATAAGGTCTTAAAAAACACATAAAACTCTGGACAGCCATCCAACACCACTATTTATGTGCTGTAGACATGTCTAATGGGAATCTCAACCATAGCACAGTGTGTTCAGTTGTCTTGTCTTGTACCCTACCATAAGTCTGAGGCAAGCCAGAAAAGAGAAATGAACAAATATATTGCATGTTGATGTCTGAAATTTCAAAAGGGTATTTACATCGCTAGGATATACCATCAATGTCAATGGGTGCAGGTCCCACCTCTGGCACCACCTCCTTTCTCCAGAACAGTGTCTCCTCCCCCCCTCCCTCAAATTAAAGAGAGGGCAGACCACTCTCTGTGTACGTCAGGCTCCTGTTTCTGTTTTCCAATAGTAAATTTGCCCCATAGGATTTTTTTAGCCTTTTATGCCCCATTTTTTCTGGTATTTTTGTGCATTTTTTAATGTGGCAAGATGTTGTTTAAAAGTCAATAGTGAATTATGAAATGCAATCAAATGCATTTTTTGCAAGGTGTTTCTTGCATGGTATTCGTGCATTTTTAGTATTTTTGGCATTTTTTTTTACAAAATACAGTATGCACTGGGTATACTATTTTTGGTTGTTTTTTCCTTAGGTATCTCTGATCTAAAATTTTACGATAAAAAAAATGGAAAAAAACACTGACTAAAAACACCCAAAAAAATGCTCAAAAATGCCATGAGAAGGAACCGTTATGGAAAATCGCTTTTGATTTTTCCCCCCTCCATTCTAAATAAAGAATTTATATCACTATATCAGAAATAAGTACAAAAAAATTAAGCTCCTCCAACTTGTCTTCAATATGGAGCAGCTTCAGGAATCAGTTTCAGACTTGTGTAAAACTGGTCTCATGTTACAGATAATGCTGTGAATGCAGTGAACCTTGACAGTCAGACATGAATCATGAATCGTATATCATACAGGGACTGATGTCCTGGGACCATGATGCTCCGCAGACTGAAGGTTCTTTTAAAAGGGCTTATAACACGGGCCTATTATGGCTATAGAGAGCATTAGCCCTCTACTGTACATCCATGTACCTCCAATTTCATATTGAGGTATATAGAACTTTTCCTGGTTGAGTAAAGGTAACTATTCTCAACCTAACCCCCTTCCTTCCAGCCCTACTGTTAAAGACATACTTGGGAAAACATTATATACAGTGGTACTAAACATACAGGACAATATAGTGCCACATACCTCTTACATCCAGTGATATCTGCTTTGACATAGATATTATCTTTCCTCATCTTCTCCTTTCAAACTAGACTGCCATGATGACTTGTTTCAACTCATCTCTGCGTATGACAAAAAGACATCTTAGTATTACTACTTTTTCATCATCTTCCCACCTTATAGTGTACACCTTATAGTGTACACCAGTACAAAAAGTACCCTTTTATAATGTGCATCGGTTCATAAAATAGTCCCTTACATACCTCCTTACCTTCGGATCAGATCTCCATATCAGACCTCAAATTGGAACCCTATATCACACCTCAGATCAGACACCCATATCAGACCCCAAATCAGATCCCCCCATATCAAACCTCAAATCAGAACCCCACATCACACCTCAAATTAGAACCCCCTATCAGACCTCAAATTAGACCCCCTATATCAGACCTCAGATCAGACCCCCATATCAGACCCCAAATCAGATCCCCCACATCACAGCTCAAATTAGAACCCCATATCAGACCTCAAATTTAGACCCCTATATCATACCTCAGATCAGAACCCCATATCAGACCTCAGATCAGAGCCCCTTTAGACCTCCATTGTCTGCCCTCCATTTCAGACCCAAGATCAGACCCCCATGAGAAATCCATGTCAGACCCCTATATCAGACCTCAGATCAGCCCCTCTTTAGACCTCCATGTCAGACCCTCTTTAGACCTCCATGTCAGACTCTCTTTAGATCTTCATGTTTGACCCCCATCAGACCTCAGATCAGACCTAAAGTAAATAAATTCACTTACCTCTCCTGCTCCACAGCTGCTCTCCGGGTCCGGTGGTCTGTGCTGCAGTCGAGCTCCCTGATCTTCTCCAGGCCCGCTCTGCACTGTCACCTGACTGCCTGCAGCGCCAGGTCATAGTGTGCGCAATACGTCTTAAAGGGTTTCTGTCACCAGAAATCACCCTATTAAACCAAGTGTCATTTGCAATGAGCAAATGAAACTTGATGACAGTAATGTTAGTCTCATATTTCTGCGTCCAGCAGTTTAGGCAAAAAATACGTTTTTATAATATGCAAATGACCTCCCCTAGGTGCAGTAGGCGTAAACCCTGCACCTAGGAGCGGCCGTAATAACGCCTCTTACCACGCCTCCGTAGCGCTGGGTCCCGGCTCCTTCAATGCGCGTGCGCGGATGTACTACCGCAGTGCGCAGGCGCGGGATTTCGGATCGTACAGGGCCGGGAGCCGAAAGAGCTGGCTGCCCGGCCCTGTCAATCAGCGCTACGGAGGCGTGGTAAGAGGCGTTATTACGGCCGCTCCTAGGTGCAGGGTTCACGCCTACTGCACCTAGGGGAGGTCATTTGCATATTATAAAAACTTATTTTTTGCCTAAACTGCTGGACGCAGAAATATGAGACTAACATTACTGTAATCAAGTGTCATTTGCTCATTGCAAATGACACTTGGTTTAATAGGGTGATTTCTGGTGACAGAAACCCTTTAACACTATCCGCATCAGGACAGTGCACAGGGAGGAGGGGTGAGTGCAGCGCTAGCAGCATCACACCCCCTTGCACCCTGCATACCAGTGACCGCATCCACAATGGAAGTGCTCACTAGTATTCAATTTTTAAGATGCACTGCGTTTTATAAAGTGAAAAATACAGTAACTGGCAAAGGAGAGCCTGTAGGTCTACCTGGCTTAGGGGCCCGGTCGCAATTGCGACCACTGTGACCCCTTTAGCTACACCACTGGGTACACAGCCATGAATGAATACGTGTGCCATCCATGGAGAACATGGACAGCATACATCTGTGAGACTTTGACATGTGAATAAGTGCTAATTTGCACAATATTGCCTTTTTATTTCACTACATCTGTGTTAATAACCCCTGCACTGGCTGTGAATCTGCTTGTGTAGTTGTGTAGGATCCCGCTTTTAGACATGGTGTGAGTTGGGAAAAGTCACAGATTACTACGCAAATAACTTATGTTTATTTCTAAGTTGCAGATTTGATAAGAATTTTTTTTTCGGGGCAGAACTGACAAAAGTCCAAATTTTGTAAGACTCCACTGATATATTCTTACAAAACAAGAAATTCCAAGTGGGGCAAATTATCATTAGCACTGGTCACCTTGTTATAATCAGGGGCTTTGCAGATGTGAGGTCCCAAATCATCTACGACTTCTGCGTCTTAATGTGTTTTTATTATGAGTCATCAAAGTGGGTCATATTCTCGCAGTCTTAGCAGTGCACTCCTGGCTCAGCATGGTCCGTGGGAACCTATGCAGATCTCCAAACTCTGACGTCTCTTTCTCTCTTTCTACAGACTGCATCATAACACTTCTTACCCAACCACCAATATGGCCTTCTCACTGACCACAGTTAACACCCATCAATTTTAAAAGCAACTGTATCTACATATACAGTACAGACCAAAAGTTTGGACACACCTTCACATTCAAAGAGTTTTCTGTATTTTCATGACTATGAAAATTGTAGATTCACACTGAAGGCATCAAAACTATGAATTAACACATGTGGAATTTGGACTCATCAGACCAAAGCACAGATTTCCACTGGTTTAATTTCCATTCCGTGAAGCATGGAGGAGGAGGTGTGATGGTGTGGGGGTGCTTTGCTGGTGACACTGTTGGGGATTTATTCAAAATTGAAGGCATGCTGAACCAGCATGGTTACCACAGCATCTTGCAGCGGCATGCTATTCCATCCGGTTTGCGTTTAGTTGGACCATCATTTATTCATCAACAGGACAATGACCCCAAACACACCTCCAGGCTGTGTAAGGGCTATTTGACCAAGAAGGAGAGTGATGGGGTGCTACGCCAGATGACCTGGCCTCCACAGTCACCAGACCTGAACCCAATCGAGATGCTTTGGAGTGAGCTGGACAGCAGAGTGAAGGCAAAAGGGCCAACAAGTGCTAAGCATCTCTGGGAACTCCTTCAAGACTGTTGGAATACCATTTCAGGTGATTACCTCTTGAAGCTCATCAAGAGAATGCCAAGAGTGTGAAAAGCAGTAATCAAAGCAAAAGGTGGCTACTTTGAAGAACCTAGAATATAAGACATATTTTCAGTTGTTTCACACTTTTTTGTTAAGTATATAATTCCACATGTGTTAATTCATAGTTTTGATGCCTTCAGTGTGAACCTACAATTTTCATAGTCATGAAAATACAGAAAACTCTTTGAATGAGAAGGTGTGTCCAAACTTTTGGTCTGTACTGTATGTCCCTGATCTCACCCACTTGGACCGAAGAACACAATGTTTCATGCCCTTTGTGTTCATGACTCTCTCCCAAGAAGATGACCCAGGGAGGACTTTGTCTCCAGGGACATGACATAAACATGCCTCTTCAGCATCCCATAAAATATTAACAGGTGAAAATTGTGGCCGTAGACAGTCAAACATAGATAGGGGCAGTTGGATGTATGAGCATACGTCATCTGTGTATGGCAGTGGGACGTCCCACACTTCACTGTACTACCACCCCAGGCATCAATAATGGTGACCATACATTTTCTGATATTTTGCCCTGATACAATAATCTTTATAATATATGGACAGACATGAGAACTTGTGACAACATGAAAGAGTCTTGCCTGTGACATTTCACCAACTAAACAACTCAACGTGTCTAGGCATCTTAACATAATTACATGAGAGGACATGTTCCTGCATCATACAAGATTTAGATGATGTACGGAGTCTCCCATTCTCACTCCTCAATGTAGTGTGCACAGTTTAAAGTGTTTTAAATGGATTTTCCATTAATATCCACAATGGTCTTTCCTTTGAAAAGAGCACAGTGGCACGCATGTTCCTCTCACATGTAGTGGCTGTGTCTGATACTACAGCACATCTGTATGTACTGAACATTACTGAGAACCACCATTAATCATACATTGATGGTTTATGCAAAGCATAGGCCTTCAACTGATATTACCAGAAAAAGTTCAAGAGCGGGCCATTTACCCCCTCTTACTGACCAGACGCATTCCATATTTCTATTCCATCTGGTTATGCAAATCATTTTTGAATTGTGATATATATGCTCTTTATTTTTGTGTCATTTCTAGTTTAGTATTTTAGCTGAAAGTGCAAGGACAGTAAAAAAAACATCCCTGCCTTCTCTATGGGGACCCAGCTGTCACTGACAGTGAGCTCCCTGCTCCTGCAGCTGTACAATAAGCATGTTGCTGCTAACACTGCAAGGACGTCCAGGAACATCCTTGCAGAGTTAAGCACAGACTACCCAGATGTTTAATGTTTATGGGTGGTCCAGAAGCTGTTAAAGAGGACCTGTCACCTCTCCTGAAATGTCTGTGGTATTACACATGAAGTGACCATTCTGAACCATGTATTCTTATTTGCCTTCTTCGTGTTGTGCCATTTCTCTAATACTCCCTCTACAAGCTTATGAATTAATTTCCAACAGTGTGACACCAGTTGGGGGCGATGTTCCTACACATTCTGGCACTATTCAATCAGTGCTGCCACTGTCAGACTGTTTAGGGACAGAACCCCAACTGGTAACATTCATTTATAAACTTCTATTGAGGATAATGGAGAGATGGCAAAACTCAGGTAGATATATGGCTTGGGCGTAGGAAGGAGGTGTCTAAACATCCTGCCATCCACCTCCCTCTTCTGCTTGTTTTCCTTTAAAGGGGTTGTCCGAGTTGTTTTTTTTTTTTGTTTGTATGTTTCTAACTGCATCTGCAGTGAGTCCTTTCTCAGATTTCACTGAGGCTCACATGACCTGTGATGTCAGCTTCTTTCCCTGCTCTGATGATGTCTTGTGCACAAGCCTGAGGAAGCAGATATGTGTCCGTACACGAGACATCCCTGTGCTGGCCATGCCCCCTGCATTGCGATCCCTGGATTCTTCAGGAAAAACTTTAACCCCTTCAACAGCACAGACTCAAGGCTGAAGGCTTTACTGAGTAGCTGCAGGCAATGAGGAGACAAATGCTGGACGCAGGAGCTGATAGACTAGAGGAGTTCTGCAGAGCATTGCACAAGAACAGGTAGAGGGAAGATCCTGTGTGTATCAGCAGTGTCATTGTACAGCTGGGACTTGTAGTCCTGTATCCCAGCAGGCAGATATATTAATCAAGCAGACTTATTCACTCCCTTTGCAGAGCAGAGGGAGGGGCAGAGATTGTTGTTACAGCAGGTAAACAAAGGGTCAGAAGAGAACCATGGAAATGAGGAAATATAATTTTTTTTTGCCTAAAACTTGCTTAACTTAGTTATATATTGCTGCCCATCAGATTTACAGTGCTAAATATATATATTTTTTTCATAACTAGCACAACCCCTTTAAGTTACAGCAGCTGGAGCTTCCCACCTGCTGTTGTGACTTGATCCGGACATCAGCACTATCAAGGCAGATAGAAGACAGAAGGGGCGGGACTCTGCAGAGAGACTATGTCATCTTTTAACCACGGCTCCCTCTTCAAGCTGCATGAGAGGAAAGTATGTGTAAGGTCTTGGCATTTCTGGGGCCCTAAGCGAAGTTATGTCCGGGCCCCCCCAATGATGCATCATGCCCCTGATGACACGCCCTCTGATGAAACGCCCCCCCCCACGCACACATCAAAGACTTTTTTAACAATAAAAAAACACAGCTCCCTAGCTCCTAACTACCTGGTCTGCACTAGACTAACATGGAGGATGCCCTCCTCGCGCTTTTTTACTATAATTTCGTCAGCAGCACGTCCCAGCTCTTCATTGGCTAAGCTGGGGCACGTGCTGCTGACCATCACTCACTGGAGGGGAGGGGGGGAGGTGAAGGTTGCCCACAGCCTATGGCGTGTCCCAGACTCCCAGCTCTCTATTGGCTGGGCTGGGACACGTGCTGGGACTAGAGATGAGCGAACTAATTTATTAGCGTACTAATTTATAAAATGCGTACGCACTAGTGTACATACTAAAATATGCGTGTGAATTAGCGTGCAGATTTGAAAAAGCGCACGCAAATGGCCGAGCATGCTCGCTCATCTCTAGCTGGGACACTGACGCGCAGCCGCAGAGTTTGTGTTCTGCTGTGCGGATCGGCGTCTCTGCGGATGCGCGAGCTTCCTGCTACACTTCCGGACTTGAGAGTGAGCGGGTGCGGTGCGCGCAGCCTCAGTGACAGCTGGGCGGGCGGTCTTGGGCACCGGCACAAGAGCGGAGCGTGGGGGCCCCCTTGGACGTCGGGGGCCCTACGCAAATGCATAGGATGCGTGGTGCCCAAGACCGCCCCTGGGTATATGTATGTGTGTAATGTGTGTAACTATACAGTATGTGTGTGTAATGTGAGCGTAAATGGCTATATTCCCATGCAAGCCTAAAACCTGACTTATAATCCATGGCAGAAATCCTAGGCTGATTTTAGGTTGCTGTTGAGCTGCTGTCCATACATGAAGGAGGTTGCAGAACCCCCCTTTAACAGCATTGGATATGGATTTCCCCCAGACAATCCACAGTGATATGTATGACACGTGTGAATAGGGCTTATATGTGTGCTGTGAATATATGTGGGTGGGTGTTATTTGGATAAATATATAGTATGTATGTGTGTAATTTGTATGTATATACAGTTTGAGTTTATTATGCATATAAATATGTATGTAATAGCTGAAGGACCCGTCTTTGCATGGGTATATTTAATCTATTTCATTTAATGTTTGTATGTGAGGTTAAAAGATATCCACAATGTTTAACAGTGATCTCCACGGCACCCGTCCCCTTAATAGTGACCTTCACAGCACCTGCCCCTTTAACAGTGACTGCCACAGTACCCCCCTCTCTTAACAGTGACCTCCACAGTACCCCACTGCCTTAACAGTGATCCCCACAGTGCCCGCCCCTTTAACAGTGACTTCCACAGCATCTCGCCCCTTTAACAGTGATCTCCACAGCGCCCGCCCCTTTAACAGTGACCTCCACAGTGTCCTACCCCCTTAACAGTGACCTCAATAGCGCCCACCCCTTTAACAGCGATCTCCACAGTGACCGCCCATTTATTAGTGAAGCAGCACTGTGCTGTCTGAGTGTGAGCTGCAGGGAAAAAACCACCCTCCCTCCCACTCCTACAGCATTTTTTCAATCCCCGTCGGCTGTGGAGTGGCAGGCGGCGTAGCCTAATTGGGTCGGGGGCATGGTTTAGCGGGACTTGGGGGCAGGGGTTTAGGTCCATCTTCACTACGCTCCCTTAACAGTGCCAGCCACAGCTCCCTGCCCCATTAAAGCTGACCTACAGCAGTGAAGAAAAATGGCTGGGTTGTTATGGAAACCTGTTGTAAAACTGTGTGTATGTGAAGAGTAAGGGCCTACAAGCTTCTATTGGCTGATAAAGGTCACATGACCAGGCTTCTATTGGCTAATGCATTTTTTGGGAATATCTCAGGAACGGTACGTCCTGGAGAGCTGAGACCTGGTCTAAAACCTTCCCGGACACACAAATTAAGTGATTGTAAATGCGATGGTGCAGATTCCTTTAGCGGACATACGTGCATACATACACATACACACATACACTCAGCTTTATATATTAGACTATGTATATGTGTGCGTGTAAGTAATGTATGTACTGTATGTCTGTATCAACTAGCAGTCCTGTGTTAGCGTGCAGTGTAGCGATTTGTGTGGAGTATAGCAATGCTATGAATATGTGAGATATAAAAGTATGCGTGTGTGGTATATATGAAATGCTACATTTTAGGAGGTGTGAGAACTTTAGCAATGTTCTAGATGGTTAGATTTGGGAAAGTGTGAAGACGTGCCTAGCTACAGCTCTGCTTTGAAGAACTACTCCCTTGGTAAAGTGTTCCATCAGCTACAATACAAAGGCAACTACTTGCTCAGAAATTATGTAATGAAAAATGCAGAAATGTACAATATGGAAGGTGGCCTGAGTCCTGCCATATGTTTGTGATGGAAATGAGTCAATAATGTACCCTACAGAAGCACATACTACACATTTATTGCTGTAAATGAAGACAACTGGTGCTGCCTAACTCCCCAGAGACCACACGGCTGTCATCTGTGTTACCTCTAAGTGACTGTAATTAAAGATGATATTTACCAGTCAATACGGCAATTCGAGCTCCATTGTGCTGTCACCACAACAAAACAATGGCTTCCCCTCCAGGTGTTCTAGTTCCGGCTTCCTGTTTGCATTGATGACTTTACCTCTAGAGACATGGCAGAGCAGGTATTAGCATTACATAAGTTATTAGCAGGGCTGGCGTTGGGCTTTTGTAGGTTGTTAGCTGTGAGGGAATTGACATGTACGTTCATGGTGTTTCAGAAGATCCTTCATTTATTTTAGACTGTTTTCTGTTGTTGGCATACAGGGGCGGACTGGGAACTTAAAGGGGTTCTCCAGGAATTAAGAAAATGAAAATACTTTAATATTACTTCATTATAAATATATTCCCAAATACCTTAAATTTGTTATAATGGCTCGTTTTGTCTGGGGAGCAATCATTAGGAGAAACAAAATGGTCGCTGTCCTATTAGTACACACAGAACCTGTCCTAATCACACAGCAGGACAAGTTACTTCACAACACTGAGGTAAATAGCTGCCTCAACCTCCTCTTATCAGATAAAGATCTTATCAGCTGTATTCAGGATCATAATCCCTGACAAGCAAAGCAGAGAGGAGGATTGAGGTAGCTTTTTACCTCAGTGTTGTGAAGTAACTTGTCCTGTTTCATTAGGACAGATTTTTTATGCACTAATAGGATGGCGGCCATTTTGTTTCTCCTAATCATTTCTCCCTAGACAAAACGAGCCATTATAACTAATAAAAGGTATTCGGGAATATATTTATAATAAAGTAATATTTATGTATTTTCATTTTCTTAATTCCCGGAGAACCCCTTTAAAGTGGCCCTGGAAAAAAACCTAAAAGTGGCTCATGTTGTCTGCGGGTCCAAACTGACAGAAGGCGTGCTAACAGAAGTAGGTAGAGCCTGCAATACCATTGTGCAGAACCAAATACCACCCCAATAGAACTAAATACTACAGTGCAGCACAAAATACTGCCGCCCATACCACAGTATGAAACTGGATCATCACCGTTAGGACGGCTATAGAGTTGAATTCAGGAGGACACCTGCGGCCGCTGGCCAGGTACATAAGTCCCTGTGGCTCCTACATTAATTAATGCTGTGAGCATCAGATCATTATGTACCTTGCCCTCTGGGCATTGGGCCACCATCGCCAGTCTGCCTATGTTGGAATTGCTACTAGCTCTGGGTGTGTGATTTCCATGGAAAAACGTTTAATAAAATACATATGCAAAAACATATGAGCCTTTTTATACATGTAGAATCCTGTATATTTTTTTTACTACTGAAAGCAATCTACACCTCCATGTTGGTCAGGAATTGGCCATGTGCCATCACGGTGGACAGCAGGTCATGCAGGATACTCAGCGAAGGAAGTAGGTACCAAGCAGATAGGCAGATTTCATTTGCACGGAAAAGTTATTATTTGTACTTTTCAAGCCCACACAGCCTAATTTTTTGAACGCAGAAATGCTTTTTTTTAGATCATGGAAACTGTGCCAAAAACCACACAACTATGGCGCCAATAGGATATAAAAAAGGCACAAACTCATGCACACGAATGTATTTTCCTTCCATGTCCGTTCCATTTTTTTTCCGGATCGTATGCGGAACCATTAATTTCAATGGGTCCGCCAAAAAAACGAAAGGTAAGTATTTCCGTATGTCCGTATTTGCGTTCTGCAAAAAAAAAATAGAACATATCCTATTATTGTCCGCATTACGGACAAGGATAGGGCTGTTCTATTAGGGGCCAGCTGTTCCGTTCCGCAAAATACGGAATGCACACGGATGTCATCCGTATTTTTTGCAGATCTGTTTTTGTGGACAGCAAAATACATACGATCACGTGCAAGAGCTCTGCCCGTGCTGCGGACCGCAATTTGTGGTCCGCGATGCATGGGCACTGACTGTGGTGCCGCCGCATTCATATCGCTGAACCATTCACTTGAATGGGATCCACGATCTGCATCCCACGGTCCGCACCACAAAAAAGTAGTGCATGCACTACTTTTGCAGTGCGGAGGCACACGCAGAAACACCATGGAAGCACTCTGTAGTCCTTCCGTGGGGTTCCGATCCATGCCTCCGTTCCGCATCTCTGGGATTGCGGACCCATTCAAGTGAATGGGTCCGCGATCTGGATGCAGTGCGCACGTGGCCGGTGCCAGTGGAGTTCACAGTTATGATCAGTTTGTGTCACTAACGTAAAAGATCAGTTATTTTTGACGGGAGAAAAAGTACTTTTTGCAGTCTGGAAGTTACATAAACTGATCACAACTGATGCTCATTGTCCCATTCATTTCTATGGGGCCATAGTGTGTGTGGCCACTCCGCAATTTGTGGGAGCATGTCCTATTCGGGAAGGTGTGCCAGAAAACAGCCATGTCCTCACCAATGATGAAGTTACAGACAGGTGAAATGGTGCTATGGGTCAAAGTCCAGAATTTTAAGCAGTTATAGGAGATGATTTTTTTTTTTTTTTATGGAATTCACTATAGTGCATAGGGCAGAGCTGCAATACCAAACACATCCCTTTGACAAGAGTCGCGCTGCTTCTGGAAGAGCCGTCAATTCATTCCAATGTCAAAACACTCTTTGGCAGAAACCAGCAGTTAATGGGGTTGCAAGTGGCAATTTAAATGAACAGACAGCATAAGACTAAGGCTAGGGCTACACGGCGACAGTTGTCGCGCGACACCCGTCGCAGCCAGGATCCCTGAGTAGCGGGGATCCCATAGCGATAAATGGGATCGCCGCGGCAGTCGCAAGAAATCCAACCGTGTTGGATTTCTTGCGACTGCCGCAGCGATCCCATTCATCTCTATGGGATCCCCACTACTCAGGGATCCTGGCTGCGACGGGTGTCGCGCGACAACTGTCGCCGTGTAGCCCTAGCCTAAAGAGAATGTTCTGTAAAATTAATAAAAAGATTCATATAATAGAACTCTACCTTCTTATTAACCTTTGACCACAAATAAAATTGCACTTTAAAAAGATTACTAAAAATTAGAGGCGTGGTTCCGGAATCAGACTGCTCCTGGATACACGGTTTTCATAAATTGATAGACAGGAAAGTAGGTGATCACATGAAAATGGTAATTTCGGGAATATGTGCACTAGCGCTGGGCCTGGCGTCTGTGAGATGTATGTGGATTATTTTTGTTGGCTGAATTCTGAAGGCTTCAGTCATTCATGTTTTCACAGGTGCCGGATGTTTTCCCCTTTAAAATGTCTTAGCACAAATGAGTTTCAGCTACTACGGACGACTACACAGAACAAATTAATCGAATGTTATCACCTAGGCACTGATAAATGACAGGGGATCAAGTCCAGTGACTCTACCAGACTCTGCAGAACTCTAAAGCCTTCTGTGAGCAGAGTGCCGCCTGCTGGACAGAAGACGCACTACCGTGAAGCTAGTTTCACATCACCGTTTATTTTTCCGTACTTCTGATCAGTCAGAAGAACAGAAAAATAGACAAAAAAATGTATCCTATATTTTAAGCATCCATTATACTCATTTACGAACATTTTGCATCCATTTTAGCTATTTCCATCTGAGATCCGTGATTTTAGATGGAAAATGTTTCCGTCTAAAATAACAGATCTCAGACAAAAATAGCTAAAACGGATGCTATCTGAGCATAACGGATGCTTAACCCCTTCCCAACAACCGTCGTACATGTAAGTCACGCTGATCGGGTGGGTGCAGAAACGGCGCCTGCTCAATCAGCGGCAGGGGCCTGGCTGTTTCTGATTGCCGAGCCCCTGCTGCATCTGCCGCCATCGGTGACACTGACCGCACCATAAAAAGTACTAAGTACCCCAAAATGGTGCCACTGAAAATGTCACCTCATCCCGCAAAACATGAGCCCCTATACAAGAGGATCGGCAGAAAAATAAAAAAAAAATATGGTTCTCAGAAATTGGCAACACAAAAAACAGCATTTTTTTTTCAGAAATGCTTTTATTGTGTAAGATTGCAAACAAAAATAAAAAATTAGGCATATTAGGTATTGCTGCGTCCATAATGATCTGCTCTATAAAAATATTGCATGATATCCCCGTCAGGTAAATGCTGTAAAAACAAAAGTTAAAAAATGGTGTCAAAACAGCCATTTGTTGTCACCTTGTCTTTCAAAAAGCATAATAGCAAGCGATCAAAAAGTACTATGCACCCCAAAATGGTACCAATGAGAACATCACCTCTTCCCACAAAAAATGAGCTCCTACACAAGACAATAGGGAGAAAAATACAAAAAAATATGGCTTTCAGAAAATGGCAGAAAATCTGCTTTCCATAAACCAAATGGTGCTCCTGTCCATCTGAGCCCTGCCGTGAGCCCCACACAGCAATTTACAACCACATATGGTGGGTTTCTGTAAACTGTCGAATCAGGGTAATAAATATTTGAGTTTGTTTTGCTGTTAACCCTTGCTGATTTTCATTTCCATTTAAATCTTGTGAAACAGTTAAAGAATTAACAAAGTTTGTAAAATCAGTAAGGGGTCATTTATGGGTGATTTCTAGTATATAATCCCCACAAAATGACTTCATAACTGGTCCTTAAAAAAAGTGGATTTTGGAGATTTTCTTAAAAATGTGAAAAATTGCTTCTAAGCCTTCTAATGTCCTAAAAAACTAAAATGACATTAACAAAATGATGCAAACATAAAGAGGGCATATGGGGAATGTTAACTAAACGTGGAGAAAGTCAAAATTTAGAAAATAGGAAATATTTCAAAATTGTTTGTTATGTTTGGATTTTTTTTATAAATAAAGGTAAAACATATTGACTCAAATTTACCTTTAACATAATGAACATTGTGTCTGAAGAAAACAATCTCAGAATCACTTGGATAAGTAAAAGCCTTCCAAAGTTATTACCACATAAAGTGACGTCAGATTTGCAAAAAATAGGCTGTGTCGGGCAGATGCAAAATGGCTGTTCCCCTGAAGAGGTTAAAATACAGGATCCGTCTTTTTTGTTTATTTTTCTGTTGTTACCCCCGACTCGTAACACCCAGTTGTCATTTTATTCATAAATTTCTAGGAAGAATAAGGACTCCTAACAAGGAAGTGACACCCAGTTGTCAATTTATTTTAAAAAATTTCAGGTGGAATAAGGGCCCCCAATATGGACGTAAAATGACAATTAAACCAAATGAAACCAAAAGCAGTCCCTGTTGATAAGAGCTTACAATCTAAGGCCTCGTGCATACGACCATATCTGTTTTTGTGGTCCGAAAATCACAATGTTCAATCTTTTTTGTGGGACTCTGGAATGGATATTCAGATGCTGACAGCACAGGGTTTGCTGTCCGCATGTTTTGCAGGCCCCATTGAAATGAATAGGTCCGCATCTGATCCACAAAAATTGAGGAACGGATGAGGGCCACAAAGGGAAGGAAACTGGGGGAGTAACACAGAAGGTACACTGTGCAAACTTTATCCAGGGGCCCGGCCCATTGTATTGGCATGGGTAAGAGGGAATATAAATAAAGCTACATTAACCCCTCACCAGACAGTTGGTGAGTCAACATGGACATAACATGTAGAGCAATACCTCAGTGGCAGCTAGTTGAGGACAAGGTGAGGTGTCGGTATCTGTGACCAGGTCAGGTGGTGTATGGCAATGTACTAACAGGATGAGGTAGTGACAGGCCTCCTTTAAAATCAAATACTGTCTGTAACATATGTACAAAGTGATCCTCTGCTGGATTAGCACATTTTATGTCTTTTTAGATAACATTATGAGGGTAAAGCACTGGACATTTGTGTTCTACGTTGTGTATCTGCGTAATTACATCCATAATAATTAGTACTGTTTACTATGGCTTAAGATTTAATGAGAAAGTCTGGGAAAGTCTTCTACAATGTAGGTGTTTATCCAGCTAAGGTGAACTGCAGGTTATCCTTTCTTGTCTATGATTATTAGCGACACCATCACATCTTTTTTGTGACCCTTAACCTGCGGCCCCATTTTTGTTATATTGACTCCTTAGAGTATACATGAGTCATGTATCCGTGACCCTTGAACTAACACCTGACCTCTGTTAAAGTTCTTTAGAAATATAGTGTGAAATGTAGATTCCTCCAAGTAATGATGTCTATGTTATTTCAGAGCTAAATTAATTATTAACAAATTAATGGAGTAAAAAAAGAAAAAATAATGCGTAAAATAAAGTATATCAATGATAAATTAATAACATGGTAACAAATTAAAGTGATTTACCACCAAAGGATTTTCTAGACTGTAACTTGATTGTCCTAATTTTTTTAAATTATATGCTACATAGACATTCACATCTATACAGGTGTTTAGCAATAGGGGTTACAGAGGAACCAGACACATTGAGCCCAGGTGGTTGAGGGGGCCCGAAGGCCCCTCTGCTAGATAATAAAATACCAATATTATAAATGCCATTCCACATAGCGGGAATACCGACTACAGACTTTGCATGGGTGTCAAAGAGCTTCAGGTTACGCCTCACCATCTATATGTAGCAGCAATGCAGCACCACCTAAAGGTTCAAGTTTGAATTACAACTAATGTGGGTTATCCCCACATTATTTTAACTACATAAATGTAAAAAATGCTGCTTTCTAGTGTAATCTTCACCCTTTTATCTCTTCCAATCTGCCATAAAGTCTTTAAAGAGAATCCCAGTCTACCGCCGAGGACAATGACCGGCTGCAGCAGTCACTTGCCATATAACTATATGTCACAGTAAGGTGAGATGCAGGTGTACAGCACATGACCACTGCATCTAATCACTATCCTAGAGGTAAGGTGGCCATACGCCATTAAGGTGACCATTAGTCTAAAGTTGATCAAAACTGACAATTTCAACCAAAATTAATGTTCGTTGGTTGAAATTTAACAAACAATTGTTGTAGCCAATGAGACAGACCGTTATCATTTGAAAAGAAGTCGGCCATGTCTATTGATTTAATTTCATAATCAGATGAAAGATCTTTCTTTAAAAGAGTGTTCTCAGAAAGGTCTTTGTTTGATCACCCGATTTCATTGAACACGTATGGGCAGATTAACTGTAACGGCCAATACGGACTTAAATAATCTACTCAGTTTTTTATATGGCTGGTTGAGATTCTGTAAGCTGCGTATGTCGTGCAGCCACTCTACTTTTATGTGCCACTTGTGCAGGGGGTGAGGGACCGGGGGCCCACGTTTGCTAAGGGACCCACCGGGGGATTCACCTGTTCCCCTGGGGGCCAGTCTGAGCCTGGCCATGTTCACTAGATGTTTGTTCAACCATCAACCAAATTCTATCTAATGTGTGTGGCCACCTTTAGATTACTGAGAATAGTTATTGGCTGCAGTGTGCACATACCGTTTATTGGCACAATACCACAGTAGGCTGTAACTTATCACAGTTCTGATAAATATAGACATCAGACGTCAAGTATTAATCCTATTATAAATTACCATATTTTTCGCTTTATAAGACGCACTTTTTTCCCCCAAAAGTAGGGGGAAAATTGTGAATACAAGTGAGCTCTTCCATTATGGAAGCACTCACTAGTATATATTAGGTGCCAGGACCCCCATCAGACCTCAGATCAGCCCACCCAGCCCCATAAGGATAAATAAAAAACTCTCACCTCTCCTGCACCGCGGCTCCGCTATGGGTCCGGCGCTCGTCTGTCTTCTCCGGGCCAGCTCTGCACTGTCCTGACCGCGTACAGCGTCAGGACGTAGTGTGCGCAGGAGAAGGCAGAGGAGCACCAGACCCGGAGCGGAGCTGCGGCGCAGGAGAGGTAAGAGAGTTTTTTTATTTTATCCTTATGGGGCTGGGTGGGCTGATCTGAGGTCTGATGGGCAGAGTGGGCTGATATGGGGGCACAGTGGGGTGATATGGGGATGATCTGAGGTCTGATGGGGCAGAGTGGGGTGATATGGGGGCACAGTGGGGTGATATGGGGGCTGATCTGAGGTCTGATGGGGCACAGTGGTCTGATATGGGGGCACAGTGGGCTGATCTGAGGTCTGATGGGGGCACAGTGGGCTGATCTGAGGTCTGATGGGGGTCTGACATGGAGGGCTGATATGGGGGTCTGATGTGATGTCCTGAAATTTATGGGGGGTCTGATATGAGGTGTGATGGAAAATATTTTTTTCTTATTTTCCTACTCTAAAATCTGGGGTGCGTCTTATGATCAGGTGCGTCTTATAAAGCGAAAAATACGGTAGTCACAGAGTACCTTCACCAGTGTAAAACATAACCTATACTGATGATCATTAAAAATCACCCACCTTGTGCTCATAAAATAGAAGAAATTTAAATTTTAAAGGAAATTATAGTAGGTTGTAAGTAAGTAGTGGCAGTAGGACCAGACTAGCAACGCTGGAGAAAGAGGTTTTATTTTTTATTTTAGCCAATTTGGGGGTTTGTCAGATATTGTTAATTATCTCAGATTACCCTTTTAACATTTAAAAGATTAGTGGCCACAATTGAGATGTATTTGCCCTGAAGCAAAAAAAACCAAACAAACACTAGACACCAAGTAATTGTTATACACAAAAAAATAATCTGCAATCAAACAAATATACAATAACTGAACAAAAACACAATAGCAGGTCGTTTGGATTTTCTTTGTTTCTCATAATTATCTATTTAGGCAATAAGAGATTTGGCTTCTCCATAAGGAAGATCTATTACACCAGTGAAGACTCCTGGTATTGAATGTTCAGTGATGTTACACTTACGTGCGCTTAACTAAAGGGTACATTAGAGGGGCAGATAATCTGCCCGGTAATGGCTAACAAGCATTCCTATAAACGCTCATTAGTGATCATCTGGCAGTATAATACTGCTTCTGATTGCCCGATGAATGGGCAAGCATGATGAAAAATCTGGATTTGCTGGCGGCAGATCGGGCTGTGTAGTCAGGATCTGCCTCCGACACACCGCTGTCCTGCATGGGGACGAGCAATGGCATACTGATCGTTACTCCCCATGCTGCGGAGGACATTGCTGCATGTAATAGCAGCAGTGTCCTCTGCTAGCTATCCGACCTTAAAGATTACAACCTTAAAGATTATATTACGCTAGCAGATAATTGAGCAGATCATCACTGACATGCGTCTGTAGGAACACTCGTTAGCAATGATCTGCCGCCGTCTACCCAATAAATAGGCAAACGTTCATTCATCGGGCAATTACAGCAGACTTAAAAATTGATTGCCGGTGGCAAAGCGTCCTGTCTATTATGCAGCTGGCAAACGATTCAGTATGAGGACGAGTGATGGCATTAGAGATTGCTCCTCTCCATACTCTGGATGTAATAGCTCTTCCACTGACGAGCAGGCGATTGCCGGGAAGGACCGCTTTCCTCCCGACTATTACCTGCCACTTCTAATACTAGCCCGTTTAAAAATGTCTTTGTTCATTCATTTCAACACTGATGGCAGATCTGAGTAAAATCGTTTGCTACTTGCACCACCTAGATTGTGCAGGACACCAGAGAAAAAATTCTTGAGGACCACTATGTGGCTAACACAAGACTTTACGATAGAAGAAGACGCAACCGTTATGCCACAAAACATTGCATAGCAACTTATCCTCCTGCAGCGTTGCCTTTTGCAGCCGCTATTAGGAAAGGATACAATTGTCTCAGACTACCCCTGTAAACGAGAATCGGGTGAGTAGATTATGTTTTTTATTTTAAAGAACTCCCGCAAAAATTTTTATTCCATGTCCTGCTAGAAATGTACATGATGTAATCTGTAGTGAATGTCATTTTCTTACCAGTAGCTGAATTTTTGAAATATCATCCTGAAGTTTCTTATCTGTGTCATGTGACTAGGAATTAGACCCACCAACTCACACAGAGACTTATGTGTGGACAGGAAGTCTAATTTTCTATGCATTCCTATGGGAGCCTCACTTTCAGTCTCATAGGAATAAATAGAGAATTGACTGGCTTGCTGTCCTGGGTCAGTCGGAGGTCAGGGAGTTGGTCACATGACCCAGCTACCATAAGAAGAGAGGGGATAACTCAATTTCAGCCTCTGATAAGAAAATGACAATCACTACAGATTATATCATGCACCTTTCTAACAGGTCAGAGAATAAAATTTTTTGCGGGAGTTCTTCTTTAAGCAAATGTAGGGGATGTCACATATTTTTAATTATCTTGAACAACCCCTTTAATACGGATGCCTTTTTGTTTTATACTTAATTTGCTTTCGAGAATGTAAAAAGCTCTATCTCTGGAGCATGCTGGAAGTGAGTATTGCCACAGTAGTGATCAGTCACCAACAATCAGATATTTGAGTGAATAGGTCCCTCTAGTGGTAGCACCAAGGCAAACTCCACCCAACTGGTAGTCTATTAGCAAAGAAAACAGATATATACAAATATTACAGCAAAAAAACTAAAGAAGTTGGCCTATGTATTGTAAGAATTATAAAAAAACCAAACCAAACAAAAAAAACTATAAATGAATTGGAATGTAACTTTTACTTGGAAGACTGCATTCAAACATGGGAGTTTTGTGGATTCCACACTGAAAATCTGCATGAAAGTACAGTACAGTGTATGTGAATGGCATGTACAAAAACCTGTCCACAGCTATAGGGGAAAAAAAATAAAAATCATAAAACGGTATGCAAGAGCATGCTGCAAAATATCAAATCCTCCAGGCGACTTCCACAGGTTTTTTTGCTGCAATCTGACCTTTTGCAATACAAAGGGTGAAATCTAAAGCAAATCACCATGCCGCTGCAGAGTTTTTCACTTTCTATTTGCACTACTTCACACTTCATAGCAAAAATAACTCTATAAGATGAAAAAAACAACATTAATGTTGCAAGTTTTATTTCAAGCGGACAAACTGTTGGCAAGTATTAATTACGTCAAGGTGAAAATGAGGACAAATGAAATATACAGATTTGTACAATGTTTCACATATTAACAGATTTCAGAATAGTTTGACACGCAAGGAAACACGTTCAATGAAATCCTAATTAAAAGTATTCTCAACATGAACAGATGAACACATACTTATTAACCGCATGTAATCAACTTCTCGTAGGCCACAGAAAAAAAAACACATTATAGACTTGGATAAAACATTAATTTCCAGTTTCTAAGATCAGTTTAATTTTCAAACAAAAAAAAAAAAAGAAGAATGGCCAAATTTTTTGCGATTCGAAGATATGAGCTATAAAAAATTCGGCATTAAAAACAAAGTACAATAAATTATTTTGTATTTAAATTAAAATATCTAAAAGTCAAATTAAATTTTTTCTCTCTGAAGATACAGAAAAATAACTGACATTGGCAATGTTACCATAGCCAAGCTTATTATGAGGGGAATTTTATCTAAAATCTCAGAATCTCTCATGAAAGAACCACAGTGATGTCCATGAGAACCTGTCACCACAAAATAAATTACCATCTGCAGGCAGCATGTTATAGAGCAGGAGGAGCTGAGCAGATTGATATATAGTTTTATGGGGAAACATTCAGTAAAACTTGTAATTTATTCATTTAAACCTCTGCTCCTTCTTGTGTACAGCCATCAGTGACTGACAGCTCTCAGTGTATACACTTACACAGAGAGTGCTATCAACCATGGATAACACCTCTCCAGTGTACAACTATCAGTAATTGACACCTCTCTCTGTATACACACTTACAGAGAATACTATAAATTACTGATAACACTTCCCCAGTGTACAGCTATCAGTGACTGACAGCTATCTCTGTATACACACTTACACAGAGAATACTATAAATTACTGATAACACTTCCCCAGTGTACAGCTATCAGTGACTGACAGCTATCTCTGTATACACACTTACACAGATAATACTATCAATCACTGATAACACCTCTCCTGTGTACAACTATCAGTGACTAACATAGTCCTTGCATATGTGTATATACCGAGATGGTATCAATTACAGATAAGAAGGCCCCCGTGAACAAGTGAAGTCAGAAAGAGCAGAGATTTTAATGTGTAAGTTACAGGTTTTACTGAACCTTTTCACTAAAAATCTATATATCAATCTGCTGAGCATCTCCTGCTCTATAACACACTGCCTGCAGATTGCACTACATTTTGTGAAGACAGGTTCCCTTTAAGGTGTCTATATAACAAAGATGAATGTTGGCTGAACCCTGTGATTTCAGCAGTACAATGTGTCTGGCAGTGTCCTGACTCTCTTCCAACAGCAGATGTCCATTTCTTTAGTTCTCAAAGCAGAAAAGCCACTGTTAAGATATCCGGCAGCAGCTTTTTACACTCTCCCTATTGAGAAAACATGAATGTCTGCATGTTATGAGCCCAGTGTGAATGTGTACGGGGGAGTCAGAATGGATAGATGTTGACAGAATGAGGGTTTGTCCAGCTGGTGTCAAAGGTGAATGGCTACCTTTACACCTTGTGCAATTAGCAGAGCCTGTAACATTGCACATTGAATCCCTTCAGTACTACTGGGCCACAGTGTGGTGTTCCATAAGGCACTGTGCTATGGAGGTATTCTGTTCCTCGCTCTACAGTATGTGGTGGATGACATTTGCTTACTGACTGATACATACAATGAGCAGATTTGAACATTTCTGATTCCAGGAGGAGGTACGAGTATCAACGACCGCTTATTTCAGCGGTATTTAGGTCAAACATCAGAAGTCCTTTAACTACAGCGCTGTGACCACAGGGGACATCAGGGAGGCCGATCATGCACGTTTTCTAAGCGAGTACAGAGGAATAGACTGCAGCTAGCATCGCCGCTTTAACAGGGTTGATCCTGCTGATAGATGCTCTTTAAGGGCTCTTTCACACGAGTGGATGATCTTTTTACCACAAAATCACAGTGACAACTTTATCTCGCTGTGATTTTGTAGTAAAAAGATCACAGAGAGGCACGGAGCATTATCAATCATGTTACTGCTGCGTGCCTCTGCTGTCCAGAACGGGGCTTGGCTCTCCTACACGCTACGGATTTCTCAGACTGAATCCGCTCGTGTGAAAGAGCCCTTACTCTCTGCGATCGATTACTGACTTAGGCCTCATTCACACATCCGTGGACCATGGTCTGCGAAAACCCGTCCTGCTGAGTGCACAGCGTCATTGGTTGCTAGGACGCCGTGCGCTTCTTGGCGCCACTTCTGTACAGTAATACACTCGTATGATTTATACGAGCATGAAGCGCACAGTCATAGCAACCAATGACGCCGTGCTCTCAGTAGGCCAGGTTTTCACGGACCATGGTCCACGGATATGTGAATGAGTCCTTACAGAACATTTCCCTCTACCGAGCTCAACTACTCTGCGCAATTATTGGCAGCAGATCTTCCCATGGAATCAATAGAGCTGAATATGGGAGGGACGACTGCAGTAGCAATCCTTCCTTCCACATTGATTTGCACTGGTCTGTGTAATACGGTGCAAACGAGCGCCCACGGGTGCGTTCATCATCCAATGGTGCTTGACTGGCCTATACACTTTACAATATGTCGGCAGCACAAAATTTACAAGAATAGGACATGTTTTTTTTTTTTTTTTTTGCAGGTCCACGCGATGGACATTTATTGTGGATCGGATGTGGACCCTTTGGTTTCAATGGGAAACCAAAAGGAGAGGACAGCCCACTATAACCTGTCTGCACCTTTTGCAGTCCCACTGAAGCAAATGGGTCCGCATCGGATTCGCAATAAATGCGGATCGTATGCGGACCAAAACTACAGTTGTGTGCATGAGCCCTAATACTGTGTGCTGAATGTCATCCACTGGAGTCTGAAAGCAACTTAATTGGGCTGGGGTGAGGCCAACTATAGCGCTCCTCAATGTAATAAGTGATAGGAAGTCCAGAAAAATATCTGCCCCCCGTGAAGCAACAGTGCCATAGAATATTACAGGATCAGGTAAGCCCAGGTAAGACATGAATCAGACAAGGTAACCGAACATAAAAATGACAAGGTAACCAGACACTGGCCCTAACAGGCATATGTGTAAATGATGGTAGCAGCTCTTTCTATACGTGTCACGTATATTACGTGTATATTGCTGACTATGCATAGCGTAGATGCTCTCAGTTTGGGACACTTGAGGTGTACAGTATACAGCAAAGGGCCATATGTCAACTGACAGCTACTTGCTATTACAGGTAGTGTTAAAATGCGTCACGATGGCCAGTTTTCAGCATCTACTACAGTATATTTCATCAAAAAGCCATAGACAGACAACGGTTGTGTCAAAAAAAATTTTTTTTAAAAATTAAAGTGGAAAAATTAAAAACCCAAGCACAATTCTGAAACAAATAAAAAATTAAAAAAATAAAGGAAATGTCAATCACTGCATAAAATCAGTAAGGAGATATATTCTTATATGGGAGTTTGCCCCACTCATGATCATTGGCACCACAAACCTCCCCCCAAAGGACCCCATTATAGGGAACCTATAAGCAGTTTTGACCCCCTAAACCGATATATCACCGCCATATAGGTAGACATTTCTAAACATATTCGGTAACACTGCGTACCGTACAAAAAGCACTTTATACAACTTCTGCGAAACATGCAAATTCATCTCCAAATATCTGCCCTGCTGGGCGTTCCCTCAGCAGGCAAGTGTCAAAGCCTTTAAGGAACATCGTTAAAGGGGGTGGGAGCAAATCACGGATGTGGGGTCAATTACAAAAAAAAAAAAAAGCAGAGGAAATACTATGTAGATGTCGATATCATTTGGACTAAAGGTTAAATGTCTCCTGCTTGAATGTGCGGCCTTCTTGTTCAGCTCGCACACAACAAACAATTTCATTAAAGGGGTTCGTATGGGTATCCCCCTCCCCCTGCCTGTTCTGATATCGGGCGTGGACAGACACCACTGCACGCTTGGCAGTATGCCCCCAAAAGCCCTTTCATTCTGTGACATTCTGTCAATCATTTCAGGCACAGATTGCAAAATAATCTGGAATCTCATAAAACATAAACCGGAATATTGAGTGGAGAAACCACTAATGAGAGTCCAGGTAGTAGCAGCAGATTAGAAGTGCAGTTAAGGGATGTCGTCCTGCAGATTCCAGTCTTCCTAGGTAGATATTCCTACTCACTGATACTGTCAATCTGATCATATATTTCCAAGAGGAATAACAGAGAAACATCACAACACAGAGTTATGAGGGGAAAAAAAATGCCCCAGGACTGTTATTTTATGGGGAATTGATGTATGTACTAAAACAGACACCTTTTAGGACCTCTATTAGTTAAAGGGGTTCTCCACTAATTTCTTCTAAACCTGCTGCTGTTAATAACCTGTGGAAGAAAGAGGTCTTCGACGGTACTTAGTCTAGAGTTGAGCGAAGCGAGCTTCGGATGCTTCATCTGAAGGCACTTCGTTCAAAACTTTGGAATAATATAGTAAGGAGATCCATCTCCGTACAGAATTAGAATGTATGGGCTTCGATGAGCCGAGGTTACGTGACGTCTTTGAACAACTTCGAGAATTGATGGAAATCCGTTTTAAAACTTGAAACCGAATTTGGCTTCGGTTCCAACTAGTACCTCGGAACCAAAGCCAAGTTCAAGTTTTAAATTTTTTTTTACAATTTAAAAATCAATTAGCGAAGTTATTCAATGAAGTCACGCGTGACTTTGCAAATAACTTACTTCGGCTCACCGGAGCCCATACTTTCTAATACTAATACTGTACGGAGACTAATTATTCCCAAGTTTTGAATGAAACGACTTTGAATGAAGCATCTGAAGCTGGCTTCGCTCGACTCTAGTACTTACCCACCCCTGTTCCACTGATGTGGCCGTCTCCGTTGCGCTGACACAGGATGTGGCCTCTTCTGCCCGAAAGTGGCTGCTTCTTTTCCTGTTCAGCTGCATATACTACTACAGGAAAAGAATTGGTCGCATCCAGTCCAGACCTGGACGAACGGTCCGCCAACGACAGACGGACAAGTACCATATAAAACATCTTCCTTCCACAGGTTTGGAAGACAGGAGCAGAGAATCCCTTTAGTTCTATACACTTTCCTATGTACATTTCATAATCTGTCACGTACCAGGTCCAGGAGGATTTTACAGGACTGGGAGGTCGGAAAGTGCACATTATCTAGCAGTATTCATGCGTTTTATTACACAGTCCCAAATTCTCCGTAGGCGACGTTATGGCGCCCGTCAGGCACCTCCTTATTACATTTACAGATTAGTCTATATTCACACTATCTCAGACGTAAAAGCATAAAATCAGAGATCTCCACGTTGAACAGCAGCAGCCCTTCACCAAGGGCAGATTAAAAGGCTATTTACAGAAAATAAATAGAATAAAGGAATTACTGCATTAAAATCAGTTTCCAATCACTACAGTACATTTGGCCATGGTGCACGGTTTGTTTTTACAGTAAAATATACAGATCTATGTACAGTCTCTCCGTCCTCGCTATTTACAGGATATGACGTGGCTTCGTGGGCCGACTGGAAGCTCAGACAACGGTATTGAGCAGCACGAACAGCGGAGGCAGCGTCTTCTTTCAGTGCTCGTCATTCATCTTGAAAAGCTCCAGCAGGGCTCCGACTGCTCCGAAGTAACCCTATAGGAGACAAATACACAATACTTATAGCGCCAACCTGGGCAGTAAGGGGGTTGGTTTCTCAATGCCTGTACATTGGAGATAGTCTGTGTCCTGCGACTTAAAGAGGACCGGTCTCCTCTCCTGACGCCTCTTTTTTTTTTTTTGTAACCATTTACTTCCCCATGTAATAATAATTCTGGCTCTATGATTTGCCATTCCTTTAAAAAGTTATGAATGCATTGCTACCAGTTTGCAATGCAGGTTCAGATGGGTGTTACCAGTTGGGGGGTGTCCTTGCACAGTCTGACAGTGGCAGCCCTGATTAGATAGTGTCAGACTGTGCAAGGACACACCCCCATCTCCAACCTGCAAGGCAAACTGGTAGCAATGCATTCATAACTTCTAGCAGGAATAATAAAGGAACGGCACAATACAGAGCCATAAGAATAGATGCTCCAGAACTGTTATTAAAAGGGGGATGCAAGTAGTTACTAAAACAAACATGTCAGGAGTCCTTTTAGGTCCCATTTAAAGGGGTTGTACTGGGAGTAAAAAAAAAAAAAAAAAATCCTCTCCTAATGACATCATGGCCGAAGACACATTCATACTGAGCTTTAACATCTCGGACCTGCATTGTTCCACTACAGCCATCAGTCAAGAGACAAAAGAAGTTGTCCGACAAAAGTAGTGCAGCTTCTTCTGTCTCATGATGACCCCCCCCCCCATCACGTGGCTGAGGAGCCTAAAAGGTATCGGTCATACAGTCTCAATACCAGAGAAAACCTTCCATTCATTGTCAATGGAAACAAAACATAACTGAACAGAATGGAGTGCTCCAAATTGCTTTTCCTTTTGGCTGCGTTCACATACCGGAGAGCAAAACTGCGGTTTTCTTTCCTTCCTGGGATGCGGAGCAAAACGGATCCGGCATGACCCACAAGGCAAGTCAATGGGGATGGATCAGTTTAAGTCTGACACAATCTGATACAATAGAAAACAGATCCGTCCCCCATTGACTTTCAAGGCATTCGTGACGGATCCATCTTGGCTATGTTAAAGACAATACAACCAGATCCGTTCATAACGGATGCAGACGGTTGTATTATTAGTAACGGAAGCGTTTTTGCTGAACCCTGCCGGCTGACTAATTGTGTAAACAAGGATCTGCTGCCAACAATATGCACATGGAACGTGGGATGAATGATCCTACTAACGATCATTCATTCCCCATGCAGTTTGAAATGAGAGCTAATCCACTAGTGAAATGGCTGAGCGGCATTCATTACCATGTAAAAGGACCCAGAATGAAATACCATCACATATCATGGCAGTCGCGTGCTTAGGGATGATGCTACTACAGACCATCAAGGAGCAAAGGCAACGCGGGCGTGGAGACGGCGGAGAAATGGTATATTTATATGGAAAAGGGGTTTTTGACAACAGGATGCCATTCTTAGAAACTGGTTGCTGTCAGTGAATGAGAACAGTCTTTTTGTTACAATCACAGGGTGCAAACTCTAACAAAGCTCTCAATGGAGAAGTGAATACATGTATCCAGTTTAGGCAATTCTCCGCAAGACAAATTTCTCTGGTGGTTTGCTACAATGTATCAGTCTGGAGTTCAGTCTGTTTAGCCCATAGAGCATTGTCTAGACCAGGGTTCAGCTACAAACTACAATTCTTTATTCACTTCCATGGGGATTCTGAAAACAGCAGAGCGAGTGTGCATGCTGGGAGTTGTAGTTTTATAACAGCTGGAGTGCTGGGGATTGCCTATCCCTGGTCTGGACAGAAATACCACCACTTGTCAGCTGTGTGCAATTAAAGTTTATTCAACATAGGGTCCCTTATGACGTATTTCAAGGTTTGAATACAGCTCTTAATGGGTTCATCTGTCTAAAAGATGACTGTGTATCGTTGCGTAGTAGAGACGTTTCGGTCAAATGGACCTTTATCAATCGATACGCTGTAATAGAATGGAGAGCAGTAAATAAATAGCTCCTAACAACATGTAACTCATGCTGAGCTCTAATGTTCTAGTTCTAGACGTTACTCTAATTGAAGGATCCGAATAAAGGTCTCGGATAAACAGAGATGATATACTCTAACATATAAACAAGTATGATTTGTGCAATGTATGTCTGACAAATAAATATGAGGGCTAAGGTCACGTGGACCCAGGAGGCTGGTCACGCCAAAAGGAACATACAGTAAATAATAGAACTACATGGGAAAACATAGTATACCTTGAGAAGTATAATATAATGCAGAGTAAAGTGAGGCAAGGCAGAAGCGGAAAGAAGGATGAACAACACTCACCAAATATGCAGGGTAGCAGAGTATGTATAAATAAATGCAGAGCTGTGTAGGTCGCTAAGCGGAAGCGTCTTAAATAGTGCACTGTCTTACCTGAATGGCCAGCCGCGTCCGAGACCGGAATCATGGCGGCGGCCATCTTGGACAAGGGCGCGCATGCGCAGATGTGTACAAATTGTCAGCGGCCATATTAGATTAGGGCACGCATGTGAGAATTGAATTATGGATATCAGCGCCATCTTAACTAAGGTGGCGCATGCGCAATTGAGAATAACAGAAAAAGGAGGCCATCTTAAATAGGGGAAAAATATAAATGTTTATGGGGCTGATGTATTAAATTTAAAAAGTGTAAAGAATGTAACATAATAATGCTGAAAGAGAAGTTAAATGATTGCAGATAAATGAAGTGTATGACAACGAATGTGTATATGTATAGTGAATGTAATGCAAGTCCAACAGGATACCTTTTGTACATACTTATCACCCAGTCATTTACAAAATCCAACAAATCATACGAAAACACTGGCCTTTACTTAATAAAGCTCATCCCCAGATTCCGGAATTTCACAATCCAGTTCTTATGTGTCTCAAAAGACCCAGAAATCTTAGAGATCATCTCATCAAAGCAGATATAGGTAGTCAGAGAAAAATTCCACACCAGACTTTCCTCAGTTCCAAACGTACCGGTACATTCCCCTGCTTACATTGTTCATGCTGCAGCAATGTGACCAAAGGCAACTTCATATACCACCCTCATTCAGGTAGAACATATCACATCAAAAATTTCTTTACATGTGATTCCAAATTTGTGGTTTATTTAATCAAATGCCCATGCGGACTTCTCTACGTGGGGGAAACAACACAGACGATCCGTGATCGCATAATCCACCATAAATCCACAATCAGATGTGAGAAGATATGGTTACCCTTACCAGAACATTTCAAAAGAGCGGGCCATAATTTGGCCCAACTTAAATTTCAAGTGATCGAACAAGTGGAAAGACCACGCAGAGGCGGTAACCACATAGGACTACTGAAAAAGCGAGAATCCTACTGGATTCACACGTTGGGCACCCTTCATCCTAACGGACTGAACCGGGAATACGAAGTATTTCCCACTTAAATAGATGGTCATTACTGTACTCATCATGCTTGTCCTGATTTTTTTTCTATTTTTTTCTATTTTGTTCCTTTTGTTCTATTTTGTCTATTTTTTTTCTATTTGTTTCTATTTTTTTCTATATTATTAATGCTATATTGTTCTCCCTTTCTTTTCAGACTCGTTGAATTCTCCATTTCCATCAGGTAGTATCAGGTCCCTGGTCATGCCCCCTTCTTTTCTACTACTTTTGCCTATTATTTATTTTTCCTTATTTTTTCTTCTGATTATTTCGTTTGGTCCTTCACCTCTACCTCCTCCTTTCACTTTGACCACACATACATATACATCCAACCATTGTTACACACATTATATTAACAGAGGTAACATTTCACAACACTAACATGAATCTGACATGTATATATATATATATCTAATTACTATTACACATCTTACATTACTGCAGTCACTTCACTACATCTCACATATACATATATTACTTCCCCTTCCTTGCATTACATTCACTATACATATACACATTCGTTGTCATACACTTCATTTATCTGCAATCATTTAACTTCTCTTTCAGCATTATTATGTTACATTCTTTACACTTTTTAAATTTAATACATCAGCCCCATAAACATTTATATTTTTCCCCTATTTAAGATGGCCTCCTTTTTCTGTTATTCTCAATTGCGCATGCGCCACCTTAGTTAAGATGGCGCTGATATCCATAATTCAATTCTCACATGCGTGCCCTAATCTAATATGGCCGCTGACAATTTGTACACATCTGCGCATGCGCGCCCTTGTCCAAGATGGCCGCCGCCATGATTCCGGTCTCGGACGCGGCTGGCCATTCAGGTAAGACAGTGCACTATTTAAGACGCTTCCGCTTAGCGACCTACACAGCTCTGCATTTATTTATACATACTCTGCTACCCTGCATATTTGGTGAGTGTTGTTCATCCTTCTTTCCGCTTCTGCCTTGCCTCACTTTACTCTGCATTATATTATACTTCTCAAGGTATACTATGTTTTCCCATGTAGTTCTATTATTTACTGTATGTTCCTTTTGGCGTGACCAGCCTCCTGGGTCCACGTGACCTTAGCCCTCATATTTATTTGTCAGACATACATTGCACAAATCATACTTGTTTATATGTTAGAGTATATCATCTCTGTTTATCCGAGACCTTTATTCGGATCCTTCAATTAGAGTAACGTCTAGAACTAGAACATTAGAGCTCAGCATGAGTTACATGTTGTTAGGAGCTATTTATTTACTGCTCTCCATTCTATTACAGCGTATCGATTGATAAAGGTCCATTTGACCGAAACGTCTCTACTACGCAACGATACACAGTCATCTTTTAGACAGATGAACCCATTAAGAGCTGTATTCAAACCTTGAAATACGTCCTAAGGGACCCTATGTTGAATAAACTTTAATTGCATATTACTTACAGAGAGAGTGCGTGATTTTCGATATTTTATTGATTACAGGAGATTAAGTTCTTGTAGATCACAGCACCTCGATTTTAAAAAAACGACAGAGGTGTGCATTCTCCTTTAAATTCATACTTGTCAGCTGTGAGCAGGACTACCTAGGTATGGGTTTACTGCGTGTAACCAGGAGAAGCCTCCAGTACAGCCCACCCTTCTCCTCGGTAACCCATTTTCTAATGCTGCATTTACCTCATGTTCCAAAAAGAGGGCTTTCAGTTGTCCTTTTGACCAGAAATCCATTGCATAAGACAGCAGCTTCATGGAGACCATGTTGATTCGTAGAAAGTTCCCAACAAACACCACTCTGTCAATGTTCTACAGATGGAGGAATAAAAACCTATTAATGGACAAGGTTTTTTCATGTTTTTCTTTTTTACTGTAACGCAAAAGAAAGATCCAAAGCATTAAAAGGGTTTTCTGAGAATAAACATACACCCCGATAAAGAGCCGCCCCGACCATCAGTCAATCATGTAATGTATGAGCCTGCAGGGGCCAGACCGGCCAGGACTTCTAAATGACCTAACAGGGATCATAAAAAGGGTTTTTTTTTTTTATATAAGGTGGGTGGCAGTTTTGGTTAAAGGGGGTTGCCCATGAAAAATATTCTACAGTTTTCAAACCAGCACCTGGATCCGAATACTTGTGTAATTGCATGTAATTAAAAATTTTGTATAACAATTATTCAATAAAATGTATCTGTATAGCGTCACCTGCTGTTTGTTTGTTTTCTTTACTTATTTCTTTGTCCGGCTCACCGAGATGGCCGCACATGCTCAGTTTCATCCTTCAACTGCCTCCTGAGCCGTGATGGGGAGAGAGCTATAGCAGAATGGACACGCCCCTTGAGCTACAGCAGAATGGACGCTCCCCTTGAGCTGTCAGCTTGATGTAAATCTAGCAGAGCAATGAATGTGGAGATCTCTGGATCCACGTGAGGTACATGACTAGTTCTAGCTTTGTTAGAAAGAGATTGTCACTGATTTTATACTTTACATTAATCATGGGATGGCCCTTTAATCAGGGGTGCACCTAGTCTTTCTGCTGTCTGAGGCGAAAACTGAAACTGCGCCCCCCAATGCCAATTTCTTAACCTAACCCCAGCCCATGGCCCTTTGGCTGCCCCCCCTCTTGCCCCTACCTGGTGCTGCCTGAGGTGATTGCCTCACCTGGCCTCATTGGTTGTGCACCCCTGCCTTTAATACACGTCTACTTAGTATCTATAAAAAGTACAGTATCTCATCTCTATGGATGTAGTCTCCAAAATCTTCAGTCCACTACTGAACTTCACGACCACCAGCTGGTCTATAGGGATGCCTTCTGCCATCACCACAGCACAGCTTTGGCCATCTTGTAGGAGCAGGTCAGGTGGCCTGGTGTCAAACACCACCGGGCACCCAGAAAAGAAGACAGGAGTGTTTATTACTGCTTCTGCCTTCTCCTTTCCTGGGTACATAGAGCACAAGGGGCGCTATACAGTGATTAGAGGCAGCCGCAATGCCGCTTCTTCTAGTGGATCGGCGATCATATGATCACCAGATGTCTCCAGGCAATACAGTAACAATATAACACAGGGCAAAATATATGCATCAACCCAAACCATCCCCACCTCATTCACAAGACTATACATTTTTTTAGATCAAAACGACAGTAAAAAATTAGGGAATCTGTTTTAATATTTAACTTTGGGGTCAATATGCAAAAAGAATAAAGAGCTAAAATATGAAAAAATAATCATTTCTCTAAAATTGTATTAATAAACAGCACTATTTTTCCTACTAAAAATGCAGGAAAATTATTTTGGTAACTCAATAAATAAAGTTAAGGGTGCTAAATCTAAAAAAAAAAAAAAAAAAAGTTAAGCCCTCTCTCCGTGGTCTATATTCTTCCTATTGTGTCTGAGGCAGAACCACATCCGTTATCCTCTCATTTATCCCTTCTAAACAAACACACACAAAGCCCTTTTTAGAAGAGGCAGGGGCGCCCTCTTGTTTGCTTTTACAGGGGTTGTCCTGGTGATGGGTTGCCTTTATCCAGCATTTCGCCATTTTAGGCCACTAGGTGTCAGCACATGACAAACCTGCAATACATACTAATTTATATATATACCTGTATGTCGACATACACGGGGGAGGGGGGGACGGGGACAGAGAGAAGAGACATAGATTATGTAAAAACAATAAATGCCATCATCAAAGTCTCCAAAATGCAAAATGTTGATAAGTTAAAAGGAAACTCCTTAAAGGGGTTTTTCCATCTCAGACAATCAGGGCATATCGCTAGAACCGAGAAAGGAGCCCCGAAAGTGGTGGAGGGCGCACTGTGCATGCGCAGCCGCCCTCCATTTATTTCTATGGGGCCGTCGAAAATAGCCGAGGGGTGGCTTGCTATTTCCGTCGGCCTCATAAAAATGAATGGGAGCGGTGGCCACTCTCATTCACTACTATGGGGAGAGCGCTTGGTGGTGGCCGGAGAAGTCTGGGGACCTCTGGCCACCACTTTCCCCGCTCAGTTCTCAGTGTAGGTGGGACACACACACACCTATCAGACAATGGGGGCATATCCTAGAGATATGCCCCCATTGTCTCAGATGGGAATACCCCTTTAAAAGGGAACTTGCCAGCTCCGAAACACCCCCCAAACTACAGTAAGAGATGTATAGTGTAAGTGACGCTGAGTCAGATTATGTGATTTTTATCTTCATACTCACTTCCATTCTCACTCTGTGCTCCCACAAACCTGCAGTAAATACATTGTGAGGACTCCTCCATTATGCGCGCAAGCACAGAAGTTCTCTCTGGTTTGTCAGACCACAGCGTCGTAATGCAAGCGAATATGAGGATGAAAATTGCATAACTGGACTAAGCGTAACTTACACTATTCACCACTTACTCTAGTTTGAGGTGTGTTTTGGAGCTGACAGATTCCCTTCAAGACACAAGTCTTGAATAATCTGCGCAGTCAGCCCTGGATCTGGTGTCATTTATAGAAGGCAGAGTGACTGATCGTATGACCTACAGCAGTGTTCCTCAACTCCAGTCCTCAGTCATAGTTTGAGAATATCCCACATGAATGAATACCTGTGGTAAATCCTGATGCATTGACGCTAATTATATCCCCTGATCAATACCAAGGAAATCCTGAAAACATGACCGGCAGGTGGGCCCTGAGGATGAGAGTGGAGGAACACTGCTCTACAGCACAGCTTCTCACCTTTTTACTTCCAGGTCCTCACCAATTAGAAGAGGATTGCTATGCTATGGTGAGCCGTCCTCACAGCTTACAAAACACAGTGCTGCACATTGTATAGTGGCCGTGCTTGGTATTGCAGCCCAGGCCCATTCACTTGAATAGGACTCGGCTGCACCTAGGCCATGTGACGTCACTGACCTAGGAAGTGGTGGCAGCGTGGTCTCTTCAAAAAGCTGATCGGCAGAGGTGCTGGATGTCAGTACCGCCCACTGCTCAGATGTTGATGACCTATCCGGAGGATAGGCCATCAATATCGAATTTCTGGAAAACCCTTTTAATATGAGCAGTCAATTGTGTTGCGAAACCAGAATTTGGTGCAACCAGAGAAGGACTTTTTCAGCATACAGAAACTTCTGTCAAAACCACCAACTCAGTGGAGCCCCACCAAAAAAAAGGGGGCATCACACCCACGAGGAACCGCCTCCCAGTATGGGAAGAGCTGACCTGGAGCAGAGTGCCTCAATGGGTCTAAGCCAAGTTCCACCTAGTCAAACAAATTACACAAAGTACCCACAAGGTTGTGATCACTAGGAGTGCACGTGCTCCCTAGAGACTTGGAACGTACTCCCGGGGAAGGCGTACCTCAGGGTGTAAACCTAGTATCTGGAGCATTAAACAGGGGAAGGAGGGAAACTTCCACCTCTCACTTCTCAAAAATTTGGACTATCTGGAGAATTTGAATTCAAGTGGGACTAGTGTTATAGACGATTGATTACAGGACTAATGAAATTTTTACTGTGCTGTGCCAGCACTGATGCCGAACATGACACCTAGGTATAATACCCACAGCATGGCCAGAAGGAGCAGAGCAGGTATGGCTGGATTTCTTCTACAAGATTCTGCAGACGTTCTTAATGCTTTGATAGCCCTGTACAATGCTGCTTGAACTCCATGCCACAAGGCAACACTGTAAAGAAGCTGAAAGCACTAAGACCATATCATGTTGCCTCCCCTGCATCCCGCACTAAAGAAGAAAAACAGGTCCTGCCCTTGGAGAGCTCACAATCTAATTTCATATAATGAGGAAACATTCATCAGTAATTGTAAACCCTTCAGGCTCCGCAATGAATCATTTTATTTACCCATGCTGTTTGCTAAGCAAAGCCCAGAGGAAGATGACACCATCAGACCTACATTCATCCCACTAAATAGGTGTATTGTATACCCATAAGACAGGCGATAAACATTTGACCGCTGGGGGTTCCAAAGCTGTATCGATCAGAAGAATGGGCGTCCCCAGTTCCTTCTCACTGCATGACCATGGTAAGTAGGGTTTGAATACAATGGCAGTCGGGTATGCGTGATGTCGCTCCATTCAGGGTCTATGTTGCACCATTTTAGGCTATAAAGAAGCTTATGTTTAACTTTAAAGGGGTTTTCTGAGACTTATATACTGATGACCTATCCTCAGGTTAGTTAATCAGTATCTGATTGGTGGGGGTCCGACCCCAGGGACTCTCGCCGATCAGCTATTTGAGAAGGCCACGGCCTTCTCCTTGCTCACCAAGCACAGCGCCGTACATTATATAGTGGATGTGCCTGGTATTGCATCTCAGCACCATTCACTTCTATGGGACTGAACTGCTCCTAGGTCATGTGACCGATGAACATGATGTCACCGGCCTAGGAAAAGCTGCGAAAAAGGCCGCAGTGCTACTGCGAGCGCCGGTGCCTTCTCAAATAGCATATCGGTGGAGATTCTGGGTGTCAGACCCCCACCAATCAATACGTAAGTTTCAGAAAACCCCTTTAATTCCTTTTTTTTTTTTGCTGGGGAAGTCAAAGTGTGTAGAGATACGTCTTATTGACAAGGCAAGAGATTATCAGTTGTCAATTTAGTTCTACATTTCCAGGCAGGGGCGTAGCTTTAGGGGGTGCAGAGAGGCCCAGAAGCCTGAGACGGCCCAAGTTTCTCCTCCTCATGTGGGAAGGTGGGAAGACCAGTATTGTAAATGAAGAATGATAGGTGGAGAGTCCTGTTAATGACTTTGCATTGGGGCCCTAGAGCCACAGGACGAGCCAGGGGGTGCACTTTAGTAAAAACAGTCAGGAGAGCAGACAGATCCTCTTTAAAGGGGTTGTCCTATATTTTAATACTGATGGCCTGTCCTCAGAATAGGTAATCAATCTCTGATCAGTGGGGATTCGACTCCCGGCATCCCCACCGATCAGCTGAATGAAGAGGCCACGGCTCTCTGGTGAACACAGCAGCCTCCTCACAGCTTGGTATTGCAGCCCAGGTCCATTCACTTGAATTGGACTGAGCTGCATTTAAATTGTGTGACAGATTAACTAGATGTCACTGGCCTAGAAAGACACCTCGGCCTCTTCAAATAGCTGATCGGAGGGGGTGCTGGAAGTTGGAGCCTCACCGATCAGATACTGATGACCTATCCTGTGGACAGAGCACCAATATAAAAATACAGAGCAACCCCTTTAAAAGGAAGTATTTCAACTAATCAGCAAGGTACATAAGAACATGGAATTGAATAGGCGTGTAATCGAAATCCAGTTTTCACCAAACCAGTTTCTAAATTCCATATGAATAGATGAGAAGAGGAGATCATTACCTCATTGAGGGCGCACATACGAGCAATAGATCCTATGTTGTTAGTAATGGTAACCAGCGTCGCTCTCGCCAAGTCCTCCTTGCTTATGGTATCCCTTTTCTCTTTGCTCATCATGTGGCCAAAGCTTTTAAAAGGAGAGGAAGGACAGAAGGTTATACACAACGGTCAGACATGATTTATTTCGATGTGTCCAGTGACTTATAGCTTGCCCTCATCTGACAGTATGCGTTTAGTGTTCATTCATGTTTCTACCCATAAAGCCCCTTTTCGTGGCTTAAGAACTAGGAGGTGCCACCACCATTCAGGAGCCTAAAAACATTGGATGGGAACCTGCATAGAAGATGGAGTGGTGGTCATGAGTCGGTGTGACTTTTGGAAAGGGAAGTTATTAACAAAATAGGACGTAGTAAGGAATTTCAGTAAAATTCCTTTAACTTGGGAGTAATGGATCCTGAGGACAGATGATCACATATGCTGGATGGCATGGTCAAAGAATTGTCTATAAAAACCCTTCTAATTATGTATATTCTTAAAGGGACTGTTCCAAGATTTAAACTTATCCCCTATCCACTGTGCCTGATCGGTGAGGGTCTGACCACTCACAGGAATGATGCACTGTGTCCCGCTGTACCAAAGAACTATGGCACTATAGCACTCTGCTACCTAAGGCAGCCCCATAGAGATGAATGGGTCAGCAACACTGCATGCTCAACATCCGATCCATTCACATGTGGACGCATAGGACCACAGTGTATTTGTTTATTAGTGGTTGCAGTAGTCAGACCCCACAATGATGAGACACGTATCGCCTTATCCTGTGGATATGGGATACGTTTAAACCTTGGCGATCCCTTTTCTTGAAGCGGGTCTCCAGGGCTACAAAAAGATGGCTGCTTCCTTTTCCCAAAAACAGCACTACACCTGTCCACAGATTGTGTGTGATATCACAGCTCAGCCCTATTCACTTCAATGGAGCTGGACTGCAATACCGCACACAACGTGTGGACAGGGGTGGTGCTGTTTTTGGAAGAAAGCAGCCATCTTTTTGTAGTCCTGGAGAACCCTTTTAAGAAAGCCGTCCATAGTACACTGCTGGTCAAAACAGTTCTGGCTTGGGGAAACCCCCGCAATCAGTGGTTTTACCCAGGGGATGCTTTTAATAAAGATACGATTTATTCCCACACATCACATATTAGGGCCCAATCACATGAACATATGGCCGTTGTGCCTGTGTTGAGGACTGCAAACAGTGGGTCCGTAATACACGGTCACTGGCCATGTGAACTGTGTGCTGCAGATGCGGACCCATATGGCAAAAGACAGCACATTTCCTATGTTTTGCAGAGCAGAGGCACGGATCAGAAGGCCACAAAATTCGTGGGCTTTCGAGTCTGTGCATCCGCACTGCAAAAGGTAGGACATGTCTATCTTTTTCCGTATTTTGTGGATCTCAGATCTATTCAAGACAATGCATTTTCACTGCAGCACAGAGTTTACACGGTTGGTGCCTGTGCATTGAGGACCTCTATTTGCAGTATGCAGCACGGGCACAGCGACCATACGGTCGTGTGAATGAGCCCTAAGGATGAGTGTATGTGCATGTACTAATGTAGAAAAGTGTAGAACTGCAGATTACCTGGAGGCAACAGCAGAGCCCTGAAGGCTGAAGCGCTCATAGTCCCCTCCATAGATGTCTTTCACCAGTTTATCAACATTAGTGCTGTCTCCTTTCGCAGCCATTTCCAAAGCTTCCTCAAACGTTTCACAACCCGTCAGCAAGCAGCACAGGCCAAGGAATGTTCCTCCTCCTAGACTGAAGGCATCACACAATAATGTAGGACTAGTCACAAAAATGACTTGTATACATGCTTAGATATTTGCCGCCGGTTTGGCAGTATGTTAGTGGTCTGTGTTTTACCAAAACTGCCATGTGTGAATGCAGCCTAAAAGAACTGTGACTGACACAACACAGACCTCAACAGTGTAGTTATGTTGACCTCCCCAAGTAATCTCTACGAAATCCCAGTAGTGCAATAACCATTCTGCTCTAGATGTACTTTCTTTTCCACACCAATGTGCGGAAAATGGGGTATTAGTAGTGTAACATTTCTCCATCCATGCTATGATTACTATACGAATGACCACCATCACCTTCAATGGTTTCAGTGGGCAATATATACATCTCCCAAAACCCCTGCTCTTGAAATACTGATCAAAATGCGCCAGAATTCTAGTTTAATTTTAACAAAAAAGCTGGCGTGCATGGTTGGTGTATGGTTTAAGAGATCTCCTCCAACAAAAGAAAATGGGGAGTCTTAGCAGGAAAAGGCTGTGGCCCAGCAGAGCGTGGTCTAAGATGAGACCCTGTGCACCAAAATCATGGCATACAGTTCTTGCGCAAGGTGAACCAACTAATAGGTGGCATAAACCTAGACTAGACAATCTATAGGTGGACCAGATTTATCATCCAACATAACCACGGTCATTAATAAGGAGCATCTTTAGACTGTCCATTCAAGTTACCACACAGTCTAGAAATTAGAGATTTGAAGATTTGCCCCACTGTGCCAACATAATAACTAAAAAAGCCCCTAACATTTATAAACTGTTAACTAGACTATTATTTAGGACGGTAGTCAAGGGGAAATTGTGGATAGAGGGGTCCCTGTTCTCATCAGGTTCGCCTGACAAAAGCATAATCTGTACGGACAGCTTTTTAAGATGTTGGAGGTCCAATAAAGGGGTTCTCCAAGTAATATTTATTGATCACCTATCCTTAGGATAGGTCATCAATATCAGATCAGCGGGGGTCCGACACCCGGGACCCCCGCCGATCATCTGTTTGAAGAGGCGTGCGCCGTACCAGCGCTGCCTCCTCTTCATTGTTTACCTGTTCGCCGTCACATCTGCAGTGGTGAGAAGGTGTAACCGTCTCATTCATTTCAATGGGAAGGCTCGTTCCCATAGACTTGTATGGGAGCGATCCTTCCCACTGAAATCAATGTTACACCTACTCACCGCTACCCATGTTACGGCGAGCAGGTAAACAATGAAGAGGAGGCAGCGCTGGTACGCCGTGCGCCTCCTCTTCAAACAGCTGATCGGCGGGGGTGCCGGGTAGGGCTGGGCGATTAATCGAATTAATTTGATTAATTCGCCAATTGAAAGCCTCATTTTATTTTTTAGGAAAATCGTGAACTTGATTTTCCTAAAATGGCGCCCGCCAGATAAAATAAAAAAAAAAAAAAAATCTCTCACCTGTCCTGTGCTCCTCTTCTTCTCCGGGGCCGCGCTGCACTGTCCTGACCGCGTACAGCGCCAGGACGTAGTGCGCGCACTCTGACCTGACGCTGCACACAGTCAGGTGACAGTGCAGCGCCGGGAGAAGAAGACTGAGGAGCGGCGCAGGACAGGTAAGGGATTTTTTAATTTTATTCTTATGGTGGCCTAGTGGGCTGTTCTGAGGGCTGAAGGGGGCACTACAGTGGGCTAATCTGAGGTCTCAAGGGGGCACTAATGTGGGCTGATCTGAGGTCTGATGGGGGCACACTGGGCTGATGTGGGGTCTGATGGGGCACAATGGGCTGATGCGGGGACTGATGAGGGCACAGTGGGCTGATCTGAGGTCTGATGGGGGCACACTGGGCTGATCTGAGGTCTGATGGGGGTATAGTGGGCTGATCTGAGGTCTGATGATCTGAGGTCTGATGGGGGCACAGTAGGCTTTTTTTTATATTTTAAATAACATAAGAAAATCGAGATTTAAATCGTGAATCTTCCAAAATGTATAAAAAAAAAACTAATTTTTTTTTTGGGCCACATCGCCCAGCTCTAGTGCTGGGTATCGGAGCCCCGCCAATCTGATATTGATGACCTATTCTGAGGATAGGTCATCAATAAATATAACTTGGAGAACCCCTTTAAGGCTTCATGCTTCTTGTGCCTAGATAACTACAATCTGCTCCCAGAAACATTACTTCCATAAATATGAATGATCTCTGAAATAAAACAGATCGTTACCTGGTCCCAGTTACTCTTTTATAGTTGTCTTTAGAATACAATGCAAGAATGCTGACTCCTGAACCTATGTTAACCAGCAACATAGGATATGGATTATCAAGGCAATATGGCTTCTTCTGACATTGCTCTGGGTCCGTTGGGTTGTCAAAGTAGTAGCATTCTGGACGGCCATTAAAGCCAACGGAATCGACGTACAGCAGGCCTCGGATTAGACAATCCAGTTCATCAAGTTTATGGAGCTGGAGGTCAGCTATCTAGAAGAGGAGAAACAGTAGGTTAATGAATAAGCAGGTATAAGTAGAGCAGAGGATACAGTCACCAAATACAAGGGCAAAGAGCTATCAGACGGCACTTTGCTCTCCTGTACATATTAGAAATTGCATAAGAAAACAAGTACAGAAGGTAATTAATTCCCACATGAACTTTGGGTCACTAGAACAAATACTACCAAAGGTTGTTCCAAGTGAGGGGTTGTCCAGGTTAACTAGAAGAAGCTACTGTAGTGATGGGGCCTGCTATACTTGTTACATGAAGCCCAGCCATAAAACACATTCCCTAATAGGATGGAGGATTTCTATGTAACAAAAAGCAACTCTCGCCATGGTCCTCAAGATCTGCTTGCAGAAACTAATTGGTTACCTAGAGTATATAAGAAACTACCATCACTTATTGTTGGAGAACATCTTTTAGGAGAGCGCTCGAGTATAGCCCACAGGTATTCTCTAAGAAACTTCTGTGTGACGTCACACTCTAGGTATGGAAGCCTCTGTGGCCCAAAACTCCAAGGCGTTTTGGAATGCAAAGATTCCTTCTTCAGGGTATCAACCCATATCTTTAAATTTAAAAACGCTCTACATTTGTTGAAGTGCTCACCTGGGGAATGCACGGCCTGCTAATTACCAAACTTAGCCTATCAATATAACAAATATTACCCAATGGTCGGCTTGAATAACCAACAGTATTTTATTACAAAACACAATTAGATCATAAAACGATAAAATCCTATAAAAAATTTCATACACATTAAAACATCTCATATATAATCTTGGATGCGGTTTGTCTCGGTCCCTCCAATATTTCAGGTGTGGAGCTCTCACAGTGTCCCGAAATATGTCTTACTTTGTATTTAATGTTGTTAAATGTTGATATTCATATGTGTTCAAACTTCAAATCATCTTACTGATACGTTGATACTATGTATCAAAAGGTGGATCTGATATAATGTCCACTATTTTACCTGCTATTTGCAGTGTGACTGAAGTTGCTGCCGTAATAATATTTGCAATGTTGTTTGGTCATATGACCTGATGTTCCTTTACGAACTCACCGGACCTTATACCCGACTCCTTAGCTTAGTCTTGGTTGTGGAGGTCTCTTGTATCGGTGACTTGATGTCTGCGCTTTTCCCTCCTGGGACGTCGGGCAACTGGACCCCGACTTTCCGTTTACAACGGTATTTCCAGTGCTTTACTTCCAGCGCTTGCGTACTCGTTGTTTGGAGACGCCCAAACAGACATCCACGTGTATTATCCACGGGTGTCGATACAATGTTGTACGGCAGTTTTCCTCAATAGTTGTTACTCGATTGATTTGAAGAAAGATATATCCGAATATCAAAGTGTAGTACCAGACGCGTTTCGAAAACATCCAGTTTTCTTCCTCAGTGGCAGTAATAGCCACTGAGGAAGAAAACTGGATGTTTTCGAAACGCGTCTGGTACTACACTTTGATATTCGGATATATCTTTCTTCAAATCAATCGAGTAACAACTATTGAGGAAAACTGCCGTACAACATTGTATCGACACCCGTGGATAATACACGTGGATGTCTGTTTGGGCGTCTCCAAACAACGAGTACGCAAGCGCTGGAAGTAAAGCACTGGAAATACCGTTGTAAACGGAAAGTCGGGGTCCAGTTGCCCGACGTCCCAGGAGGGAAAAGCGCAGACATCAAGTCACCGATACAAGAGACCTCCACAACCAAGACTAAGCTAAGGAGTCGGGTATAAGGTCCGGTGAGTTCGTAAAGGAACATCAGGTCATATGACCAAACAACATTGCAAATATTATTACGGCAGCAACTTCAGTCACACTGCAAATAGCAGGTAAAATAGTGGACATTATATCAGATCCACCTTTTGATACATAGTATCAACGTATCAGTAAGATGATTTGAAGTTTGAACACATATGAATATCAACATTTAACAACATTAAATACAAAGTAAGACATATTTCGGGACACTGTGAGAGCTCCACACCTGAAATATTGGAGGGACCGAGACAAACCGCATCCAAGATTATATATGAGATGTTTTAATGTGTATGAAATTTTTTATAGGATTTTATCGTTTTATGATCTAATTGTGTTTTGTAATAAAATACTGTTGGTTATTCAAGCCGACCATTGGGTAATATTTATCAACCCATATCGCTCGTCTGAAAGAGCAACAAGAACTCCAGGCATCTGTGTGCGGTCCATTTTCTCACAGATCTATTCACGGGAGTGAATAAGTATTGCCAGAAAATTGGAGCTGGACAGTGGATGCGGCGATTCTCTAATCACATAATGATGGTTAGTACAGAAAATTACTTTATTTTTTGTTCTATAAGACGCACCGGGGGGGGAGGGGGAAATGGCAGTGCATCTTTTGAAGCAAATACTAATGAGTGCTTCCATTATGGAAACGCTCACTAGTACACAGTACGAACGAGGAGTGGTGAATACAGCGCTCATGGTGCTGGCTGTACTCACTGCTTTCCTTATTTTTCTCCTCTATATCCTAGGTGTGTCTTATAGTCCGGTGGGTCTTATGGAGCGAAAAATACGGTAATCACGTGAACTGATCCACTTACAGCGAGTACTAACTGTTCCACACTCAACAGCACCCGGAGGGAAACATTATTCATCTCAATGAGCGCTTGCAGACCCAAAAATGCTCCTTGGGAATGTAATACGTTCTTATTCAGGAGGACTCTCTATGCCAACCACAAGGAGAACCTTCATTTCCACGTGAAGGGTATCTCAGCAGCCTTAAACAGCAGTCTGTGAATGGGTCTTTTCCTATGGATTCTGGATTTAGCTAAGTCATTGGTCAAAGACCTGTTTAAAGGGCAAGACATTGATCTATAGGGTAGCGCTCAAATATCTAGAACTACAGAACCAGCTTTTGTCCTCCTGGATAAGAGCTTATTCACATACCATCTAAATCAAAGGACTCTAATATTTGTGCTGCTATGTTGGATGGAAACCAGATCTCTAATTCATCAACTGCTCAGCTGCTAGAGACCCAAAAATTTCTAAGGCAGATTAAGGTCTTGTAATAGGTGTATGTAAGAGTATCCCACCCAGACACTGTAGTAGGGCTCCTTGCACAAAACAAAGCATGTGAACTGTGCCATAGATGTGGCAGATATTTCCATTTATTCTGAGCCCATTCATAGCGTCTCCCCCTGCCTCATCCTCCTGCCCTGATGTCTATGTGATGAGGTCTGCTCCAAATCATTGCTTTGTTCCACTTGGTAATGATACACTCAGACGGCGAGGCCGGTTCTACCATCTCGTCATGCTCATTTGGTTGCTATGCAACAAGCGGCAGTGAGATTGCCAGCTCTTCAACCGGAGGATTCTTCTATTCAGTGCACACAGGACGCAGGCTCAGGATTACGCTTATGTGTTCTGCTTCTTAATAAAGAGAAACAATGAGAAGGAGTCCCGTATTTACAGCTGCTGCCTGCAAATGGTGCAACCAGTTCTCCAAATTTTCAATTAAAAGGGTTGTCTGAGATAATGAAAAATCTCAGACAAGCCCACAAATGGTGTAGAATACAAAATAATGCTATACTAATAGAGTTGAGCGAATGTGCTCGTAATGAGCACTGTACTGCTCGGATCCCCTGCGCTTGAATGGCCGCAGGCATCCGGATTCGTCCTCCTCACCCGACTGCAAGTCAATGGGGGCGGATCCATTTGGTATGACACACGAGCACGTTCGCTCAACTCTATATACTAACCATTTTCTATGGCGTCATTTATGTGCTGCTGGTCCTCCTGCCGCTGCAGTGGTAAAATACAGGTAGACGGCACATGACTGCTGCAGCCAGTCACTGTCCTCGGCGGTCTACCACTGGGGACAGTGATTGGCTGCAGCAGTCGCATGCTGTACACCTGCACATCACTGCATGTCACCTCCTGAACGGGACAGTCTGATATTCATCTTATGGGCATGGCTACCCACAGAGTATCCAGACTGGATTTTCCGAAGCGTTTACAGAAGCAGTAAAGTGAATGAAATTTTTAAATAAATCCTACATTTTCCAAAATTAAATCTGCACAAGCCGCAGGGTCAAGTTAAGATAAGTAACATGTCAATGTATGCACTGGAACAGAAGGGTGACATACATGGCATATCCGCAGCATTTGGTCTGGATTCCATGAAATGTGGCCATACCCCATGTGTTTGTCGGGCGCCGCTGCCAGAATGTTTTGGCATCCTTCATAAATGGAAGCCACCAAGATGAAAAACTTCTGTTCGGCCGCCAGTTATACCTCCCATCCCCCGTCATACACATGCACTGTTGGCTCAACTAATGCTTTACAGGGGTTATCCCATGATTAATATAAAAAAATGAAATCCAATATCGTATCAGTACATGATGGTCTCTTTCCTTATAACCAGCCCTGTACCTCACATGGATCCGGAGATCTCCCTATTCATTGCTCTGCTAGATTTATTAGTAGCTCATGGTGTGGGTGCTTTCTACTGCAGCTGGTAAAGGACAACCCCTCTAAAGTAGAACAAGTCATACATTTTTGGATAAGTGGAGGTCTGTGCACAGGTATTAAAGAGAACCGGTACCATTATGAGGACCAAAACAGTTTGGCTTTCATCTTCAAAATCTCCAAACTTATGTCACTTTGAACTGTAATAGGTACCTCCATTACTTAAAAGGGTTTTAAGAGAATTTTTTTTAACTGATGACCTATCCTCTGATTAGTGGGGGCTCCGACAACCAGGATCCCCACAGAACACCTGTCTGAGAAGGCAGTGGCGCTCCTGTGAGAGCCGTGGCCTTCTCCTTGCTCACCAAGAACAGCTCTGTACATTGTATAACAGCTCTGCTTGGTATCGCAGCTCAGCCCCATTTACCGTGGCCTATGGCCACGTGACCGATGAACGGGTCATCACTGGCCTAGGAAAAGCTGAAAGAAGACTGCTGCACTACTGAGATGCCTTCTCAAAGAGCTGATTGGTGGGGGTCACCCCACCGATCAGATACTGATGACCTATCCGGGGGAGTATTCGGAAAATCCCTTTAACGACTGTAGAGATTACTGACGCCATCTTTACTGTATGTTAATTTTGCCGTAAATGACAAGTTATTCTAAGTTCGGAATAAGCGGCTTCGAAACCCCTCTGACACCATTTGTCTCAACAGAATCAGCCAGCTGAAACATATTAGGCTAAATGTACACGATCAGGGTTGTGTGCAGATTTTCCACTCGTATTTGCGTGCGGAAAATCTGCACCATAGGTCATGTATATTGTATTCTATGAGAATTTTTAATTCTCATGCACACGATACAGATTTTTTCCGCGCAAATTTTGACCTACAATGCAGATTTTTAAATCAGCAGCACGTCAATTTAATTTTATTTTTCCTGACTGGATTTTCTCCATTCACTTCTATGGGGTCTAATTTACCGCACAGATTTCCCTGCGAACACCTGCGGATTTCAGTGCGGATCAAATACTGAACGTGTACATTTACCCTTACAGATACTAATGAAAACCAGGTACCTGAACCGATTAGTGGAGGGGTATCACGCGGTTTATTTCTTGTGAACGGCTGACATGTGACTGTGGAGGCAAACACTGAAGTCTACGTTTGGTGTCGTTACATAAGTGTGTGCCCTGTAATAACTCCGCTTGTTTGTTCACAGGCAATGAGAAATGCTAATAAATCTTGAGATGCCTTCACTTAATTTGCCCTTTGATTTCTGTCTCTTGCTGCCTGTGATCTAAAGTCCAAGACTGTACAAGTAGAGAATGTACACTGAGGTGTGCCCTTAATCTCGGATAAGAGGCCTGATTATTACAAGAAAGTTAAAGGAACACTTCCGCCAGAAAGCATTTACAGAAAGCCATTTGAGAATTTGTGTGCGTTTTTATTGTTTTTTAGGCTTCTTTCACATCTGCTTTTTCAATTCCGGTTTTGAGATCTCAAAACCAAAATTAAACTCTTTAGTTTAGTCCCTATTCTTTGCAATGGGGACAAAACTGATCAGGATACGGTTTTGTGTCCGGTTTGCGAAACAGAACAAACCGGATTCGGCATGAAAATCAACGTAAGTCAATGGTGCCAGATCAGTTTTGTTACCGAAAAAAAATGAAATGATTTTCATACCGGTTTGTTCAGTTTTGATTTAGTACAACCGGATCCGGCTGAAACAGATGTGGCCGGATGTATTAAATGACACTAATCCGTTTATTTCCAGATCTCAAAACTGAAATTAACAACGCGGATGTGAAAGTAGCCTTACTATGCCATGGAGGATTAATTACAAAGTCTTCCTTCTGTAGCAGTCAGCACAGAGAAAATAACTCCTATACGGATAGGGAATTCATTGTCAATTTACTGGTGCTGTGAGAGGAAGCTGTTTTGAAGGGTAATCCTCATGATAATAGTAGGTATAAGACTGGGATAATAGTATGAAAGCTCTACTGTTCTTTTGTTTGGCTCAGAAAAGGATGTCCGAAAACTGCATTAATTAGTGTAATATGTGATCCTGTAATTGAGTCACTATGGGGGGCTTTCTCTGACTGAGGAGGTCAAGAGATAAAGAGCCAGGAAGTAGAATACATGGGATGACTTCAAAAATTATATCTATATATATATTCACTTTACTTTCACACAATTTAATTTAATTGAGAATGGTGCAACAAGCACTTCATGTAAAAAATATGCCTGTATCCACCTAAAAAAAAAGCTGTAAAATCATGGCCATTGGGGGGGTCTAACTTCCGCCTAAGTTGCAGTCCACAGATGTTGTCCCGCAACATCTGTCCCTGGTAACAGAGACTCAGAAGACTACTGAGAGGAAGTGGGGGCGTGTTAGAGCTAGCTGAGATACGAGCCTGATAGAAGAACTGCTTCTACATTGCTTCTGAACATCACAGGAGCCTCCTGCCTTTCTGTAAGTGTGATTTATCTCTCCTTATCAGTTCTGTAAGCTCCAGAGCTGAAAACAAACATAGTGGGGAGTCAAGGAAGCAGGGTTGCCAACCGTCCAGAAATTTCTGGACAGTCCGTAAAAATGGGTGACTTTCTTCCTCTGTCCGTGAAAAAAAAATAGAGGTGTTCGTGATTTTTTTGAGGCTGGTGATACTTTACTAGATTATTTTGGTGGTAAATATAATAATTTTACAGCTCCCAGTAAATGCTGGCAATGAGTTCTGATCAGTATATTGAGCTATAGACCTGTATTACTTATAATATTTATCCTTCATAATGGTTTTCCAATTTGTCAGTAAAAATGTTGGCTGTCCGTGATTTTGGGATAAGTTGTCCAGAAAAAAGAATAATTCTGGTTGGCAACTCTGCAAGGAAGTGAGGTTACTGCATACAGTACTGACAGAAGGTAGATAAAAAAAAATTAGTAAAGTCCAAAAAACATAATTGTCCCTTCACAGTTATGATGGTAGAAAGGAAGCACAGCCACTATGCAAAATGTGTTTGAAAACTCGGGTATGCTATAAAAGAAAACCATGGCATATTCACATATAGGATGTATATATGTGATTAAAATCAATGGAAGTGTCCATTTAATGTATCAGACAGATTTAGCAAACACTGCAAGACTGCACTGGAAGTGGCAAAATATCTGTGCACTATAGATAGCACTAAGCCATTTAGTCACATGATTATATTAGTATACTATTATCATTATATTATCATTATTATAGTGTTTAAATAAGTATCTAACCTTAATGGGAAATGAGTCATTCAGAATCAGTGCAAACATTGAGCTTGCTAGTTAGCTGTGTTTTGGCTGGGTATTACAGGTGACCTTGCTGGATCCTTGCAATTTATTGAAGTAGTAGACTGATGCAGGGGCAGATGCAGCTTCCCTCAACAATATCTGCGGATTGCCAGGGGGAAGGGATGCTGGGCCTGACAAGTTCAATAGATCTGAGCCATATTGGCTCAGATTTAAAAAGGGGGACAACTCATTAAACAACTGGAGCAGCACTTTTTTTAAAGGATTTTTTTCCAAGTTTTTTTTTTTTACTGATAACCTGTCCTCTGGATAGGTCATCAGTATGTGATTGGTGGGGGTCCGACACCCGGGACCCCCACCGATCAGCTGTTTTGAGAAGGCTTCCAGCAGTTAACGTATATTGTATAGGGCCTGTGTTGGTATCGCGCTCAGCCCTTTTCACTTGAATGGGGCTGAGCTGCTCCTAGGCCACTTGATCGATGAACTTGTCATTACTCGGCCTAGGAAAAGCAGCGAGAAGGCAGCGGTGCTCACAGGGGCACCACTGCCTTCTCATACAGTTGTTGGCCCCCCACCGATCACTTACTGATGACCTATCCTGAGGATGGTTCCCCTTTAAAGATAAGTTACTAAAGCCCACATATATCAATGCATATGCACCTTTTTTTCTTGGTACATTTTACTCAGACACATTTGTAAATTGTGACTTCTTAAACGGTCACAAACTTTTCACACAATCTTACTCCAATAGTGGGTGGCATAAAAATTGATATACATTTCTATACAACTTTAACCACCTAACTGTTTTGCCCGAGTCCAGCTCGGGCAGTGTGAAGAGTAGCTAACTGGAGGGGGAAGGCTGCTTTAGATGGTGGTATCTCTTCAATGGTAGCAGCTAGAAACATGCAACTGGTCTTGTTTGAAAGCTGACAGTCCAGGCTTTTATACAAGATCAGAATGACAGTTAAAGTCCAAGCAAGCCTGTTTTTACTTTCACTTTCAGCTACATTCACAGCATTCCGATTTCTATCAGTGATATCTTCCCCTGTACTGAACATATTGCTTGGAATGTCTGCTTTCAAACAAGACCAGTTACATGTTTCTAGCTGCTACCATTCAGGAGGTAGCAGTATCTAAAGCAGTCCTTACCCTCCATTTAACTGCTTTTCCCACTGCTGGAGCTGGACTCTGGCAAAACAGTTAGATGGTTAAGGAGGTTTTCCAAGCTCCTGATATTGATGACCTATCCTCAAAATAGTCCATTAATATCAGATATGTGAGGGTCCAACGGCCCGCAACACCACGTTCAGCTGTTCACTGCCTCTGGAAGTTGCACTTTGAATGGAACAAAAGAAGCACAGCGCCGTTCAAAGTGTAGTGGCCGTGCTGGGTTACTGCAGCTTAGCTACCATTCACTTCTATGGTAGCTAAGCTGCAGTAACTCAGCATGGCCACTACACTTTGAACAGCGCTGAGCTTCCTGTTCCATTCAAAGTGCAACTTCCAGTGCCAGAAGCTGCCGGTTACAGCTGATTAGTGCCGAGTGTCGGACCCTCATCGATCTGATATTGATAACATATCCTGAGAACAGATCATCAATATCAAGGGCCTGGTAAACAACTTTAAAGATGCAACATATTTATCAGCATCAAACATCTTGATAAACTGGTCGCAGATAACAGCTGCATTGCCTCCGGCAAAAGTGACAAATAAAACCGCAAGTAACAACTTTTCCTGTTAGTATGCTGTTATACTGGTAGTCGGGTCTAGCTCGGAAGACACTGAACTAGAAATCCAAGACAGATGGTTGAAAGTAGTCTGGTTTCCATATCTTACAACAAAAAATAAAATGGTGACCCCGGCAGACTTTGAAGCCCTATTGGAGCTTCTATCCTGCTCATAACCTTGCTGGTAATAAGTGATATTTTGCAATTCAGGAACAAAAAGACCTCAATATTTTTCAAAACTGGGACCATAGGAGGTAGCAAGTTCTCCTCACATCCAGGGAAAACAGGGCTCCTATGATAGACCGTTTACAGCTCTTTAACCTTTGAATTTTCTGCTCTGTGTCCAATGTTGTTTTATTATTGACCTTAACAGATCATTCTTCTAGGAAGTTTGACGCAACCACATTGACCTTTTACCCCATGTCTCGTCAATGTAAGCAACATGTGCTTTTAAAATTAATGTTTATTTGGTTTTATTAAGGTTGGACTTTGAGACCCTCTCCCGACCACTTGTGAAACAGCGTCCCTTCCCCTACATACCGTCCTGAAGTCCTCTTCAAACTTGTAGGCCCCACCACCGGTGGCACAAAGTGTGGTGTGCAGGCTGGAGAAGTTCTTCTCGCTCCCCATCTGGATGAACCTGTGCATGGCACAGGTGGGGAAGCGAATGAAGTGCAAATTGCCCTTGCGGCCGCACATGGTCAAGTTTTTCAGTTCCAGGTGGACATCCCGGATACCCGTTTTACCGTACGCTGTATTTGAAGTCAAGTATTTTCTTATGCTTTTCAGGTTTTCAACCTCCTCTTGTTCTTCTTCTGCCGTGATATCTTTAGGCTCAAAGTAAACTAGCTTCACCAGAGTTCCCCCAATGTCCATTCCAAACCATGGGAAGGCTGAAAGAAACGTGGGGAAAAAAAAAATCTAAATTAGACATAATGGAGGCATAAAGTGACTTAGTTGCCCATAACAACCAGATTCCACCTTTCATTTTCCAAAGGAGCTCTGAAGTACACATACATCAACAAATGGGACTCATTGAGTTGTCCTTTTCTGTACTTCGAGGGGTTATCCAGGTGATAAAAACTTTTAGGAAACCCTCAAAATGCATTAAAAATGTAAAAAAAAAAAAACAAAAAAAATAGTCACTTCAGCAATTCCCTCTCCACTTCCACTCCAATGCTTCCCCATTCCCTACCGGTTTCTACTTCCTGGTGCCTTCTGTCACATGGGAAATGGCTGCTTATTTCCTACAACTATTGTTGGGCAGTAGAGGAATTAGAAAACGGCGCTGGACCACAAAGGATCGGGACAGGAGCAATGGAGGATCCGTGAGGAAATATATATAGTTTTTTTTTTTTTTTTTTAATAATGGAATATTAATGGAATTCTGAGGCTTTCTAAAAAATGTACTCAGCACTTTCTTATTACTTCCACTTGGGTTACCCAGCTTTCTCACTCCTGACAAATAGACCGTCTAATTACGCAGTAATACGGCATCCGTTACCATTTTACTACATACACAACTAAGCAGGTTGGTTTTCCAGGACCCTGAAAAATATGTGTTCCCTCTGCAGTAGTCATACCCTTAAAGGTGTATTCCCATTTTGGACATTGGGGGTTATATGTTCGAGAAGGGAATACCCGATTGTGGGCTGAACCCGTAGAAAATGGAGGGTTCGACCGACAGTCTAATGTGTATGGGGGTCTACTGACTCTCCCCCGATGGATGATGTTGGGGGAAGAGAAGGATTGGGTGAAATGAATATATTCACCCAATCCTTTTGTTCTCCCTGGAGATGACCCCATCCCACTGAATACACATACACGTTCTGCCGAGGTGTATAGGCCTGGGGGATCAGGGAGGGAGTCAGAAGGGATAGCTGTCAGCCGAGAGCTATTGGATGTGTGTGGCTGCCCTTACATTTCCTATCTCCATACTAGCTAGGAGGAACAAGTCTGTGAAACATTACACAGCAAAGCATGCTGGGTTTGGTTGGAAAACCCAGCAGGAAGCTGATGAAAACAGGAAGTTCTGCATGTAAACATCATGTCTTGATACGGCCATTCTGAGAACAGAGGAAGGAAAGCGCTGGCCAAAAAAACAGGTCTATGGGGAAAACATCTGCAATGTTTGGGATGGGTTAGTCAGAGAAGAAAATTATGAAACTGGAAAACCCCATTAATCTTCGCACAGTGTAAAGTTACAACATTTCCTAATACACCCAAGTTTTTTTAAGATCTCATTCAATAGAAACCTATAATTTATACGATGAATAATCAGTATTTACTTAAGCTGGAATACCCCTTTAAAGAATAGGCACCTCATCACTGCATAGTAAATGGTACATTTACAATATAATATACAATATATAATACAATATTCTCTTAAAACAGAAAGTAAGCAAATAAGTCTGTAGTACAATATACTCATAGGCATTCATGGACGGGAGAGGATTTTATTCCCCCATTGGCCTCTATACAGGACTGGCAACATGAAAGCCGAGGATAAGATCCTTATTATGGCTCCTACAATAGCCAACCAGGGCGACGAGATGTCGGACGTGCCCACCCTGCTTCTGAATGCCCTGCTAAACTTGGCAGCAAACACAAAACAACCAAGTGTTTTGATGTGGCTCTAAATATAGCGGTGACGGTATAATCACCACATGTAACCGCTAACTGTTCTCTCTAAGCCTGGGGTGAAATCATGGCCAAATAATCAGCACAATGCCGAGCTGTTACACTGAGCATTATTCAGATATTTTCACACATAATATTCCAAAAATTACCTGGAAATGTAATTTTCCATGAAGTCCTATTCCTGAGTTGCATGTCACCATGCCCATAGGGGTTTCACACATCTTTTAAGGGGTTTTCCTCTGGATAGGTCATCAGTATCTGATCGGTGGGGGTCAAACATCTGGAACCCTGACGATCAGCTGTTTGAGAAGGCAGTAGCGTCGCAACCGTCTCTCTGCTCACCAAGCACAGTGCCGGACATTGTATAGCGGTTGTGCTTGGTATCGCAGCTCAGCTCCATCCACATCAATGGGGATGAGCTGCACCTAGGCCACATGACTGATGAACGTGACTTCACATGGCCTACGCTAAGAGAACATCGGTGCCTTCTCCAGCAGCTGATCAGTGGTGGTGCCGGGTGTTGGACCACCACTAATCAGACTACTGATGACATAATGACATATTCGGAGGATAGGTGATCTGTTCAAAAATATCCAAAAACCCTTTTAATTAGACCCTACAATCAGAATACAAACATTGTTCTACTACTACTGTCTCTTTAAAGGTCCAAGACTGGGGTAATAATATCAGATTGGTGGAGGTATTACTCCCGGCACCCCCGCCGATGAGCTCTTCATATCAGTTCTGCAGTAACTCCGGAATTGGGACCCAGAACTACACAGCTCCGTGCCCGGTGTAGCGGCAACACCTGGTTACTGTGGCACAACTCATTCACTTACAGATGGGGTGTGACACATGTTGATTTGACACGGATAGAAACGTGGCAAAATCCTCGGCAGTAATTCCCGTGGCACTGCCAACTGGTGTGGCCGCACCCTTAGGGATTTTCCACATTGATATTACGCTTGGAAAGTCTGAAGTGTTTAAAGCAGCAATGGAGCGGAAGAGGTTTTCACCGATCCCATCCACGCCCTGCGTAGAGCGTCCGCCCCTGAATCTCCACGCCACCTGACATGTGGTGCGGAGATTTTAAACCCGCAGCACGTCAATTCATGTTGCGGACATGCCACAGTTTTCCCCCTGTGCCACGCAGAGGGTGAAATCTGCAGCAAACCCACAGCATTGCCGTGTTATTTTCCATAGTAAAAAAAAAAAAACTGCTTTTCTTGATACGAATTTTGCTGCTATAGACCTGTGGCAAATCCTGAAGGATCAGGTGACGGTTGCTCTGCACACCTAATTTCCTTACAGTTCCTCATCAATCACGTGGCCACGCAAGCAGGTGGCGACTGAAAGGGAGAAATGTGATCCAGGCTCTAGCTGATAGCTATCTGGGGGAAAGGTCTAAAGCGTGCAGCACAACTACTAGAGACATCAGAGGAGAGCAACAGAAATTAAACTTTCACGAGATCTCCCTCACAATATGTACTCATGAGTCTGAATGGCGTATTTCCCCACTACTGGATGGATTTGGCACTTGTTTGGTGCACTTTAGCAGTTTTGCCGGCAGTTCTAACATTTACATAGCACGCTGCTGCCCCCGAAAACACATCATTGTTGTATTTATGTCTTTACTATAATCCGCTGAGGGCAGTGACTGGCTGCAGCGGTCAAATGTCGTATCCAGACACATGTTCGGTCTGTGATCAACCAGCAGCAGGAGTATCGGACCAGGGCCGCAGAGAAAAACGATGGAGTAAAGGGCGAGTATGTCATGTTTTTTTGTTATTTTAAACAATTGTAGGGATTTGTCTGAGATTTTTAATTGTCTTAGACACACGATGCGGATTACATGCGTTTTTATCAAGCGCATTCTTGTGCGGGAAAACGGCAGCATAATATCAGAATACAGTGCAGGCAAAGTGTATGCGCTGAAAAAATTGCATAGCAAGTGGAGGGGCTTTGTATGAAGCTTAGGTAAGTACGTATTTATTAAAGCACGCCTGTCAGCGTAATTTAAACACCCCGACACCCCCTGCTAATAATCTTTCATCCCAGGCCTTATTAGGGCCTCCACCCTCCCTACTCTAGGCTTTAGCAATCAGATAAATTTGGTTCTGGTCTGTTTAAAGGGGTATTCCATAACATACATCAGTGGGGGGGGGGGGGGGGGGTCCTACATTCGGGACCCATATCCCTTGCTACTCCCTTAAAATGACAGGCGCGCACATGTGCTCAGCCGCTCCATTTATATGTATGGGAGTTCCGGAGATGGCCGAATAAGCTGGCCGTGCATGCTAAGAGGAGTCAGTGACACCTACAGAAGAACAGGACCTCCAGGATCTAATGACTACCACACGTGCCATTACCTTTCTGTGGGTCATGTCTACGTGATGTGTGTATGACACTACTTTATGGGGTCAGGGCTATTTATTCATTTTACTTCCACTAAACTGTTCCGATCATGTCCGACTGTTAAAAAGTCATGTGAAAGACGAGGTAAGCTGATGCCAGGCTGGAAAAACATGTGCATACCTAGGATGTCATCAGTGTACAGAAATGACATAACCACTGCTCGGTGTACTGTCAGCACTCAGAGAAATGAATGACTGTACTAAGAACACGAGCAGCCTGATGGTACTTTACGTAGAACAGTGCCCTGCTGATGTCTGAATCAGCGCTTTTATTTTTGGTCTCTACGCAAAATCTAGATATTCACGTGTGATGGGAGTTACTCCTACAAATCATTTACCCAATCCCAACGCACAGCTAGGGCTCCATGAGGGCACGGCATCACCTGCAAGTTATTGTGACCGGGCTGTGACGTCAATGTTTTCCCTATGGGGAAAGAAAGGGAACAACACGACAAACGTTGCAAAAAGAGTCCAACCACATTGGCTATGCTGTGTAATCATGGACTTACGAGGGCCCAGGAAGCAGAGGTTTATGGAATTGCTGTTTAGTTGGGGGCAAGGGGGACACTGTAGTGCTCTTTTAGCCATCCCTCAAATTTCTGGGAATTTGGTGGACATGGCCATCAGCAACCCATCCTAGAACGTGAATTGGATGGGTTGCATCCTGCTGCAAAGTCTCATGGAGGGGGTGATAAGAGGAAGAGGTTGGAAGCTCACATCTGACTACCAGTGAAGTCCAGTGCCTGCTTTTAGGTTACAGAGCTAGGTCTTCCTGTCAGGCTGATCAGCTGGACGGCATATTGCAGACAGGATTGCATCAGAACAATCTACTGCAGTGCATGAACTCTACAATTGGATAGTAATGACATAACCCTGCCTGAAATATGCTCTCAGGCTGAGCAGCCTAACAGGAACAGGATGGCATCATTACTATCTAATTGTAGAACAAGAACCCTGCTCTACTGTTAGATAGTAAAGATACAACCCTGACTACAGTATGCTCCCAGGTGGAGCAGCCCGACAGCAACACTCAGTTCTGTAATATGAAAGCAGGAGCTAGAGCCCTGTGTAATGAAGCGAGGCCTCACACCCATGCAGTTCTGTAGTGGGACGCAACCGTCCTATTCACATTTAAGGATGGGTTGCTGGTGACCATGTTCATTAATTCCTAGAAAGATTAAAGTAGAACTGGCTTAGCTGCTCATGGCAACCAATAAGATTCCACCATTCATTTTGGCCAGCTCCTTTGGAAAATGAAAGGTGGAATCTGATTGGTTGCTATGGGAAACTAAACCAGTTCCACTTTACACCAGTTTGATAAAGGACCCCAAAAATGTATACCACACCATATATGTTTTTTGTACTGGATGCCGACCTATAGCAGCCTGATGGAGGCCAAAAGGACACTATTTTGGCCTTTTATCAGTTCAATAAGGCTTATGGATCCAGTTGACATATTCTCTGTGAGCTTTTACACCACATTCGCCAAACAGGTATTGGAAAATGTTCCCAATTTTTATAGGGACCGCTTTCCTAAAACACAAGTCCTGCACACGGCCCTATTTAGACTCCATTTTTGTTACTATTAATGGTGCACCCACAGAAAAACACGGGCCTTTACCGTACCTCTACTGGCATTAGATAAGTGGCCCTTACATATTCTATATTACTTGTGGTTTTCGTTGTAAGTCTTTATTCTTGAGTCAGTGTTCTTACACTTGGCCTAGATTCCCCATTAGAAACTTTCTTGTTTGATAGCAATATGAATATAAAGTTGATGATGGCACATTCGGGTGACTTTACAGGATGACCTACCTACTCGGCTTCAAACCAAATATCCACTTTTCGAAAATAAAGTTGACAAAAAGCAGGGTACTTTTTTATGAAGTGTTTAAAGAACTAATAAAATCCTTTTAATACGTCAGGCATTGTTCATATTTATCTGTACGGCATGGCAGGAATACACAATAAAAAGCTTAGAAAAGTTATTTCCGTGACGTAGTCAATAGAGAGGTGAAAGAGAGTTGGGCGAAGCTTTAAATAAGGAAACAGGTGACATTTGAACCCCTTTCCTCCCAAAACGTATAGAATGAAAAGGTGGAACCACCATCCACTGGACATTTATGACACATCTTGTGGTTGTGTCATAAATATCTAAAGTGGCGAAATATGCTGCCTGACAACATAATTCAAATGGTTTGTGCAGAATTTTTAAAAAAATCCATAAACATTGTTGTGTGTGGTATTACAATTTAGCACAATTCACTTCAATGAAGAAGTAATAACAATAACACACAAAGAGACTGTGGTTGTTAGGCAGTATATTCCTCGGTAACCAGTCTGTCTGACAAGCCATGTCATTTTCTGCCTGCATTACTAATCAGATTTTCCTAAAAATAAATTCAGGACAACCAATCATCTCAATACAACCAATATAAACCAATTCATCTTCTAGATAGCGCTAGAGAGCTTGAAAATGGGTCAAATTCTGAATTTATGGATTCTACAGTAGTCAATAGCTGAGCATTTTTTTAAATTTGACTGAAGGCTTGCCCGAGTCACTCACCAACATATCTTTTTGGCTCAATCTAATGGGGGTGTTATTTCTATGGAAAGAGTCATATCTCTCTGGTGATGCTTTACGAGACCCTCTAGTCCAAACCTAAAATTTCAGAATGACACTTGGACAGCTTTTGTCCATCCCTTCCTCCCATGCAACCACTGTTCTGGCCCTTGTTGGATTCCCTTCAAGATGGCAACCCCCTTCTCGGACTTCCCAATTCAGAGAGCTGTAGAAAAGTATAAGACACATGGTGTTTCCTAGATGGGGGTTAGACTTTTCTACAGTGGTCTGTGATTGTGGTGGCCATCTTGAAAGAACAAAAGAGACATGGGAGGAACAGAGGGTGCACAAGGTGCGTTGACTATATACGTATCATGTATGGTAAGATTTTGGGTGTAACCTAGAAGGTCACTTCAACTTTGAAGAAGGAAATTACAAGTTATATTTCTATCTTTCCTATCTTTCCTATTACGGTTTCTGGACTCCGAGCCCATCATCGACATTCATTATTTCACCACTCACCAAATGGTCAATGCCTATTCATCCCAAATACATATAAAAAAAAAAAAAAGAGGGAAACTAGTAAACGCCAATAGCGTAGCACTTTAGCCCACTGGGTCTTCTATTCCTATTGATGGCTATGTACTAAGAGTCCCTGGATCATTGATTCTTCCACCTTAAGGGCTTGTTCACACGACCGTATTTTTCTTTCCGTGTCCGTTCCGTTTTTTTGCGGTCCGTATGCGGAACCATTCATTTCAATGGGTCCGCAAAAAAAACCAGAAGGTCTTCCATGTGCATTCCGTTTCCGTATGTCCGTTTTTCCGTTCCGCAAGATGAGTCTTGACCTATTATCGTCCGCATCATGGACAAAGATAATACTGTTCTATTAGGGGCCAGCTGTTCCGTTCTGCAAAATATGGAAAGCATACGGACTTCATCCGTATTTTTTTGCGGATCCGTTTTTGCGGACCACAAAATACATACAGTCGAGGTCTGTTCACAGCGAGTTTATTTGGCACTGATTTTGGAACATTTCTGCCTCAAAATCAGCTTCAAATCAGCTCCAAAAATGCCTCAAAACTGCCTACCATTCATTTCAATGGCAAGGAGCACATGCTTCGTATTTACACATGTAAAAAAGAAGCTGCATGCCCTATCCTGGGGCAGAACCAATGCTGAATCTCCCAAAAACAGCTCCATGAAAGTCCATATGTTTTTTTGTGTGTGCGTTTTCCACGCATATGCGCTTCAAAAATCTTGTTGAAAATTCAGCTTTGTATTGAAGTGAACACTTTTTCATGCTGAAAAAAAGACGTTTTTTTAAGCGTGTATTTCAAAATCAGTCATGTGAACTGGCCCTAATATGATTTATACGTCTTAAGTTCCACTGCCTGACTACTGGTGAACACTGATGTACCGTAACTACCATGAATGAAGAAGTCAATGTTTGCTATTGGTGTATCGCACTCCTATAAAACTATAATTACTGGCTGTACAAAAAACATTAAAGTTGCACATAAATTACAAGGAGACGGAGGTCACATGGTTGAGTCTTGAGCTAACTGCAAGAGTTTCCTCCTCACGTGTCAGAAAGTCAACCTGATGACTGTACTCTACTTGGTATTCAACGTAACCAATCTGACAGGGAGAGTTCAGCTGTGACAACTGGGTAAGTAACATGGATCTGTTGTGACTACTGAACTAGTCGGGGGGGGGGGGGGCTTCTAGGACTACTAACCTAGTCATTGTGGGGCTCTTGTGACTACTGAGCTAGTTGGGGGGGGGGGGCTTCTGAACTAGTGGAAGGAGGGCTTCTATGACTACTGAACTGAGATAGTTGATAGAACGAATTCCCAGCGGATGCTCAGTATTTTCAATTCATATGCTCTTTATTCCAAAGTGTACATATAATATAAAAGATTTCTTCCTTCCCGCGCGGACGTACTGCAAGACTGAGTGACGACCATTCTCTGTATCTACTGAGATAGTTGAGAAGGACTTGCTGTGACTCTCCACTGTCTGGGTTCCCTACAGCCCGAGCAGGTACAGTGGTTTTAAGGCAGCCAGAGCCTGCTGTTTTATAGACAGCCTGTATTCTGCAGAAGGGCTGAGCAGGGTATAAGCTACCAATGTGGATTTTCCTATCCCTGCTCTGTACTACTGCTTGATAAATACCGCCCATGAAGAGATGTTAATTCCTATTTGTTTCTGGATGATGAATGTAATCAGCGCTCATTTCCTGCCAAACAAATAAATGTAAATCGAGTGCACTTCAAAACGGACACTCACCTACAGACACAAGCATACCGGATACCTGTCTTCTTGTCCTGCAGACATGTAAACTAAGCGAGGGGAGGCTGATGCCAGGGAATTGCCCTTTATGCAGTTTCTTAACATATTCATGACCCAATGTCTTCAGAGCAGAGTTTTTTTTTTTCCCCAATAGCGAATGTTAGCTATGAGCTTTGACCATCAGACAAAGAGAAATAATTGTCTGGCCGCAGGGATTTACAATACAGTTGTGTAACATGTACCATGCTGTAACAAACAGGAATGAAAGTCCAAGGATGCAGAAAGGGAAGGCTTTATGGTATCTGACAAACCAAAGAACCGAGAGCCGGGAGAAAATTCTGCTGAATCTTCTATAGTCAGATGGAATGGGACGCCAGCTTTATCTAAACTACCGATAAGCAGCGTGATCTAAAACAGCAGGGGTGACTGCCCCTATACCACATGTCACTGCTGCAGCCAATAGCGCGGCAGTATACTGCGCAAGACTGGTGAGGTCATTGGCGGTGGTGGTCACGTTCAGTATACGGGCACATCACTGCTGCAGCCATGTAAATAAAGCTGTGCTGTGAGAATCAGAGCGGAGGGGGCATAAACCAGTGAATATATGTTAAAAGGGTTGTCTCACTTCAGCAAATGGCATTTATCATGTAGAGAAAGTTAACACAAGGCACTTCCTAATGTATTGTGATTGTCCATATTGTCCCTTTGCTGGCTGGATTCATTTTTCCATCTCATTATACACTGCTAGTTTCCATGGTTACGAACCCAACCCGATTAGTATGAAAACGTCATCAATAATATAGCCTTCGTCTTACTATAATATGTATGGGCTCCGCAGAGGTCTTTGCGAACGTGTGGCAAATATCACGAGACATGTTTCATCTTGTGTCTATAATGTAAAACTTTGCTTATTCACATAAATTACGGTGTTGAAATCTGAAGCTGAACTCTGCTTCGTTAATGAGGCAGGAAGCAGAGTTCAGCTTCGGATTTTGACACTATAATTTATGCGAATAAACAAAGTGTCATGTCATAGACTTGCTTTGCCTCGCGATATTTGCCACAAGTTCGCAAAGACCTCGACAGAGTGCATACATTTTACAGTAGGGCAGAGGCCGTATTGTGAACGAAGTTTACAAACAAATCGAGTTCGGATACAGCAATCCAAACCTGATTCGCTCAACACTAGTTACGACCACCCTGCGATCCAGCAGTGGTGGTCGTGCTTGCACACTACAGAAAAAAGCACCGGTATCTGCGATGCAGTGGTGGTTGTAACCCCTGGAAATAAGCAGTGTATAATGTGATGGAGAAACGAATCAAGCCAGCGGCTAATATTTAACTCCTCTGCCGTGGCACCAATTTTAGGTGCACTCAAATGGAATGGGGAATATAAGGGAAGGACTTCTACTCCTCCTTTATGCTGAATCCACTTCTGGTTTTAGCTAACAACTGCTGCAGCATTTTTTTAAAAACAAAAAACACTTGGGGAGATTTATCAAACTGGTGTAAAGTAGAATGGGCTTAGATGCCCAAAGCAACCAGATTCCGCTTTTCATTTTCCCAAGGAGCTGTCAAAAATGAAAGGAGGAATCTGATTAGTTGCTATGCAAAACTAAGCCAGTTCTACTTTACACCAGTTTGATAAATCTTCCGCAGTGTTTTTAAAACCAACCTAAAGGGTGGGGGGGGGGCAACATAAACTTTAGCACAAACTTACTGCACTTATTTACCCTCGTCTCATGCATATCTACCTATGTGATGCATGCGCATTCAGAACACGTGCTAATTGCGCCTCATTAACACACAGTCACACACTATGGAAATATCTCACCAAACCAGAAAAACCTGATCCATCAGAAGACGCCCTCTAAAGTGGAGTGTGCTGTGGAGACACTGACATTTCATCGCTCTTGTGCTTCTCAAAGTCTGAAGAGATCCGTCTCTCCAGTCAAAATACATATCAAAATATTAGAATACCATGGAGGAGATTTATCAAAAGTGGTGTAAAGCAGAACTGGCTTAGTTACCCATAGCAACCAATCAGATTCCACCTTTCATTTTCCAAGGGAGCTGTGAAAAATGAAAGGTGGAATCTGATTGGTTGCTATGGGCAACTAAACCAGTTCCACTTTACACCAGTTTTGATAAACCTTCCCCATGAGCAGAATCAGAGGAGCCGTCAGCAGTAGCGATCTGGATCTTTTGCACGGTACTCACATAATGCCATCGGTCCAGTGCACAGGCAACAACTCACAGCATCATAAGTCGTTACAATGCTGCGAGTTAGGGTTAGAGAAGAAGCTTTCAGTCCAGGAAATGCAGTTATCGCATGGAGCATGTTTCCCTGACTGAACGCACTTGTGTGGAATTAGCCCAAGCGTGCCTGCACACATTCGTTTCCGTATGTCTGTTCCACAAAAGAATAGAACATGTTCTATTATTGCCTGCATTACGGACAAGGATAGGACTGTTCTAGTAAGGGCCAGCTGTTGCGTTCTGCAAAACACGCAATGCACGCAGACGACATCCGTATTTTTTGCGGATCCGTGTTTTGGTGACCACAAAATACATACGGACGTGTGCATGGGCCCTCACTGGCATGTTTGGTTCCATTTAGGCACTCACTACAAATTTTGTCAAAGAGAGGACGGAAAGTCCTGCGTGCTGAATTTTTTTTCCCAATAAAAAAAGTGGGTGCCCAAACGGAACTCATCATAGTCAATACCATTTGTTTGCTATTTTCGTTGCTCTGCTCCGCTAACGGAAATAACCAGTGCTGGTGTGAACATACCCTTAGAAAAACGTTTATACAACAATAATGGCAAATCAATGTACAGAGAGAGCATGAATAGAAAGAGATATTAGATAGATAGATAGATAGATAGATAGGGAATAGATACATAGAAGAGGGGGGCAGCAGAAGGGCCATGGGCTGCAGCGAAGAGGTTAGGTTAAGAAATTGACATTTCAGGCAGCAGAAAGGCTGGGTGCACCCCTGGATTGATGGATAGATAAACTACATGAATCAAAATAGATACTTGGATAGACAGATATTTGGACAGATTGGATAGAACAGTGTATAGCACTGGTATTAATATTAATATACACGTATCTCCCATCACTGTCGGGGCTCAGAGATGCTCCCTATAGAAGGATCTAACATGCTACATATCACCCACACATTAGGAGACAGTTGATACAAATGTCGCACAGTTGCGCCAGCTCACCAGCCGTCCCTATAGGGTATATTATACAGATGTAGCTGAGCCCAGGGCGTTGCTGTATAAGCGCAGTCCGGTACTTACAATGCTTCTTGCCGTCAATAAGCTTCATTATTAGGCAGGGTCGGTCACAGCGGTTAGGGAGAAGCCGTCCAGCACTACACCGCCAGAAGCAGCCCGCAGCTCCGCATCCCCCGCACCGCCTCGTCTGGATTCACTAGAAACAAGGTCACATATTTCTTGGCTGCACATAAATTGCGAAACGTCGCCTGTTGTACCGCGCTCCCCGCACCCGGGGCTCACCGTGCAGCCACAATGGCCATGCTTCCCGCCTCCTGATTGGCCGACCGCAGCCCGGCCCCCTGTGGTGTCAGTGGGTGTGTCCGCGCTTCCGCTCTCCTGATTGGCTCAGCCGAGCAGGCATTTAACTCGGCATTGATTTTAAGCGATCTACTGACTGCTCCCTCACCAATCCACCCGCTGCTTGTGTTGTGGTGTCAGCCGTGCAGCGGAGGAAGGGAGGGAACACTACTACCCCCATCATGTGCACACGCCACAACGTAACGTGAGCCCATACGCGTCACCGGGGACTGCATGAAAGCCTGAGGCTATCGGAATGTAAGATCCAGCAGCTGATTGTCAGCCATGGACGTGATGCCTCATATTAGACTATTGAGGCTGCTAACCAGTAATTGCAGGGTAGAAGATACCAGGGTGGTCCACATCATCAGCTGCAATCCATAGGAAGATTCATGTCGTCACGTGACCTTTTTAAACAGGTTGTTGACATGGCTATACCTGGGGCCAGTGCTGCAGGAAGGGGGAGTGATGGGAGTCAGAACCCAGCCTGGGGATCAGGTCAGTATGCTTACCTCTAGGGATGAGCGAACTTCTGTTTTCAAGTTCAGCATACAAGGTTCGGATTATCTAAGAATTCCTTTATGGATTCTGCTACAATGGACCATAACTTATGATCTGTGGTAGTGAAATCTATAATGGAATTCTTAGATACGCCAAACTTGAAAACAGTCGTTCCCTCAACACAAGTCACCACCTCAGGTCCAACTACGCTGAGGAAGAAGGGCTGAAAAAAGACCAGCAAAGGTGGACAACCCCAGGAGCTGTCCCCTGCCCCAATATCGTAGTAACTACTTGCATTCCCCATGTAATAACATCAGGCACATCTATGTTGTGTCACTCCTCTATTTTCCCTGCTACAAGTGAGAAATGAATTGCTAGCGGTTTGCAGTAGAGTCCAACTGTATGTTACCAGTTGAGGGTGTGTCCCTGCACAATTTGACACTATCCAACCAATGCTGCCAGTGTAAGACTGTACAGGGACCCCCCTCCCCAAGCTGGTAGCACCTAGTTGGATCTTTATTGCACACTGCTAGCAATTAATTCATAACTTCTAATAGGAATAATAGAGGAATGACACAACACAGATGCTACAGAATTATAGCATGTAGAATGCACCTAGTTACTACAACAGGTATGTCAGGAGAGGTGATGGCTCCTCTCTCAGGTGATTGTACGCCTTCAACAGAAGTCAGCTGAATTGCTGTTTGTCCAGCAGCTATCTCTCCTGACTCCTCCATACACACGCACACTCGACTGAGCTGAGCATGCATGTCTTTTCAATGGTAAGAAAGAAGAAATTCATTGCCAGACTCCTTTGTTCTGGCTCCTGCTGAAAGGACGGCATGCTGATTCAACATATCCTTCTTTTCCTCCATCTTCATCTGCCGGAACAGCGTTTAGAGGCCTCGCTGAAATCAGGGGGTTCATCAAATATTAATTGCAAATTGGGGCCCCCACTGCACAGAATGGCAGAACAACGGCTGTATGCATGAGCCCTAAAGGGCCTCTGTCAGCAGTTCTGTACCTATGACACTGGCTGACCTGTTGCATGTGCACTTGGCAGCTGAAGACATCTGTGTTGGTCTCATGATCATATGTGTCCACATTGCTGAGAAAAATGATGTTTTAATATATGCAAATGAGCCTCTTAGAGCGTTGCTATGACACCTATTGGCTCTGCTCTCTCTGCAATTACTACGCCCTCTGTACTTTGATTTACAGGGCAAGGTCTGATGGTGTTGTCACTACCTGGCCCCGCCAATCAAAGTGCAGAGGGCACTGCAGTTACAGAGAGAGCAGAGCCTCTAGGTGTAATGGCAACGCCCCCATTGCTCTAAGAGGCTCATTTGCATATATTAAAATTTCATTTTTCTCAGCAATGCGGGCACATATGTACATGGGACCAAAACACAGATGTCTTCAGCTGCCAAGTGCACATGTAACAGGTCAGCCAGTGTCATAGGTACAAATCTGCTGACAGATGCCCTTTAGGGCTCATTCACACAGCCGCTATTCTGCTGATCCACAAAGCACAGGCAGGCGTGATCCATCCGAATCCAAAAAAAAATAAATAATAGAACATGTTTTTTGGGGGTTTTTTTGCGGTGCGGATGCATGGAGAGAAAACTGACCTTTCGGATTGCGGACCCATTCAAGTGAACGGGTCCACATCCGTGATGCGGGGAGCACAAGGCCAGTGCCCTTATATTGCGTACCTGTTGTTTGCGGGCTACAACAATGTGAATGAGCCCTTAATCTGATGTGTATGGGGACCACTACTTCCCTCCCTGTTGAAAACACATACAAGCTCGGATGAGTGGATGGGTGTTCATGTGTATGGGGCAGCCAGGAGGAATAGCTGACAGCTATAATGGGCAGGTTTTTAAAGGTATATTCACACAGTGCAGATTTCTGTAACTATCCCATTCATCTTAATGGACGTTATAGAAATCCATGCATGTGCTGCAGAAACAGCCCCATTCACATATGCCTGGTGTGAACAGACTCAATGTTTTCCATTCAGTGCCAGCTATGCTTCTTCACGCGGTCTCGGGTTGGATTCCTCGCTGCCTTGGCGTTCTCTGAGCCAAAAAATGGGACACCAGAATCCAAATATAAATTGAACCAAAGTATCGTGTTCTAGCACTTTTTGTTACCCTCCAATTTCCAGCATTGGAATAAAATAGCGAGGAGTCGTTAAATGTATGCCAGTCATGAGATACCAGAAGGCCTCTCACACGCCAGTGATTTGCAGACATGTGATGTACATGTACTGTACACGTATCTATTGACTTTAATGGTTATTCAAACATCAGTGGTTTTTCATGGACCGTGGTGACATCACTAATACAAGATTACAGATCCCTCACACACATTCTAGTCTATGGGTCCATGAAAACCATGGACACAACACAGATGCCATCCATGTTTGGTCTGTGGTTTCCAAGGACCATTGGTAGGAGATGCTCTGGATGTTCGCGGAATATGGAAGACACACGGACCAAACATGGATCCTTCAGGGATGGACCACTGACCATCTTGTCAAGAGTGTGTGAATGAGGCCTATAAAACAGAAATCCTCACATCTGTAAAACCCAGCATTTTCCACCCATGCACCCTATGACGCTGATATTTTCAGTCCATCATCTCAGGTCACCCATTCCACCCATCAACAAATCCATTCATTGTAGCCAAGGGGATGATGAGAGGCTATGGATATGAACCCCCATCATTCTAGTACTACATTGTACCCCGCCTTCCAGTCTGATGAGCATGATCTGAAGGATTCCATTAGACCACGACCGATCGCACTAACGATCGTTACATGTATCCTAGGAGAAATCTATGGGGACATGAATGCACAGCACAGGACCACCGCTGCGGCCACTTACGGGGTCTGCTCCTCCTGCCCGAGTCCAGCCTTCTCCTCATCCTACTCTTCTTGGCCGGGGAGCCTTGATGCAGGGGATCCGGGGGCGAGCGCTGGTGCACGGCTGCATGATCGCTGCTCTCTCCGTTACCGGGTGCATGGAAGCCGTTCTGTAGGCAGGGAGCCGAGGCCGCCGCGGGCTGCGCATGATCTCCCATCACTGCAAGAAGAAAACTGGGGAGGGGGCGTCACTGGTGTGCGCTGACCGCGGCCGCCCTCCTCCTCCTCTCCCGGTTGCACGTCTCCGCTAATAACCCGGCGCTGGACGGTAAGTGTCCGGTGACAGAAGCGGGGTCACGTCCTATAGTTCCAGCGCTCTAACGTAGCCGCCAGTGCTGCAGCGCCGGGTGACGTCATGCCCCGCCCCCCTCATGACAAGGGGAGGGGGGTAGGAGCGGGACAAGGCTGCTCGGGCTGACAACCACTGGCTGTACTGGTGCTCGCACATCTCTGACAACCACTGGCTGTACTGGTGCTCGCACATCTCTGACAACCACTGGCTGTACTGGTGCCCGCACAGCTCTGACAACCACCGGCTGTACTGATGCCTGCACAGCTCTGACAACCACAGGCTGTATTGGAGCTGGTACAGCTCTGACAACCACTGGCTGTACTGGTGCAGGGACAGCTCTGACAACCACTGGCTGTACTGGTGCAGGGACAGCTCTGACAACCACTGGCTGTACTGGTGCAGGCACAGCTCTGACAACCACTGGCTGTACTGGAGCCCGCACAGCTCTGACAACCACTGAATGTACTGGTGCCCGCACAACTCTGACAACCACAGGCAGTACTGATACAGACACAGCTCTGACAACCACTGGCGTCGGTTTATTACTCTCACTTGTTTCCAGGACCAAACCTTGGACATGTCCTTGAGATTGTCCTTGTGTTGTCTGAATAGACAGCTGGCTATCTTCTGCCCACAGCTATCCCACCAGACACCCCTTCCTCCAGTACAAAGGTCCCGTACTATGTCCTCACGGGATATCACCCACCAGGAGAGGTGACTGGCGGTAACTAAAGGGGGTTCATTGTCCTAGACTGATAATGTGGTGTGCCGCAGCTCCCGCCGAACCGTGTGATGTGCCGTATACATACATGAGACCACTGCTGGCAAATGAATGGCGCCAGCGCTGACGTGTGTATGGATGGAATGTGACCACCGAGGCTCAGACTCACACATTGGTGGCGTGTCTCTTTATGCCACCAGTGTCAGATAGGTGACCCGCACCTGTCTATAGAACAGGCCCCCAAAGTGCACCTAGAAAGCATAACCACCCTCCATTCACTTCTATGGGAGTGCCAAAAATAGCTGGGCACTGGCTCAGCTATTCCCGGAATTCCTATAGAGGGGAATACAGACGTGGCCAAGCTGGCGCAGTCTGCTCTCCATTGCGCGGTTCCGGAAATAGTTGCACTTGCTCACTCTGCTCTTTTCGGAACTCCCATAGAAACGAGAACATGCCGCACATGCCCGGTTAGCTCTCCTTCAATTTGGGGCCCCTGTTCTAGAGATAGAGGTGGGTCCCACACCTGTCTCACATTGGTGGCATATCCTAGCGAGGTGGCCGTACACCTTGATTAGCCGTCAGCCATATGTGAGTTATTTCACCCACCTACACACACAAATACATGGCGCAGCGTGCAAGAGTTGTTAGTGAGGAGGGGGAGGAAGCTACTGCCAGGAATCTCCACCGACTGCTTCCCCTGAGGGGGCTCACCATGAAAGGAGGTGTGGTCTGATATGCAACATTTTGTGCCAAAATTATTCCACAATTCTGGCATAAAATTCTGTCTCAAACTACACCAACCAATAGTAGACTTGTAGAATAGTAGAAGTGTCTCTCCCTGCACCACATTTATCTTAAAGGGGTATTCCATTTTAGACAATGGGGGCATATCGCTAGGGCAGTGGTGGCAAACCTATGGCACCACTGCCAGTGGCGGCACTCAGAGTCCTACCTGTGGGCACCTGCGCCCTGGAAAAAGTCTATGGTGTACCAATATGCCTTAGACTTTTCCTGCCATTCATCAGCGCAGGGGGCACAGTGAACAGCACAGGCAGCGCACTGAATGAAGGCACGGTATTATAGCTGAAAGTACATGGAAGATATACTATACTGGACTGTAGTATTCAGGTTAAATTGCTATGTTGGCACTTTGTGATAAATAAGTGGGTTGTGGGTTGCAGTTTTGGCACTCGGTCTATAAAAGGTTCGCCATCACTGCGCTAGGGTATGCACCCATTGTTTGATAGGTGCGGGTCCCAGAGGTGCCTTCCTATTGGCCTGCTGAAAATAGCCGAGCTGCGTGCTTGACTATTTTTGGAATCCCCATAGAAATGAATGAGAGCGCACCACAATGCTCAGACAGTACACAGCCCATTGAAATGAATAGGTCGGGATTCTGTGCAGATGATATGCATTCACTTCACACATTGTACCCGTGCGGAAAACTTGCTCATGTGAAAGGGGTCTAAAACATGGATTCTGGAGTACATGCCGCCATTTATTTTTTAACTTCTTTAGAAATCTCCTATCCTTGTCGGCAAAATGGACAAGAATAGGACATGGTCTATCATTTTTTAAGAAACTCGCTCATGTGAAGCCTTAAAGAGGCTCTGTCATCCGGATCAACCCAACACTACCAGCATATAGCCTTGTAGGGTTGACGACAACAAAAATGATACCTTTCTTTCTGCTGTCTGTGGTCTGGTGGTGGAGAAAAATGAACTTTTAAAAATATGCAAATGAAGTATTCGAGCACCCAGGGCTGTGGAGTCAGTGTCCATTTTGGTGGTGTTGGAGTTGGAGTTGTTATAAAATGGACAAACTCTGACTCCAAAAATATATAATAAATTGGTACAGTTAGTTCAATGCAGTATGTGCTGAATATATTTTCATAAGAATTTGGAAGAATTTATGTCCTATAAATGTCTGTTTTATTCCTGATCTAAGGATCTAGGCTTTTAGTTGAGATGACTGTGTGCAGTTCTTTATGTAGATGCTCAGAAGTGAAGCTCCCCAATACAGATCAGAGGAAAAAGGCACTGGGAAGGAATGGCTCCACTCATCTCAGATCTGCTAGAGAAAACAAGATTAAAGAGGTTTTCTCAGTAGTTACAAAGGTTAGCTTTCATCATAAAGGGACAGTTAAAAGAAGACATTTTCTAAATATATTGGTCAGTCATGAACTATAGACAGTTCAGCAGGTCTCTCACTGCACACAGATTTCCTGCAGATCAGAAAGACTGTTATCTGATTGTCTGAGAGCAGGAGTGACCTCACCCCCACGGAATGATGGGAATGAGCTCTGAGTGATTACTTGCAGTAAGCAAAAGGTACAAGTGTTGTGAGGACTGAGAAGCATGGCTTTACCTGGAATTGTGTTAGTGATCACAATCTCCTGCTCTGTCAGAGTAAGTTAATATATGCTAATAACTGCTGGAGACCCTCCCCCCCCCCCCCACACACACACACAGCCTGAGGAGACAGAGTGAGTGCAAACTGCCTGTCAGCCAGTGAATCAACCTGCTGAGAAAACCCCTTTAAGGCAAGTACTTCTTAGTATATCTAAACTTTCAATAAACTGTGCATAAATCAATTGTCCAGTGCATGGTCTCTCTGTATGGTTTATGTTTAAGTTTGCTTTTCCTCTGAGCTCATGTTTGGAGAGGTAAGCTGCTCTGATGTCTTCTATATACTATACATAGACTATAAGGGGGAAAACTGTTTTCTAACATCTCAAATTCAGAAATACAGAAACACATGTGATAAAGTACTAAAGTTGTAGATAGGATTGTCGCGGGTATCGATATTTCGATACTGAATCGATACTTTTATACCAGTATCGATTTGGTACCGGGATTTGCTCTTTTGCGATACTTTTTCTGGTGGATAAAATAAAAAACTTTCATACCTCTCCTGCGCCGCGGCTCCGCTCCGGGTCCAGCGCTCCTCTGTCTTCTCTTCCCGCGCTGCACTGTCCAGACCGCATACAGCGTCAGGACGTAGTGCACGCACTCTGACCTGACGCTGCACGCAGTCAGGTGACAGTGCAGCGCCGGGGGGAGAAGACAGAGGAGCGCCAGACCCGGAGCGGAGCCACGGCGCAGGAGAGGTAAGAGAGTTTTTTATTTGATTCTGATGGGGGCAGAGTGGGCTGATCTGAGGTCTGATGGGGGCACAGTGGGCTGGTCTGAGGTCTGATGGGAAACAATGGGCTGATCTGAGGTCTGATGGGGGCATGGTGGGCTGATATGGGGGCATAGTGGGCTGATCTGAGGTCTCATGGGGGCACAATGGGCTGATCTGAGGTCTGATGGGGGCACAATGGGTTCATCTGAGGTCTGATGGGGGCACAATAACCTGATCTGAGGTCTGATGGGGGCACAATAACCTGATCTGAGGTCTGATGGGGGCACAATGGGCTGATCTGAGGTCTGATGGGGGCACAGTGGGCTGATCTGAGGTCTGATGGGGGCACAGTGGGCTGATCTGAGGTCTGATGGGGGCACAGTGGGCTGATTTGAGGTCTGATGGGGCAAAGTGGGCTGATCTGAGGTCTGATGGGTGCACAGTGGGCTGATCTGAGGTCTGGTGGGGCACAATGGGCTGATCTGAGGTCTGATGGGGGCACACAGATTTTTGGGTGTTTTATTTTTTCGGCGTGGTAGCGAATGGTATCGAGTATCGCAATACTTTTTCTTGGTATCGAAATCAAATCAAAATTTTGGTATCGTGACAACCTTAGTAGGCCTTATGTATGAAAACCCAATCAGAGCTCCCCTTTCATTTCATATAGTGCTCTGGAGAAATGAAAGGGGAGCTCTGATTGGTTGCTATGGGCAACAAAGAAAGTCTTAGACCTAGACAATTTTCTTTGGATACAGCTCACTAAGGGCCTGATGTATGAAAAGCCTGATACTGAAAGTTCAGAGTAAAGATCTCTAGTATTACAAACTTTTTTTGTCATGACATATCTGTAATATTGATTTATGCAAAGTTTGTTTAAAGTTATCGCTTAAACATGCGGCATGTATGAGGGAGTCGGAGTTAGGGGAAATTGAGAAGTCGGAGTTGGAGTCGGGGCTTTGGCTTACCGACTCCACAGCCCTGCGAGCACCAGGAGACGGCTTATGCGGTTCAAGCACCGCTCAAGCGATGACCCTGGTGCTCCATAATAATGCCCCTCTGCTGCAGTTCACGCCCCCTCAATTTAAATTTAGATTGACAGCACCAGACCCTCTGGTCAAGCACTGAGATCCCCTTCCTGCCCACCCTTTCCAAAAACAGTGGCACAGGATCTGAGCGTTAGACCAAAAAGTCTAACGCTGTCAATCTAAAGTTGGGGTGCATTAAACCACATAAGCCCATTTCCTGGTGCTCGAATACATCATTTGCACATTTTCAAAAGGTCATTTTTCTCCTCCCCCGGACCACCGTCAGCAGAAAGGTATTGTTTCTGTCATCAACAGAATGGCAGGGCACGTTGATCCGGGTGACAGAGCCTCTTTAAAAAATAAGAGAGTTATGAAAACAGGCGAAGACACTTCAGTAAATGTGCCCCAGTCTGTGACACTGGTATAACTGGAAGCCTTTAAATGGGGTTTACCGGTTACAGACAATAAAAAACAACAGCCTTCAACCTGACTGCATTATTTAAGTCAGATGATGATGTTCTGAGAGCATTTTTACTGCTCTGGAATAATTGTGACCCACACCCAGTGTTCACATCCCAGCACATGACAGGGAGTACCTGTAGCATCAGGTCCTTGCTCCTCCTTCCCCTCCCAGCTAGAACATCACAGATCTAAGAAGGGTCAGCAGCCATGTTAGCAAATACTCATGAAGCTATGTCAAATATGGTGTCCTCTTCCAGCACATAGGTGGAGATTTATCAAACTGGTGTAAAGTAGAACTGGCTTAGTTGCCCATAGCAACCAATCAGATTCTACCTTTCATCTTCCAAAAGAGCTGTGAAAAATGAAAGGTGGAATCTGATTGGTTGCTATGGGCAACTTAGCCAGTTCTACTTTACACCAGTTTTGCTAAATGTCCCTCATAGACGTTTACCACAAAAGTTAGGCTTCACACTTCAGTTATTGTGAGCCAAAACCAGTAGTGAAGCCTACTTAGATATAAGGCATTAATGGAAAGACCTGCACCTGCTCTATGCTTTTTGACTCACAATAACTGAAGATTACACTTTGCCTTATTTACCAGGTCTTCATCAGGATTTGAACACCAGACCTTCTGTATTTCAGGCAGAAGAGTTACCATTACACTACAGACCTGCTCAGTTGGAAGGACTCAATTTTGTGTTTTTAAAAAACGATTTTCTACACACGCACAACACTAAGTAAATCATATATTACTGAAATAAAGGGGAATAAAAAAACACGCAATCTACTGGTCATCATAATAGATGTATTTACTATATTGTACAACTATATTTACCGGGATACCAAATACTGTTTTGAGATATTAAGTATGTTACAAAATCTTCAATGGTTTTTACTTTGTAATTTTTTAGTAACTATAACTTTGCAGAAAATTATAACTTTTACATTAAGATTAAAAAAAAAAGCCAGAGGTAAAAATTCTATTTTTCTGCCATAACTTTTATTATAAACGTTATTTTACAGGTTTTAGTGCGGCAATCAGCGCCCTTACCCATGGCTCTATAGAAAAGCTCTATGGTGATGATGGGATATTTATGCCTTAGTTTTACAGTTTTTTTAATTAAATCTCACAATACAGTATTTGGTATCTCTATAATCATAATAACCTGTACAATATAGTGAACATATTATATATGGTGATTAGTAAACAATGTCAATAAAATGGAAAACCTCCACCCAAGAGTTTATGCATACGGCCTTATGTTTGCTCCGCATCCGATCTGCATTTTTTGCGGATCAGATGCGGACCCGTTTATTTCAATGGGGCTGCAAAAGATCGGGCTGCACTTCCATTCTGCAGCCCCACAAAAATGATGGACCATGTCCTATTCTTGTCCGTTTTGCCGACAAGGATAGGACATTTGTGCAGAAGTTAGAAAATAAATCGTGGCATGTACTCAGCTGGAATCCATGTTTTAGGCCCCTTTCACAGGAATGAGTTTTCAGCGCGTACAATGTGTGAAGTGAACGCATAGCACCCGCACTGAATCCTGACCCATTCATTTCAATGGGTCTATGCACATGAGCGTTGTTTTTCACACATCATTTCTGCGTTGCGTGAGTATTGTAGCATGTTCTATATTCTGAGTTTTTCACACAGCCCTGGCCCCATAAAAGTGAATGGGGCATCAGTTGAAAACACATAGCATCTGGATGTTTTCACTGACGGTTGCTAGGAGATGTTATTTTTTTTCACGATTGCACCTGCCAGGAAAAAACTGAAACACTGAACGCAATTGCAGACAAAACTGACAGAATTTGCTTGCAAAATGGTGCGAGTTTCTCTGAACACTCCCCCTTTTCATTTTTGTGAAAATGTCCTTAAAGATCCGTAATTTGCGGACCACAAAACACTTAAAGGGGTTTTACCATCACATACAATGGGGGCATATTGTTAGGATATGCCCCTATTGTCTGATAGGTGCGAGTCCCACCTCTGGGACCCACACTTACAACGAGAACGGAGCGGGGAAATGAATGGAGAGTGCACGGCGCATTTATTTCAATGGGGCCGCTGAAAATAGCCGAGTACTGGCTCAGCTATTTCCGTCTGCCCCATAGAAATGAATCGAAGCAGGGGTTGCGCGTGCGCTCCCATTCACTTGTATGGGAGCAGCGCTTGGTGGTGGACCCAGGGTCCTCCAGCCACAGTTCTCCCCGCTCTACTCCAGAGGTGGGACTCGCACCTATCAGACAATGGGGGCATATCCTAGCGATATGCCCCCATTGTATGTGATGGGAATACCCCTTTAAGTGCATGAGCACTAAGACACAGCATCATTGCTGATATCACATCAGTGGTATGTCACTGGGTTACTGCACATGTTAAATGAAACCGAGCAACATTTACTTATTTTATGCACTTATATAGCACTGACATATTCTTCAGCACTTTACAGACATTAGCATCCAGCTGTCCCCAATGGGCTCACAGTATAAGTTCCCTATCAATATGTCTTTGGAGTGTGGGAGGAAACTGGAGAAAACCCACACAAACAGAGAGAGAACACACAAACTCCATGCAGATGTTGTCCTTGGTCAGATACGAACCCAGGACCCCAGTGCTGTGAGGCAACAGTGCTAACCACTGAGAATGGAGAACAGATATCTCTGGGAACATTATTTCAAATAAAGACCTTTTGTCCGAGAAGATTAATCTTTATTTGAACAAGAGATCCTTCATCCAGCTATCAGACGAAAATTTCAAACACTGCCTATTTCTTTTCAGACAATGATGGTCTGTCATCGGTCGCCTTAAATGCTCATTAGTTGTTAAACTTCACTCGATGAAGTGGAATTTGTCCATTTTGATCAACTTTTTCTCTAATGTGTATGGCCGACTGTACAGATTTTGGTTAGTTTTATCATCCGTTGTATATACTTTGTGTGTTTTTTCTGCATTGCATGTATGGATACAGTCTAGTGTACACCATATAGAAAACCTCCAAAATGGGGTCCACAAATGATAATAGTAATAAGTGGAACCTTAATCAGACCACTGCGAAAAAGTATTCCCACCAAAGTGGACAAATGTTTCAGAGTTTATTATATATATACATTAACATCAAGGTTCAAAAACATCAAGCAAAGAGAGAAAAGAGAATGCCCGATATAATGGGTCATGATACAGAAAAATAAGTGAATAAATAATCAAAATATGTAGCAATATAAAGCACAATGTAGACCAGGATTACAGTAGAGCAGATAATGCCAGCTATAATATACCCAAATGTAATCCGAAATATGACAACACATAAATAGGTGGAAATAATAGCAACACACATGTACCTATTAATTAAGTCAGAGTAACCTCCAAACAACAGGGTGCTACCCCGTAAAATTCATAACTCAAGTACATGACAAATAGCAGACTAATACATACCCCATGACACTGTAATAACCTACAAGGACGGCACCATGGTGCAGGCACCTTGACAAGCATTTCATCAACAGTATACAGTGGACACCATATGTCAAAATTGCTACGACTAATTAACAGTTTTTATGATCACTCAATAAAGTTGTCATGATTTCTGTGCATTGTGTTCCTTGTACAATTATTAGGTGTTGCTTATAGAAGCGTGTAAGGGCAGCGCCTATGATCTCAAGATGAAGAAATGTTGGGTATTATAAAAAGACAATAAGCAAAGCTCACAAGTAAATCAACGACAAAAAGGTTGTAAGAGAAGATCTATGTTTTGGAATTGCAGTATTACTGTAGACGCCCCCATAAGTGAGTAAACCCCTGTTCCCGTTAAACTTGCTGAATCAGTGCCAGTCACTGCACCATCTTGTGTGAACACGTGGCGCTGAGCTTTATGTTTAAAATCATTGTCAACCCAAGGAAAAACTGAGCAAATGCCAGATTCAACTGATCAGGGGCAGAGTGGCCAAAGACCCTACAGGGTTATTTCCCAGGGGGCCAATGCCCAGGGGTCTCCCGATCCCTCCTCGTGGCCGCCAGCCATGGTAAGTAATGATCTGACGTTCCCCTCCTGACTCCTGAATTCAACTATAATGACATCCTAAAGCAACTGGAGTAGCAGAAAAAAACATGGCGCTGGCCACCACAGAGGGGCAGTTTTGTTGCTGCTGGGGCAGTATATTGTGATACACTGTGGTATCTGCTGGGGTGGCATAATGTGCCTCAATATGGTATTGCTGGCCCCAACTACTTGTTTTGATCCTGCCTTCTGTGACTTTTGGCCTCACTACAAACTAGTGCCTCGTTTTATTTTTTAACATTTTTTTTTCCAGGGCCAATTTAAGCTCCCATTCAGACCCTGGCACTGATCTTGGCTGGTCTGTGCCATGGCAGTGGAGTGAAACTGCTCCACTTTTGTCAAGCCAAGAGACTGCTGTGACTGCTGCACCCAAGAGCTCACATGCATCTATTGTTATTCCTTTTTGCGTTCCTGACCCTCCATTATTGGCCCCAGTCTGTTTGTCTATGAATCCTGTCATTTTGAGTCAGTACTGCAGATACATTTACTATCAATCCAGGAGAAATTATCAAAAACAGCGTCGGATTGGGGTCCAACAAAGGACATTCCAGCATACCATCAAAAATTGTCCATAGCCTCAAATGGTTGACTCCAAGTCAACATAAATTGGGGTAGTGTTCTCCTGGACCTTTGGGGGGCCATTACTTTGTTGGAGTCTGTGCCCTCTAGAGGATCCTCTGATACTCTGGTGGTCTGACCTTGATCACAACTTTTTGACCATAGCAACTAATCAGAATTTACATTTCACTTTTCCAAGCCGATAATTTGGCAAACTCTTTAGGGCCCTGTCATTCAATAGGTGTCAACTGAATGATTGTCAGTTGTCTTTCTGGTGGTGGTTTATCTCCTGGAAGAACAAAAGGATTGTGTGAAAAAATTCAGTTTGCACAATCTTCCTCTTCACTGACATCATCTGTCAAGGAAGAGTCAGGAGCTCCCCATGCACATTAGATTGTCAGCGAAACCCCCAGTTCTTAGTGGGTTTGGCCAACAATAATGTATATGGGGCCTTAAGAAATCTTCAATTGTGTATAATGTGTATTTCCTTCCTGAAGGTTATATAACGGGTTATTAATCATCCCCTAATGATAGTAGCTATGTTGGGCTGCTCCACTGTCCAGTCCAGGGAGAAGTTTGCGGCTTGATAAAGACCCAAGGGTCGAAACGTCGCTATGTTTGCTGCCTAACTACTAAATAAAACACCATTGACTTAATTGGACAAGTGTTGCGGATTTCTCTAGATTGCTGTTCCTACTCTGATCCCCAGCCAGGACCCCTCACCATGTGTGCCGCATTGCCCTGGATGCATACCAGGTGACTTGAACACTGAATATGGATTTATCTCACTATGGGGCTTGGAGTGCTGCTTACGTATCTTTCTTTTGTATCACCTAACACAGCAGCCACAGTGCTACCATAAAACGGCCACTGACAGTGCCATATTGGTGCCAGCCAAGGCTCCAATACGTTTCAGCCCCAACCTTTATAACTGATTGCTATAATTTTGTATTTCCTCCATAAGTTTCAGCCACCCCTCCCTACAAATGCCAGGCACAGTTCCCGCATATTACTGTATGTCTTTATAAAGCTCAGCCAAAGCCTCCTATAAGTTTCCACCATATGCATAGTTGTGCCATAATTGACAGACACAGTGCCTCCACAAGTGCCATAATCCCCTCTAGAACAGTCTTTGCCTTCACTAACTCCATCCCTTTGCTGCATGAAGCTTCCCATCAGATGTCAGCAGCACCAGGACGCCGCCCGTCATGATGATCGCTCATGGTCTCTGTACATACAATTCATTCCTTCTTCAGCTCCGTCCCCACTGACCTCAAGGCCGGAAACACTTTAGTCTATGAACGCAGTGATTCATAGCACTGGGCACCCAGGTTGCATCTCCCGAGCATCATGCCCGCCCAGATGTTCTGTACACACTACACGCAGCTGTTCACTTTTCAGCTGAATTGTATCTCCCCATATCGAGTTGTACAGAGTGGTGATCACCAACCTGTGGCTCGCCAGCTGTTTCAAAACTAACACTCTCATTATGTACTGATAGCTGCAGGCTGTCATACCATGATGAGAGTTGTCATCTTCAGCAGCTAGAGAGCCACAGGTTGACGATCCCTATCCCAATGCTTTTTAGTCATTGGTAATAACCATATTTTTTTCATCGTGGTTATTCCAGTTTTGAGAGTTGTAGTTTTCCCACAGCTGGAGAACCACAAGTTGAAAACCACAGTATAGATACAGCACCTACAGAAAGTCTTCACCCCCCTTTCTGCATACTAGATTTACCAAGCATTGTTGTACAGGTACAATTACAGGGATATACCATATTTTGGATACTATTAGGAAAAATCTTGAAAAAGTGGTAGACATAACTAACCACTAGTGATGATCAAGCACCGTAGTGTTCGGGTGCTCGGGTCGAACACTAGGCGGTGCTCGAGTGCTCGACCGAGCACCCGAGCATAATAGCAGTCAATGGGAGAACCCGAGCACTAAACCAGGCACCCCTGCTTTGAAGAGGGGAGGGTGTCTGGTTCATAGGGAAAGGTGAGAAAATGGTGGAAACACCACTGAAATGGTTTGGGAACAGTATGGGGAGGATGTCTGGATGTATCTTGGACTCCAAAGTCGCTGCTGTTAACGATATTGTCCGAGTATTACGCCACTTTTACGGAATGACAAGAATACCCCCCAAAACCGAAGATAACATATATTTACTTGTACATAAAGCGCAAGTGCTTGCAAAAATTACAAGTAAGAGGCACTCCGATACAACCGGTATATCACATAAAGGAGGGCCTCATTCACATTGTGGTACAATTGTTCATGTTGTGGGACTCCTACACTCATAAAGCCTATGCACAGAGTGAAAGGGCTGCCAAAAATTACAAGAAACAGGCACTCCAATACACCCTTTATTACACATAAAGGAGGGCATCAGACACACCCTTGAAAAATTAGGATTGATGGCCTGCTGCTGAAACTCAAAAACATTAGGGGTGAGGGTCTGCTGCTAAACTGACCCTCTAAAACATTATGGGTGACGTGATGCTGCTGAGCTGACCATCTAAAAAATTATGGGTGATGTCCTGCTGCTGAGCTGACCGTCTAAAACATTATGGGTGACATGCTGCTGCTGAGCTGACCGTCTAAAAAATTATGGGTGATGTCCTGCTGCTGAGCTGACCATCTAAAACATTATGAGTGACATGCTGCTGCTGAGCTGACTGTCTAAAAAATTATGGGTGATGTCCTGCTGCTGAGCTGACCGTCTAAAACATTATGGGTGACATGCTGCTGCTGAGCTGACCGTCTAAAAAATTATGGGTGATGTCCTGCTGCTGAGCTGACCATCTAAACAATTATGGGTGATGTGCTGCTGCTTAGCTGATCTTCTAAAAAATTATGGGTGAGGTGCTGCTGCTGAGCTGCCCGTCTAAAAAATTATGGGTGATGTGCTGCTGCTTAGCTGACCGTCTAAAAAACTATGGGTGAGGTCCTGCTGCTGAGCTGATTGTCTAAAACATAATGGGTGACGTGCTGCTGCTTAGCTGACCATCCAAAAAATTATGGGTGAGGTGCTGCTGCTGAGCTGACCGTCTAAAAATTTATGGGTGAGGTCCTGCTGCTGAGCTGCCAGTCTAAAAAATTAGTGGTGAGGTCCTGCTGGTGACCATCTTAATAATTAGTGGTGAGGGCCTGCTGGTGAACGTCGAGGGCAGCCTAATAAGCAGTTTCATATGATGGAAGATGAGGAAGAGGACGAGAAGAGGAAGGGGTACATGGGAATACAATGTATTCAATACACCCTAAAAGCCACATTTAAAGCTCCTTCATGTTAAGCGGCTTTCCTCTAGTGGAGTAGAGAAGTCAGGGGCAATCCAGGCCTTGTTCATTTTGATAAGCGTCAACCTGTCAGCATTTTCAGTTGACAGGCGGATGCGCTTATCAGTTATTATGCCCCCAGCGGCACTAAATACCTGACAAAACGTTTTGGCAGGGCAGGCCAGCACCTGCAAGGCGTAGAGTAGTTCGTGCCACGTGTCCAGCTAAGACACCCAATATTTATAAGGCACAGAGGGATCGCTGAGGACGTTGACACTGTCAGCTAGGTACTCCTTTACCATCTTCCAAAACTTTTTCCTCCTTGTGACACTAGGCCGCTCATCAGGGTGAGGGTGCAGTCATGGAACTGTCTCAGGCCTAGGAGAGTGTCGCCCTGCCTCTGTTGGAACTGCTGTGTGTTCCCCTCGTCTCCCCTCCTCGGGTGGCCAAGGAACTACGTACTCTGCCGCCAGTGTTGTCAGCTGGAAATTTTTGGAGCAATTTTTCCACAAGGGCCTTCTGGTATTGCACCATTTTGCTAGTCCTCTCTACCAGAGGAATAAGAGATGAGAAGTTCTCTTTGTAGCAGGGGTCGAGAAGGGTGAACAACCATTAGTCGGTGTTGGCTAAAATACGTATAGCGTGAGGGTCACGGGAAAGGCAGCATAGCCTGAAGTCAGCCATGTGTGCCAGAGTCCCAACAGACAAGGCTTCGCTCTCACCAGGAGGATGACTCTCAATCTCCTCGTCCTCTTCCTCCTCTTCGCCCCATCCACGCCGAAGAGATGGTGTAAACCTGCTATGGGTACTACCCTCTGTAGCGGTGGCAACCGTCTCCTGCTCCTCCTCCTCCTCCAATTTGCGCTGAGAAGACGAACCGAGGGTGGTCTGGCTATCACCCTGTGTAGGGTCTTCCCCCATTTCCACCTCTTCCACATGCAAAGCGTCCGCCTTTATTGAGAGTAGTGAGCTTTTTAGTAGACACAGAAGTGGGATGGTTATGCTGATAATAGCATTATCACCGCTCACCATCTGTATACATTCATCAAAGTTGTGTAAAACCTCACAGAGGTCAGACATCAATGCCCACTCGTCGCTTGTGAAGAGCGGAAGCTGACTGTTAAGGTGCCGACCATGTTGCAGTATTCCACTACTACCCTCTGCTGCTCACAAGGCCTGCCCAACATGTGGAAGACGGAGTTCCAGCGCATGCTCAGATCGCACAGCAGTTGGTGAGCTGGCATGCGCAAGCGCTGCTGCAGCGTTGCCAGACCGGCTGAAGTTGTAGGTGACTTTCGGAAATGGGCACACAGGCGGCGCACCTTCACCAGTAGCTCAGGCAAATTGGGGTAGGTTTTCAGAAACCGCTGAACCACCAAGTTGAAGACATGGGCCAGGTATGGTATGTGTGTAAGCTTGCTGAGCTCCAAAGCCGCCACCAAGTTGCAGCCGTTATCAGACACAACCACGCCTAGTTGTAGGTTGACTGGCGAAAGCCACAGCTCAGTCTGGTCCCTTATGCCCTGCCACAGCTCTGCGGCGGTGTGCTGTTTGTCACCTAAGCAAATAAGCTTCAGCACGACCTGTTGCCGCTTCCCGACTGCTGTGCTACACTGCTTGCAGCTACTGACTGAAGTCTGACTGGTGCTACAAGATGCGAATTCTCCAGTGGAAGTGGAGGAGGAGGTGGAGGAAGAGAAGGAGGGGTTGCAGCCGCTACGGTAGCTGGTGGTGGATATCCAGATGGAAGTAGGGCCCGCAATCCTTGGCGTGGGTAGCACCTGTGCCATCCCAGGGTACGACTTGCTCCCAGCCTCCACAACGTTCACCCAGTGTGCCCTCAGGGAAATGTAGCGTCCCTGGCCAAAAGCACTTGTCCATGTGTCAGTTGTTAAGTGGACCTTCCCCGTAACTGCGTTGGTCAGGGCACAGGTTATGTTTCGGGACACATGCTGGTGTAAGGCGGGGATGGCACACTGGGAAAAATAGTGACGGCTGGGGACTGCGTAACGAGGGACAGCCACCGCCATCAGGCTGCGAAAAGCCTCGGTGTTCACCAGCCTAAATGGTAACATTTCCAGGGCCAGCAATTTGGAAAGTTGCACGTTTAGAGCTATGGCCTGTGGGTGGGTGGCTGGGTATTTGCGCTTGCGTTCAAATGCCTGTGGTAAGGACATTTGAATGCTGCTCTGGGACACTGAAGTGGACGTGCTTACTGATGGTGCTTGTGAAGTTCTAGGTGCAGGGCGGGAGGCATCTGGGCCTGTGTCTTAGACAGCACGTAACAGAAGGGAAGAGGAAGCAGTGGTGTGAATCACAGCCACCGATTGTGGATCCAGGCGTTCGGGCCACCTATTAGGGTGCTTTGCTGCCATGTGGCGGATCATGCTGGTGCTGGTCAGGTTGCTGGTGTTCATGCCCCTGCTCATTTTGGTATGGCACAGGTTGCAAATTACAATTCGTTTATCGTCAGCACTTTTCTCAGAAAAGCGCCAGACTGTGGAACACCTATCCCTTGGCAAGGGAGATTGCCGCAAGGGGCTGCTCCGTGGAACAGTTGCGGGCCTGCCTTCTCCCTTTTGCCACCCCACTGCCTCTTCCAGCCTGTTGCGGTGCTGCGGATCCCTCCCCCTCTGTACTGCTGTCCTCGCTCGGCTTGCCACCTTCCTAGGTTGGGTCAGCGATTTCATTGTCCACCACCTCCTCTTCCACTTCCTCACTTTGGTCCTCCTCCTGACATGGTAACCTAAGAAGAACCTGACTCAACTGCGTCTCATCCTCATCATCAACCTCTTGAACCACTAATTGCCCTTGACTTATTGGCAACTGTGTCTCATCGTTAACATCATGCACCTCGCCAGATACTAATTGCCGTTCCCCACCGTCGTCTTCTTTAGACTGTGGAAGCTCATGAATTTGCTCCTGTCCCTCTTCAAGCGGGCTTGGCGAGAGGCCCAATGAAGGAACGGTGATGAAAAAAGCTCCTCTGAATATCCGAGTGTGGGATCACTTATTTGCCCAAACTCTGCATGGTGGGAGGAAGGAGGATCAGGGTGAGGATGTGGACTCTTGGCTACTGAGACTGAACTTTGTAGAAGAGAGGGTGGTGCTTAACCGACTGGAAGCATTATCTACTGCAATCCAACCGACTACCTGGTCGCACTGGTGTGGCGTCAAGAGTTGTGTCTTGCACGCCCTACAAACTGGGACATGAAGCTAGGAGTTTTGGATGACTTTGTTTCTTGTGCTCTGCCAGCAGGCACAGTTTCACCGTGCCCAGAGCCATGGCCTTTGCGTGCACCATCAGTAGCACGTCCACTTCCCTGCCCCTTACTGCTCGCCTTGCGCATATTAAATGGTATATATGCAAGTTTGTCACAAGTACAGTAGCGCAGATTTTTTTTTAAGGGTATGAGCAGAAAAATTACACCGAATGTCAGAAATATTTAGGATACAGAAACGTTAAACAGCAGGCGCAACACAGGTAATGTTGCCTTGATTAGCGGCAGTAAAAATAACACTGGATGTCACGTATATAGGATACAAAAACGTTATAATGCACACGCTGTGCAGGTGGTGTTAGGGTCAGGCAAACTTGCGTTATTTTTGCCCCAAAAGAAAAAAAAATATTGCAGCCAGATATAACAACAGTCCTTAAAAGGACTTTTGGGTCTTTTAAACAGAACAACTAGCCCTGCCTAGCCAAATCCTATCCTTACACTATCTGTCCCTCCTTGCGCAAACATTATACAGCAGACGCAGCGCAGGTAATGTCGCCTTGATTAGCTGAAAAAATAGCAATGGATGTCAGGTATATAGAATACAGAAACGTTATAATGCACACACAACACAGGTAATGTCGCCTTGATTAGTGGCAGAAAAAATGACTCCGGATGTCAGGTATATAGGATACAGAAACGTTATACAGCAGACGCAACACAGGTAATGTCGCCTTGATTAACGGCAGTAAAAATAACACCTGATGTCAGGTATATAGGATACCGAAACGTTATAATGCACATGCAAGACAGGTAATGTCGCCTTGATTAACGGCAGAAAAAAATGACACCGGATGTCAGGTATATAGGATACAGGAACGTTATAATGCACACGCAACACAGGTAATGTCGCCTTGATTAGCGGCAGAAAAAAATGACACAGGATGTCAGGTATATACAGGGGCGGACTGGGAACTTAAAGTGGCCCTGGAAAAAATATTGAATGTGGCCCCATTTTGTAGTTGGGTGCAAATTGATGGAAGGCAGGGCCAGTAATACCATATTGTGGCACATTATACTACCCCAACACAGCCAAATTCCACAGTCCACCACAAAATACTACCAGCAGAAACAAAATACATCACCAAAAACTTCCACTGGCCGGCCATGAGGAGGACTTGGGTGGCCCCCTGGGCATCGGCCCACCGGGAAATTTCCCTGTAAGGTCTATGGCCAATCCGCCCCTGGGTATATAGGATACATAAACATTATGATGCACACGCTGTGCAGGTGGTGTTAGGGTCAGGCAAACTTGCGTTATTTTTGCCCCAAAAGAAAAAAAAAATATTGCAGCCAGATATAACAACAGTCCTTAAAAGGACTTTTGGGTCTTTTAAAAAGAACAACTAGCCCTGCCTAGCCAAATCCTATCCCTACACTATCTGTCCCTCCTTGCCCAAACTTATACAGCAGACGCGGCGCAGGTAATGTCGCCTTGATTAGCGGCAGAAAAAATAGCAATGGATATCAGGTATATAGAATACAGAAACGTTATAATCAGGCAACCTTGCGCAATTTTTGACCCCCCCCCCCAAAAAAAAATATAGTGCAGCCAGATATAATAGCCCTTAAAAGGGCTTTTGGGTCTTTTCAACAGAAAATCTAGCCCTGCCTAGCCAATTTCTATCCCTACACTATCTGTCCCTCCTTGCAGCAGCTCTCCCTGACTAAGACTGAGCCAGGTCACATGTCTAAGACGCGTTCCGGGCCAGCCAATCACTGTAATGCCAGTAGCCAACATGGCTATGGCATTACAGTGAATGCCAGTACCTCCTCGTACGCTGATTGGCTGTGTAGCAGCCAAGAAACGTGCGGGGAGGGGACTTGAGTATGGCGCTCAAGCACACGCGGTGTTCGGCCGAACACAGCGTGGTTCCGAGTGCCGCCATGCTCAGCCGAATATCGTATTCAGCCAAGCATGCTCGCTCAACACTACTAACCACTTCCAGAGCACTGTGTGATCTCATAACTGCAAAGCCAGGAAAAATCCATCCCCTCAATGTATTTCACTTCTGCCCCGAACTGTGCAGGAGCCCAGTTTTCAATGGTTTGTCATACTGGCTTGTTATGTAAAACCAATAGAAGAAGTTGGTTTCAAGCAACGGTCAGTGAAGTCTCCATCTGTCAGAAATTTATCTGATCTTCCCTTCTACTGATTGTCACAATTAATGAACCATATAATGGCTTTCAATGGCTATCGTTAGAGGAGCACTAAGCAGGTTGTACGCTAAAAATCCAGTATGGACAAGGGGACAATGAAACATGGAGACTGGACTGATGCCTGTGCGTTTGGTGCGACTAATCTGACGCTGGTCAATGTCTGTTCCATGGCATCAGTAAGGCTAGGGCTACACAGCGACAGTTGTCGCGCAACACCCGTCGCAGCCCGTCGGTTGGATTTCTTGCGACTGCCGCGGCGATCCCATTCATTTCTATGAGATCCCCACTACTCAGGGATTCTGGCAGTGAAGGGTGTCGCGCGACAACTGTCGCCGTGTAGCCCTAGCCTAAAACTGTCTAATTAGGTGCAGAGAGGATAAGATGGGGAGCGATTGTATTCTCACTGCTTACCTTGGAAAAAAAGACTCCCATATTTGAGAATCAGATATGACTAGGGGGGGATTGATTAGGCTAAATTCATATCTATCAGTGGGGAGCATATGTTGCAGATTTAGTCAAAAATACAGAACAGAATAGCGCAGCATGCCATACTTTTGTAATGGAGACCACATCCCATCCAAGTCAGTGGGGTCCATCAGGTGTCATTTAATGGAAAACGCTGTACATATGGATAGAAGGATCTATAGCTCTCCTCCTCTCCCTGCAGCCGGTCATCACTGCCCCGTCTGCTCCTCCACACTTACTGAGATCATAGGGGCTGCTTCAGACTGGAATATCTCAGGCAGTATTACCTGCAGATTTCACTTTTGACCCCAGAGTTATATCTCAGGTTGTTTGGTAGCTAGCATCGCAGTGGTCTTGTTTGAAAACTTAGGCTCATACCTGTAGGTGCTGTACAGCCTGAGATATAGCTGTTAGTAGTAATGAGGTATCTGACATCTACATGGCTGCTGAAAACTACTGGCATCACCCTCCTGCCAGTAATACCAGCTAGACCAGTGGTTTACCAGCCAACCCCAAGGGACCCAACACTCCCAACAATCCACTTTTTCCCAGCATACTGCAATTTTGCGGAACGGATATGGACCCATTCATGTCAATGTACTTCTGTTCCGCAGCCATGCAAAGAAGATAGCACATGTCCTATTCTTGTCTGCAATTGTGGACAAGAATAAGCATTTCTATCACAGGGCTTGCCACATGCGTTCCGCAAATTGTGAAACGTCTACAACCGGTATCCGTGTTTTGTGGATCTGCAATTTGCGGATGGCAAAACATATACGGTCATCTGCATGAGCCCTTACCTGTCTTCTTGTGTCTGATTTATAATGGAATGTTGAATGGAGCCGGACACTAATATTTCAAGCTGACAACCAGATGTCTAGACTCAGTCAAGGGGAGGACACAGCAAGAGGCAGTTGAGGGCAAGATGACAGTTGGGAGGAGGGAAGAGAGACTGTCTGATGTCCTCCATAACATGACTACAACATGAGTTGTCAGAGACTGTGGCTGAGTGGCCTCAGGGCGAGATTTGTAACTATAGCGCTGTGTGCCTAAGTGAAAGACTGACACCATCAAGTTGTTTATCTGATAGACCGTTCAGCTGTCAAGATTTGTACCCAATGGAGACTGTAACCACTAAGCACTGTGACTCTTGCTGGAATAAAGTCAAGATGCAAGTGTCCGTCTCATGTTTGCGCCATCCTGAAGTGGGGTCACAAAATTAGGGTTAAGGGTCACATATAAAACTGACTCGACCATGTTGTTAGTCTGTTCATTTACATGGTGCAGTCTGGAAGGGGTTAAATAAGAGGCACTGGTCGGGGTGCTCAATGTCAGCACCTGGACCACTGGCTGTCAGTTACCAAACAAACCTGTTCTGCTGAAGCAAGAAACCCTCGTCGGGTGACCATAAATATAAGGTGGGTTATCCAAACTGGTTTATATTGATGTAGAGCAGTCAAGAAGGGGTTAATAACATCTGCAGTAAAGCACAGTGACTGTCACTAAAGGGTTAACCCTTCAGAACTCTGCCATGAACATTAGTCATAGACACCTATGACATCACAAGCACGTGTCATAATAGAAATCCCCCTGTAAAATGCGGGCGAGCGGCCATATTTGATGGCCCGAGGACCTTGAGCTCGACTACCCTCGCCCATCGCACCAGGTTCTAGCAAGAAGCCCATCGCCCAAAGGGAGAAAAGGGACATCCGCCTAGACAACCAGATGAGCCCGGCTGCTGCACCCCCCTATTTATGTGGCAGCCACATAGTGGCATTACTCTCTAAGCCCAAGGGAAGGGCAGCCCTCCAGCCAAGGTTCCCTAGAGGTTTCCTCCACAGGGGGTTTTCCTCTCCTGAGTGCTGGAGGGTGACTCTTCGTGAGTCGGGGGTTTGCCATTTTTAATATTTTAAATAAACAATTTGGCCATTTATACCCCAATTAATGTGTTCTGTGTCTTTATTTTGCATTCTTTGGTTTTAGGGGTGTACGCATGACTTTCTCAGGGAGGAGGTTAAAGTGCTATTCCCATGTGGGACATATATGGTATATATCAATAGGATATCCATAAATGTGACATAAGGAGGTGAGAACCGCTTCTATTTCCAGAACAGGGCCTCAAAGTGAACAGAGTCTTCTCCATTCATTGCTATGGTAGTTCCTAAAATAGCAAGTGCGCTTGGCTATTTTCAGAATGGAGAACAAACAGCAGAAGCACGTCCACCCCTCTATTCACCACTATGGGACCCCTGAAATTAGCTAAACCAGCACTTGGAAGTCGCACATGCATGACTTGTTCTCTGTAGACGTTGGGGACCCCCTCCTATGTACAAGGTATATACTATAAATGCCCCAGATGGGAATTCCCTTTAAAATGAAATTCATTATGAAAAAATAAGTTTAGGTGTCCCAGTGTAAGGTGGTGAAACAGCCTCCATTCTGTGAAGGCACCTGTTCCTGTAATTATAATTCTTATTAACTGACATTTCATTTTTGGCCACAAGATGTCACTGTTTACCACAGTAAAGACTATAGCTCCTTGGAGCAATGAAAAAGAGACCCTGTTCGGCGGAGGTGGAGCTTCAGACAAGAGAGGTGTGTGGCAGCCATCTTGGGAGTGTGCTGCAGAGAGCCAGAGGAGAAGGAGTTACTGACTGTGCTTTCTAGTGTGATCTACAAGTGTGATCTACAAGTGAGACTATTCCCTAAGGGAGCAAGACTCTGCAAGGAGACCTGGAACAGAGACTGTTGTAGTGTTACAGACCAGAAGGGGAGACCTACCATCAGGAGCCCTGCTGAGAGGACAAGTGAAAGCGTCAGTGAGACTGCGTGGTTGCTGGATGAGATCCTCTAACAGACACTTCTGAAAGTTAAGATACCCAACGGACCCGGGTCAGTGAAAGAACTGAGGCCCAGTGTGCAGACACAATGTGTAACCGTGCACGCACCATATTATGTTATTGGCGCCAATTCAGTAGCTACTGGGTAAAAGCCTGAAGATTAGACAGGTGGTTTGCAGGCTGCAAGCTACCTTGCTACATAAGTGGGGTTTACTGTGGCAAACAACTGGTTATACTCTTTCTGAGGTTTAGTGTTTATTGATTAAGTTTGTAAGCGTTTGTGTTATACCGCCGGCGCTCCTGTACCACACTCATAGAATTGTTTGCGGTGATTAGGGTATTAAAAGGTACAGCTGCTGGGTTACTCTAACCTGCAGATAGGCAAAACTGTGGAGAAGCCTGGGCACACACTGATAGAGCACCGTGCTGTGTAACACAAGTGCCTCAGCCTCCAGCTGAGTGTATGTATATATGCTTGGGGTATTTCCTTCCAACAAACGTTAAATACTTAGTAAAATCTTGTTTTTGTCAATCTGAGTTGGAGTCTCCTTCCTTGTCTGCGACTTCGCTGTGTCCTGGGGAGCCCACCCCGGTACACGGCTTACACCAGCACCGTTGTGCCAAATGCGAACAGTCGCTGGTCACGCTGAGGGTGAACACTGTAGGGGAAATAAATCAATGTTCTACTTCAGTTATACATTTGAACACAGCCTTTCCTAAATATATAAATGCGTATTATGATTACATAAAATAAATAATAACATAGGCAACCCCCCCCCCCCTCGTGAGGAATGGGCCTCATTTATCAAAGCTATCTACCAGTAAGACTGTCATCATCATCATTTCCCATAGCAACCAATCAGAATGCAGCTTTAATTTTTTCAGAGCAGTTAAAGTAATGAAAGCGGAGCTCTGATTGGTTGCTAAGGGTAACAAGGACAGTCTTTGGTAAATAAGGCGTAAGGGTGGGTTCACATCATGTTTTTGAAATCCATTTAAGGTAAATGTTGAGAGGTGCTATCCACATTGATGCCAGGGGTGACAGCCCCAGTGCTCCCATAACTGCCAGCCATTGTGCCCCTATAAGCTACACTGCCAATACAAATCCTGGCAGTATTGGTAACAAAAGAAGTGAAAGCCACGGTTCTCCTACAAATGCCCCACAGTGCCCCAATAAGTGTGGTCCCTTTGTTATACGGGCATTGTGGATAGCACTTATGGGGGCACTGTGGATGGCATTTGTAGGGGTACCATGGCTGTCACTTTTGGCATCACTGTGGATAGCTCTTATATTACCAATGTTTCTGGGATTTGTAGAGGCAGCGTGGATTTCAATTATGGCGGCTCAGTGGCTGGCACTTATGAAGCACATTAGCTAACACATATGGGGGCTAGCACATCTCAGTAGGACCCTCACTGATGTAATAGTTATTCTCTATACTGTGTATAGGAGATAATCTACTCAGAACACCCCTTTAAGTTATTGTTGATTTTTAGCACAGATTTGCTCAAGCAGATCAGACTTTCTTATTCACAACATGCCCATTATCTTGTGAATTATTCACACATTTCTACCATTACCTTCTTAGGAATAGGCAGGGCGCTGAATCTCCTTAAAGAGACCAGTTCTGTATGCAGACTTAGGGCAGACTTTAGCTTTCCATTCTTCTGATCCCCCAGGAGAGAAAAAAACAAACAAAAAAACAGGATCCTGTAAAAAAAACGGATCCTGTTGCATCAGTTAGACTACTTTCACACTAGCGTTTTTAAATTCCGGTACTGAGTTCCGTCATAGGGGCTCAATACCGGAAAAAACGCTTCAGTTTTGTCCCCATTCATTGTCAATGGGGACAAAACTGAACTGAAGACAACGGAATGCTCCTGAAAGCATTCCGTTCCGTCTTCAGACCGGAGAACAAACCGCAGCATGCTGCGGTTTGCTCTCTGGTCCAGGCATCCGCACCAAGACGGATTCGGAATGACCCCCAATGCAAGTCAATGGGGGAGGATCCGTTTGGTGTGACACACCAGTAATCCGGATCTGTCCTCCATTGACTTGCAATGGGGGGGTCATTCCGGATCCGGCTACAGAGATACATACATACAGACAGACATACATACATACTCACATACTCCAGCCAGGGACGCCGGCAGCATGTCTTCACGCGCCTCCTGCGCGCAGCTATGATGTTTCCCCACAGCGCCCTCTGCTAATCGTCATCACTGCGCGCAGGAGGCGTGTGAAGACGTGCTGCCGGCGTCCCTGGCTGGAGTATGTAAGTATGTACAGTATGTGTGTATGTGTGTGTATGTATGTATGTTCTCTGTGTCTGTGTCAACATGTGTGGGGCCGAAGCGCTGCTCCGGCTCCACACATGTATCAGCGGCAGTACGGATCCGTCGGCACCCTTTAGGTGCCGGATCCGTGCTGCCGCTAGTGTCAAAGTAGCCTAATGCATAGGATTACATAGGATCTGTTTGTTTACAGGATCAAGTAAAATAACGGATCCTGTTGCATCCATTTGAGCCATTTCCGTCTGAGATCTGTTTTTAGACGGAAACAAAAGTACTGCATGCAGGACTTTTTGCCCCCGTCTAAAAATAAGGATCTCAGATGGAAATGGCTCAAACGGATGACAACTGATGCAACAGCAGGGGCAGATTGGCCATAGACCTTACAGGGAAATTTCCCGGTGGGTCGATGCCCAGGGGGCCACTCAAGACCTCCTCATGTCCGGCCAGTGGAAGTTTTTGGGGGTGTATTTTGAGCTGCTGGCAGTATTTTGTAATGGACTGTGGTATTTGGCTCTGTTGGGGAGGTATAATGTGCCACAGTATGGTATTGCTGGCCCTGCCTTCCATCAATTTGGACCCAACTACAAAAACGGGGCCACTTTTAGTATTTTTTCCAGGGCCACTATGAGTTCCCAGTCCGTCCCTGTGCAACAGGATCTATTTTTTTTTTACTGGATCCTGTTTTTTTTGCCTCTGACGGATCAGAAGAACAGAAAGCTAGAGGGTAATGTGAATACACCCTTACTGGAAGTGCTCCATGGTATGGAGACTTATTCGCAACGCTCCAAAGGAAAGAAGTATGCAAAAAGGTATTTCCCAAAGAAAGAGAACCGTCTCGCTAGCACCACCTTGTGGAAGCGACTCCCTATGAGTCAAAATCTGATGTTCCAACACACCTCAGAATTTGAACTTTGAACTATAGCCAGGCCAGATATACATCTGTAGACAGCTGTTTTAGGGTGCTAGCCTCTCATTAGTGTTGAATTGGAAAGTCGGGTCATGACTCATAGGGAGTCACTTCCAATAGGTGGCGATGGTGAGATGGTTCTCTTTCATTGGAGATACTTCTTTGCATATTTGTTTCCCATGGAGCATTGCCAATAAGTCTCCATACAATGGAGCACTTCCAGTAAGTCTCCACACAGGACTGGTCTCTTTATGGAGATTCAGCACCCTACCTAAGCCGCTTCCAAATTCCTTTCCTACAAATATGGCATTCAGAATGAATCCCTAGATCAATGTCCCATCTCCAGAAATCTAGTACCCATATCTCGGATTATTATTATTGGTGGTGGCAGTGTTATGGTCTGGGGAATGTTTTTGGGGCATTTTATTCATAGCGATATATAAAGAGGAACACACATTTAAAAGCCTCATTCAACTCCACCCTTGTCAGTAGGAAGGCCTCCGTGTGATTATTCAACAGCTGTGTCACAATTACCATACATCAATCTCTCCATATATACATAGTCTTATATACTAGAACAATGGATCTCCAACTCTACCAAGAGAGCCAGCTTGTAATGCTGAAAAATGTTTAGTGCATTATAGGCATTGTGGGTGCCTGTTTTTTGTTTTCTTTTTTAATATCCTGTATGTGTTCAGGAATGTGTTTTTTTTCAATCCGTATGGTACATTCAAGAATGGTACCCAGACTCTTCTTGAGCTTGTATAGAGAATCGGCCATCCCAGCCACCTCTGGCAGAGACTTCCATAGTCTCACTGCTCTTACAGTTAAGAATCCTCATCTTTTTTTTAGGAGCAGGGGCATAAACAGAATTCACCGCCCCCCTCCCCCCCCATAGTTAAGGTATAGCATATGAAATTGCTCCCCATATAACTAAATATACATAGTCAAGTCACATTATTATGACCACTTCCTACTTTTGACATAGCTCAAGAAGGAAGTCACGTGACGTGAGCTGGCTTGGTGAGTAGATAATGTTGTGCAATAGGCTGTCTGCACACATCCTTCCATTGTGTCATGGGTAAAAGGGGCAATTTATCGGAGTTGCAAACAGGGATAATTATTGGTTTTGTGGTCAAGGATGGCAGTATTTCTGAAACTGTGCAGTTTGTGAGCTGTTCTCGTGCTGCTGCAGTGAAAGTATATAGTAAGTGGACAAATGGCACCATTGTGAATAAGTGATGTGGAAACCACGGAGCCCCATGTGCCATTGATGGGATAGGTGAACGTAAGCTATGAAGGTGCATGATGGCGGACCGGCATGTAACTGCCAAAAAGAAGCAGAGGGCTACTAGACAGTGAACCCTTCTGCATATCTATGGAGCTCCGAAGCAGACGGATGGTCACTGCACCTCTGTAACAAAGTTGAATCAACAGTAGAGGCTTCACTTTTCAGGGCAGTATCGTAATCGGACCTCTGCTGATTTGCAAAAGGTTGCTTTCTCCGATGAGTCACGCTTTCTGCTTCATCAACCCTTGGTGTGTCAGGTGAGAAACGTCAGAGAACAAACAGTCTGCAACCATTGCTGGAAGAACACAAGTTGGTGGTGGCACCATACATGGGTCAGCTAGTTTTTCCCGAAACTGGTGGTGGCTAGTTTCGGGAAAAACTAGCTCACCCATGTATGACTCGCTGGATACAAGCTGCATGGACCTTGCTTGTGTTTGGCAATGAAATCAGAAAAGGATAAGAATGTCCAGCATCTTGGGATCTTGGTATAGGAGCTTTTTTCAGGCGAGAATCAATTTGATACATATAGATGCAAACAGACAAAACAATGCTTACACATTTCGGACATCAGCTTTGTTGTTATTCATAGCGATATTTAGTAAAGAGAAACACACATTTAAAAGCCTCACACAACTCCACCCTTTTAAGTAGACAGGACGCAATATGATTATTCAACACTTGTGTCACAATCACCATACATCAATCTCTCCACGCATACATAGTCTTATACTAGAATAATGGATCCCTAACTCTAAGGAAAGGTGGGGAAGGGGGGACAAAAAGCAATGTAAAACAACCAACATTTAAGTATACATAGGTTATGGTAAATGATGTGTACTTCTCTACGCGCCACATAATGGAACATGTTTTTACACCAACCGCTACATGGTTAGCACATGTATATCAAAGCAAAATCTCAATATGTGAATATGTTCCAAAGGTAAGTATGAGAAAGGAGCTAATTAGCAATGCTTTCCTGTTTTTTTTTTTCTCAGTAGTATAACCTTATCTTGAAGAGTCTTACTTTGCAGTGATCTGGAATTTCACTGAGGCCTCTCTATTATGTAATGCTCATGTTCGGTCTCCCACTCTAATGGATTTCCTGACAGTCTCTATTGTGAATGTTTTTCAAAAATTACCAAGGGAGCCAGCTTGTAATGTTGAAAAATGTTTAGGGCATTAGAGACATTCTGGTCCCTGTTTTGTTTTTTTTTAATATTCTGTATGTGTTCAAGAATGTGTGTGTTTTTTTAATCCGTATGGTACTTCTGACATATGGCATTCCTAACATCATATAACATAGATCACATACAGTGCCTTGCGAAAGTATTTGGCCCTCTGGAACTTTTCAACCTTTTGTCACATTTCAGGCTTCAAACAAAAAGATATAACATTTAAAATTTTTGGTGAAGAATCAACAACAAGTGGGTCACAATTGTGAAGTGGAATGAAATTTATTGGATCATTTAAACTTTTTTTGTAATAATAAAACTGAAAAGTGGGGCGTGCAAAATAATTCGGCCCCCTTGCATTAATACTTTGTTGCGCCACCTTTTGCTGTGATTACAGCTGCGGTCTCTTGGGGTATGTCTCTATCAGTTTTGCACATCTAGAGACTGAAATTCTTGCCCATTCTTCCTTGCAAAACAGCTCGAGCTCTTTGAGGTTGGATGGAGAGCGTTTGTGAACAGCAGTTTTCAGCTCTTTCCACATATTCTCAATTGGATTCAGGTCTGGACTTTGACTTGGCCATTCTAAGACCTGGATACCTTTATTTTTGAACCATTCCATTGTAGATTTTGCTTTATGTTTGGGATCATTGTCTTGTTGGAAGATAAATCTCCGTCCTAGTCTCAGGTCTTTTGCAGACTCCAACAGGTTTTCATCCAGAATGGTCCTGTATTTGGCTCCATCCATCTTCCCATCAATTTGAACCATCTTTCCTGTCCCTGCTGATGAAAAGCAGGCCCAAACCAAGATGCTGCCACCACCATGTTTGACAGTGGGGATGGTGTGTTCAGGGTGATGAGCTGTGTTGCTTTTATGCCAAACATATCGTTTTGCATTGTTTCCAAAAAGTTGGATTTTGGTTTCATCTGACCAGAGCACCTTCTTCCACATGTTTGGTGTGTCTCCCAGGTGGCTTGTGGCAAACTGTAAACGAGACTTTTTATGGATATCTTTGAGAAATGGTTTTCTTCTTGCCACTCTTCCATAAGGCCAGATTTGTGAAGTGTTCGACTGATTGTTGTCCTATGGACAGACTCTCCCACCTCAGCTGTAGATCTCTGCAGTTCATCCAGACTGATCATGGGCCTCTTGGCTGCATCTCTGATCAGTCTTCTTGTTTGAGATGAAAGTTTAGAGGGACGGCCGGGTCTTGGTAGATTTGCAGTGGTCTGATACTCCTTCCATTTCAATATGATCGCTTGCACAGTGCTCCTTGGGATGTTTAAAGCTTGGGAAATCTTTTGGTATCCAAACTTCTCCACAACAGTATCACGGACCTGCCTGGTGTGTTCCTTGGTCTTCATGATGCAGAACCCTGAGACTATCACAGAGCAGGTGCATTTATACGGAGACTTGATTACACACAGGTGGATTCTATTTATCTTCATCAGTCATTTAGGACAACATTGGATCATTCAGAGATCCTCAATGAACTTCTGGAGTGAGTTTTCTGAACTGAAAGTAAATGGGCCGAATAATTTTGCACGCCCAACTTTTCAGATTTATTATTACAAAAAAAGTTTAAATGATCCAATAAATTTCATTCCACTTCACAATTGTGACCCACTTGTTGTTGATTCTTCACCAAAAATTTAAAATGTTATATCTTTTTGTTTGAAGCCTGAAATGTGGAAAAAGGTTGAAAAGTTCAAGGGGGCCAAATACTTTCGCAAGGCACTGTAGTTACTATTGCAGTTCAATGGTCTCAGGGTTCTTCAGGAATGATTTAAAATGGCCATAAGTAACCTGTCCTAGAATGTGAGCAGGACTGGTTGCCTCCACGTGCAGAGCTGGCTAGGAGCCTCACTACACATTACGCTCTGGCACTTGCATATACTATATATTGTGAGTTTTCCTTTCAGGCTGCTCAGCCATAATGGCATATCGTAGGCAGGATTGCATCATTACCATCTACTGTAGAGCAGTGTAGTGTGTAGTGAGGCCACGCCCCCTCACCCCCCCAGGCAGCTCTGCAAGTGGAGGCAATCAGTCTTGGTTACATTCTAGGTCAGGTTGTTAGGGGTCGTTTCACATAATTCTGGAGAACTCCTTTATATATATCAGAATACCTTGCCTGGTTGTACACTGTACAGATAAAATGCAGACAGGATCTTTGATTTAAAGGAAATATGTCACCAAACATTTTATCTGCCAGTTAAAACCTGATAGTAACACATATCATTTTTTCCTAATGTGTTAAAATTTTCTGATTACAGATTTATTTATTCTATTTCCATACCTCCCAACTGTCCCGGATCCAGCGGGACAGTCCCGGATTGCAGTGGCTGTCCCTCTGTCCCGGTACGGGGGAGGTATGTCCCAGTTTCTGGCAGCTGTCCCTGCGTCCATAGGACACAGAGACAGTTGCTTGTATGGTGATGAAGCAAAGAGCCGGCATTGGCTCACTGCAACATCCATTCTCCCTCCCGTCCCCCCTGCCGCTCTCCGTACCTCCCTGCCACTCTACACACCTTTGGTCTAGAGAAGAAGATGTCCTGCTGGTAATGCTGCTAGGAAGAAGGTAAGTATATGGTTTTTATTTTTTTCAATTTTCTGTGAGTGGCACAGTATGGGCATATTACTGGGGGGCACAGCATTACTGGGGAGCACAGTATGGGCATATTACTGGGGGCCCAGCATTACTTGGGAGCACAGTATGGGCATATTACTGGGAGAACAGCATTACTGGGGAGCACAGTATGGGCATATTACTGGGGGCACAGCATTACTGGGGAGCACAATATGGGCATATTACTGGGGCACAGCATTACTGGGGAGCACAATATGGGCACATTACTGGGGCACAGCATTACTGGGGAGCACAATATGGGCATATTACTGGGGGGCACAGCATTACTGGGGAGCACAATATGGGCATATTACTGGGGCACAGCATTTCTGGGGAGCACAGTATGGGCATATTACTGGGGCACAGCATTACTTGGGAGCACAGTATGGGCATATTACTGGGAGAACAGCATTACTGGGAGCACAGTATGGGCATATTACTGGGGCACAGCATTACTGGGGGAGCACAGTATGGGCATATTACTGGGGGCACAACATTAATGGGGGAGCACAATGTGGGCATATTACTGGGAGAACAGCATTACTGGGGAGCACAGTATGGGCATATTACTGGGGGCACAGCATTACTGGGGAGCACAGTATGGGCATATTACTGGGAGAACAGCATTACTGGGGAGCACAATATGGGCATATTACTAGGGGCACAGCATTACTGGGGAGCACAGTATGGGCATATTACTGGGGGCACAACATTAATGGGGAGCACAATGTGGGCATATTACTGGGAGAACAGCATTACTGGGGAGCACAGTATGGCATATTACTGGGGGCACAGCATTACTGGGGAGCACAATATGGGCATATTACTGGGGGCACAACATAAACTGGGGAGAACAATGTGGGCATATTACTGGGGGCACAACATAAACTGGGGAGAACAATGTGGGCATATTACTGGGGGCACAACATAAATTGGGGAGCACAATGTGGGCACATTACTGGGGGCACAATATTACTGGGGAGCACAATGTGGATATATTACTGGGGGGCACAATGTGGGCATATTACTGGGGACACAACTGGGCATATTACTGGGGGGCACATAGCTGGGCATATTACTGGGGACACAGCTGGGCATATTACTGGGGACACAGCTGGGCATATTACTGGGGGGCACAGCTGGGCATATTACTGGGGGTCACAGCTGGTCATATTACTGGGGGGCACATAGCTGGGCATATTACTGGGGACACAGCTGGGCATATTACTGGGGGCACAGCTGGTCATATTACTGGGGACATAGCTGGGCATATTACTGGGGGGCACAGCTGGTCATATTACTGGGGGCACATAACTGGGCATATTACTGGGGGCACATAACTGGGCATATTACTGGGGACACATAACAGAGCATATAACTGGGGGCACATAACTGGGCATATTACTGGGGGCACATAACAGAGCATATAACTGGGGGCACATAACTGGGGAATAATTACTATGTGGGACAGTAAGGGGACTGGGTGGTATAAGGTGTATAGTTATGTTTTGGGCGGAGTTAGAGGCGTGGCCTAGTGCAGAGAAAATTTGTCCCTCTTTCTCCATTTCCGAAGTTGGGAGGTATGTATTATATATTATTATATATAACATGATTATGGGGGCGGCCATCTTGCCTGAGCTATTCTTAGAAAGCATTAAGAAAATTGCTTTGCAGCAGCCCCATGGGCCATAGACACAATGGTCAGGAGGGGACCTCACTGACTTCTATGGGAGAGTTTTCTAGGCTGCTCTGAGACCTGTGCGGAGGTCATTGTATAAGGAAAGAATAGATAAGTTCTGACAATCACATATTGTGAATGGTGGATCCTGTCTTATCTATACACAGAGGTGATATCATTACAGGCAGGGTTAGAATGACAGATAAGCAGGTAACTGCAGTAAAGTGATCTGTACAGACCAAGAAGTGGCGCCAATTATTAGGCTTAGTGGCCAGTGCGAAAACTGTAGGATTTTATGTTTTTTGTTTAAATATAGATGTTCACGTAGAAAATTAAAAACATCATCAAATTTAAAAACATAATAAAAATGTGATTTACATTTGAGGTCAGTGATTTACAATTTAGAGGTCATTTTCTGTACACTTCTGGTGACAGTTTTGTTGCAAGGGTTCGTGCTTTCCTAGGTACAATTTGATAACCATCAGCCAAAATCCAATTTAGGCCCCTTTCACACTAGCGTTTTATAATTCCGGTATTGAGTTCCGTCATAGGGGCTCAATACCGGAATAAAACGCTTCAGTTTTGTCCTCATTCATTGTCAATGGGGACAAAACTGAACTGAAGACAACGGAATGCTCCTAAAAGCATTCCGTTCCGTCTTCAGACCAGAGAGAAAACCGCAACATGCTGTCCAGGCATCCGCACCAAGACGGATCCGGAATGACCCCCAATGAAAGTCAATGGGGACGGATCCATTTGGTGTGACACAATGGTGAACGGATCCGTCCTCCATTGACTTTCAATGGAGTTCATGACGAATCTGTCACCTGCACACATACATACATACATACATACACACACACATACACATAAACATACACAGACATATACACATACAAATACACATACATACTTACATGCTCCCGGCAGGTCTCCACAGCGCACGAGGAGCAGGACGGCGACACATCGGACGATTCCACCCGGCGCCCAGCAGAGGGCACTGTGGGGAATCGTCCTATGTGCGCGCCGTCCTGCTCCTCCTGTGCTGTGGAGACCTGCCGGGAGCATGTAAGTATGTATGTGTATTTGTATGTGTATATGTGTGTGTGTGTCTGTGTGTATGTACTGTGTGACATGTGTGGGGCCGGAGCGCGGTTCCGGCCCCACACATGTCCCTGCGGCAGCACGGATCCGGCGGCACCCTTCACATGCCAGATCCGTGCTGCCGCTAGTGTGAAAGAGGCCTGTCATCATCCATTAGGATTGGTAAATATTTCTGCACAATATCTTTCATATTTTTGAATTGGGAACTATAGTCCCAGTAGCGTACCTTCAATGGTGGCAGACCATACAATTGCTATGAGGCCTGGGGTACAGTGTTGAACTTCTTCAATTCCCAATTTGAAAAAAACGCATTTTCATACAGCCACCACTAGGGAGAGCTTGGTGCAAACAGAGTATTACAGCTTCTAATTCAGTCAATTGTAAGTGCATTAAAGGGTTTCTGTCACCAAGTTTGACCATATTAAACCAGATGACATTTGCAATGCGCAAATGTCACCTGATGTCTATTATGGGCTTCTTTTTAAGATATGTGTCCCCGTTTTCTTAAAAAAACTAGTTTTGTAATATGCAAATTACCTTCACTAGGTGCAAGGGGCGGTAACCCTGCACCTAGTAGCGCCGTTTTCCCCACCTTCTATATTACGTCATCAGCGTAGATTGACAGGGCCAGACAGCTCGCTCTATCTGCTGCTGGCCCTGTCAGCGCTGCAAATCCCGCGCCTGAGCCGTGGGTCCGTCATTCGGCGCAGGCGCAGTGAGTGCAGCTGGCTGCCGGGCTCCCGGCTTCCTCACTGCGCCTGCGCCGATGACGTCACACTACACCCGGAAGAGAAGGCGGCGTAGGCGCAGTTAGGAAGCCGGCTGCACTCACTTCGCGGAATGACGGACCCACGGCGGAGGCGCGGGATTTGCAGCGCTGACAGGGCCAGCAGCAGATAGAGCGAGCTGCCTGGCCCTGTCAATCTACGCTGATGACGTAATATAGAAAGTGGGGAAAACGTCGCTACTAGGTGCAGGGTTACCGCCCCTTGCACCTAGTAAAGGTAATTTGCATATTACAAAAGTAGTTTTTTTAAGAAAATGGGGACACATATGTTAAAAAGAAGACCATATTAGACATCAGGTGACATTTGCGCATTCTCCCCCAGAAGACCCTCCCCAACCCAAGAACATTCCCTGAGAAAATTACCCTACAAGGAGGGTCCCTCCCCTCAATTAAATTACCTGTAGCCGATAGTCGCCAGCTCAGAGGCAGAACCATGTAACCATGGGCAATAACCTGGGAAGATTCCCGCCATATCACACCTCCGATTCCAATGCCTGGGGAGTCCAGAGCCCTCTTGGCTCCCTTCCCACCACGCCATAGCCTTCAATAACACCAGCTCAAGGATGGATCCCAAGAAACCCCACAAAACATGCCAACCAACAGGGCGGGTGGATGGGTAGTGGCTGCTGCTGTCACCGTTCATTTTTCCAGACATGACAAATCCACTGATCCATATCCATTACAAAAATAGCCCCAAGCTATAGAATCTCCACACCGTGTCCTTCTCTTGGCATTTGCAGCCAGGATACAGTAAGAAATCCCTTTCTGTGCAATGTAAAGTATGTGTACCTGCCATATATTTTCAGGCCCATATTCAGCCTAAGTGGTTTATATAAAAAATATTGGATCAATAAGTTACAGAATTGGATTTTTCACCTAAAAAGCTGGTATGCTGATCCATTCATATGAGGTAGGGAACGGGAGACCATTTATGGACGGAGCACCACTGCCATTTAGCATGGAACAGTGCCCATTAGGGTGCATGCACATGAGTGTATGTATTTTGCAGTCCGCCAAACGTCAATCAGCCAAAAATACGGATGATGTCCGTGTGACGTTCGCGTTACATCCATTTTTTTTGTGGATCTAGTGTAACAGTGCCTATCCTTGTCCACAAAATACAAAAGAATAGGACATGTTCTATCTTTTTTGCGGGGCCGCGGAACGGATATACGGGTGCTGTCCGCATTTTTTGAGGCCCTTTTGAAATTAATAGGTCTGCATCTGATTCGCAAAAAATTTGGATCGGATGCGGACCAAAAATAAGGTTGTGTGAATGGGGCCTTAGTGTGGATGCCACAGATGATAAGTGGTGCATAGTTTGTAAAATCTGTTATGCCCCTTTCACACGAGCGGGAGACTCGCATGTCTCCCGCAACGCATCTACAGGGCTGGACTCGGCACTGACAGGAAACGCATAGCATTATATGCGATCCCAGTCAGTGCCGGAGTCCAGCCCTGTAGATGCGTTGTGGGAGACATGCGAGTCTCCCGCTCGTGTGAAAGGGGCATTATACAGGTCACATAACCAGATTAAAAATGGCATCTATAAATAACACACACGTGATCTGCATAATTTTTCTAATAAAAACACTTTTTGGGATGTATTATATTTGCTAAATTTGCCCCTATATGTTCAGCTAGGGTTTCTGCAGTAGATAGCTCAAGGTCCACTAATAATTCATGACACAAATGAAGGTAAATATTAAAATTAGAAAACAATCTCCCCATCTGTGATTACACGTGAACATTAACATACCTGGCATTCATATGCAGCACCTCCTAAATAACAGGATTAATGAATTCCACGTATCTGCAGGTAGTCACTTGATGCTTCCTGTGAAGGTAGGTTGAACCCATAGAACCAGTTAGAGTTCTGCTGCATGTGCTGATCCCCGACACAATCTTTTTTTAAGTAATTCTAATACTACAGCTTATGAATTGAATAGATTTCTAGTATTGTGTTTTGACTTGACTTGTCCGGAAACAAACAACAATAACGCCAAGATAAACGTATAGGTGTTGTGTACAGGCAATTCTTTGAGATGTGTAGGTGACAATTCAGGATATATACAGTATGTACTAATATACTATAACTATTGGGTTCCTACTGACTCGACACATATGTTGCTTGTACTACTGTTGGGAAGCTCAACCCCCAAAATACAGTATATTTTAAAGGGGTTATCCAACCCCCAAAATGCCTCACCAAATGCCCAGGCCCCTCACACAGATTGTACCTACCTTGCTGCCACTTCTGATGCCCGCATGGCCGGTGCCCCATCTCCCTGTTGGGCATCAGAAGTGACACGGGTGCCGGGGAGCGCGGTACGTACAATCTGTGTGAGGGTCCCGGGCATTTTTTAGGTTGGATATCCCAACATGCTGCGGTTTGCAGCATAACAGCAGCAGCATCCCTCATAACCCCCAATGCAAATCAATGGGGACGGATCTGTTTGGTGTGACACAATGGTAAACGGATCCGTCCTCCATTGACTTTCAATGGAGTTCATGACGGATCCCTGCAATTTCCCCTCCCTCCAGCAGGTGGTGCTGTGGGTAAACTTACCATTGTGGTGACGTCCTCCTCGTCGCTGGTCAGGTCCGGAGCTGCTGGAACAGGTAAGTGTATGTTTATGTATGTGTATGTGTGTGTATGTGCTGCTCTGGCCCCACATGTGTTCATGCGGCAGCACGGATCCGGCGGCACCCTTCACTCGCCGGATCCATGCTGGCGCTGGTGTGAAAGAGGCCTTATTCTTCCTGTACATTGACCCTGTTCCTGACTTCTGATTGCAACCCCCACCTTAAAGAAGAACTCTCGACAAAAATTTTATTCCATGTCCTGCTAGAAATTTACATGGTATAATCTGTAGTTAATGTCATTTTCTTACCAGTGTCTGAATTTTTGACTTATATCATCCTGAAGTTTCTTATCTGTGAGGCTCCCATAGGAATGAATAGAGCAGTTACTGGCTTTCTGTCCTGGGTCAGTTGAAGGGTCAGGGAGTTGGTCACATGACCCAGCTACAATAAGAAGAGAGGTTTTTACTCTCAGAAACAGTCACTGATAAGAAAATGACAATCACTACAGATTATATCATGCACCTTTCTAACAGGTCAGAAAATAAAAATTTTTGTGGGAGTTCTTCTTTAATCTTAGCCGTGTTGTTAAAGGGAATGTCTCATCAGAAAATTACCTAATGTTTAAATCTTGTTTTTATGTTTATTCAAAAGAATTTTTGATAATGTTATTTTTAATTTTCCATGTCAATATCTATATCAAAATAAAAACTATAAAGTCCTGCAGTTTTCGCACTGGCCACTAAAAATAATAATAATATTTATTTTGTTATTTCAGCGGCAACTAAGTATAAATGAGCAATTCTGTCATTTTTTTTTTTTTTTATGGTGTTCATCGTAGCGATAATTTACATGATATTTATGTAGTGTCTAGAGATGAGTGAGCATGCTCGGCCAAGCATGCTCGAGTGCCATTTTTGCGTATGCATTTTAAAATTCGTACGCTATTCATACGCATATTTTAATCTATACGCAAATGCGTACGAATAGCGTACGAATAGCGTACAAACTGAATTTGTACGCTATTCGTACGCATTTGCGTATAGATTAAAATATGCGTATGAATAGCGTACGAATTTTAAAATGCGTACGCAAATACGCAAAAATGGCACTCGAGCATGCTCGCTCATCTCTAGTAGTGTCGGTCATTATGGACGCAGAGATAGCAAACATATGGGGGAGATTTTTTATTTTTTTGGGAATTTGTTTCATTTCAGCGTATTTGCAATGGAATTTATTTTATTTAATAAATGTGTTTGTTTTTTTACTTTCTTTAACCACTTAATCCCACAAGGGGACTATAACAGACAACATTTTGATTGCTTTTAAAATACAATGCATTATCCCTATAGTGCATTGCATTTTAATGTCAGTGCTTTGCTGACATTGACCAGCAGGCTGAGCCAGACAGGCACAGTCTGCTGGAAAATACTCAAGGCTGGTTTGGGGCCTGTATCAGACCACAGTCAGCCTTTAGGCCCCTTTCACACGAGCGAGTTTGGGTGCAATGCGTGACATAAACACATAGCACCCGCACTGAATCCTGACCCATTCATTTTTATGTGTCTGTGTACATGAGCGTTTTTTTTCACGCATCAGTTCTGCGTTGCTTGAAAAATGCAGCATGTTCTATATTCTGTGTTTTTCACGCAGCCCTGGCCTCATAGAAGTGAATGCGTTTTTCACTGATGGTTGCTAAGAGATGTTGTTTGTAAACCTTCAGTTTTTTATCACGCGCGTGAAAAACACATCAAAACGCGGAAAAAAACTGAACAACTGAACGCAATCGCAGGCAAAACTGACTTAACTTGCTTGCAAAATGGTGTGAGTTTTCCTGAACACATCCTGAACGCATCCGGACCTAATCCATGACGCTCGTGTGAAAGAGGCCTTATACAGCCTTTAAACCCCGCAATCGCATTGGCGGGGTGCTGATGGGAGACAAAGGAAGTCTGCTCTCTCTGTCAATGCTTTACATGTGGCAGGCACCATTTAAAGCGTTAAAAACAGCCCGGATCGGCACTCCTGGTGGTCTGGGCTGTTAGAGCAGAAGCACAGCTCTAAAATATGAGCCGGGCCCCCACTACCCGTGCCCAGCCTAATGCTCCTTAGTGACCGCTGTAAAAAGGTGTATGGGTGGTCTCTAAGGGGTTAAATTAGTCTCATACCTTGAATTTTGTCCATAGCTTGTTTCCATAATGACCCTTCAACCACAGCTTTCATCCTGTACTAGCATCATCAGTCTTATGTAGACCTTAGAAGCGGCTGTGAATGGTACCATTGGACATATGAGACAACCTGTGTAGATGGAGCAAATACTAAATGTTCTAAAACTTTGTAAAAATATTTGCAGTTTTTATTTACATGACCTCATTTGACGATTTTAAGGGCATGGAAAGAGATCAATGTACATACCGGAGGAAATCTATCAACAATGATGCAAGAACCAATGAAAACATGGTCTTTAATCTAGAACACTTTTTTAAACACTTTGGGACGACTGAATGACTTTAGAGGCTGCGGCTGACTGTGGGTCTCTGTATGTTGCTATCACTTGCAGAACTGGAGAACGCTGGCCCCTTGGATCAATACCATCCCCTTAGTCATGCTTACAGGGTGGAATGAACGCAAGTAAGTCCTTCTGCTGCACATGAAACTCCAACCTTTCACAACACAAATTGAATTATGGCCCCGCCTAGTGGTAGATTATCAAATTGTCAATCCCTTAACAAAAAGGTAGACACATTTCTATTTTTCACTACATTTGCACATGAAGAGCACTTTTTATGAACAGACAGTTAGAGGTGGTTATTTTCACACTGCTGTATTTCAGTGTATCATGTCTGTTGGTCATAGGGTTCTTGCACATGGCACCTGTCTTGTTTGTAGCTGTAATGAGGATATGAGGATTCCATAGAGGATAATGAGCCTTCATCTGTCTATCTATCATATGTCTCTCATTTCAAACACAGGCATGCAGAAATGTTTGAGGAGGTATCCACCCCCCCAAAAAAAAAAAAAAAAAAAAAAAAAAAGCTTATTGGCAGCAATCTGCCTGCCACTATTCTGGCTCTCATTTAGGACACACAGTCAATATCTGAATCTCATACAGTGTTAATTATGGCAGGTGGATCATGGAAGAACTGCTTGGTTGTCATGGACAAACAGGTTCACTATACTGTATATTTAGCGTTTTAATGGGCATATGGACCTCAATGGGGGGGGGGGGTGTCTCTGCTTTAATACACGGCGTTCCCTTTAGGGAACACAGCACAATAACTTGGACGCACCTCTACACTTCTCAAAAAAAGTTAGGGATAATTGGCTTTTGGGTGAAATTTATGGAAAACGTAAAAAGTCCATGGTACCATCATATTATATCAAGAAATTAGGGCATTTAAAGGGGTTCCCTGGGCTTTTTAATATTGATGACCTATCAGGATAGGTCATCAGTATCAGATTGGTGGGGGTCCGACATTCTGCCCCCCCACCAGAGTATGCACTCAGACTGTCTCCCTTCTCTCTTCCTGTCTGCTGCTGTATGTCTATGGTCACATTTAGGCCTCTTTCACACGACAGTATTTTTTGTGGGCTCCGATCCGCATTTTTTGCGGATAGGATGCGGACCCATTCATTTCTATGGGTCCGCAAAAAATGCGGACAGCACTCTGTGTGCTTTCCGCATCCGTATGTCCGTTCCGTAGCCCACAAACCAAAATACAACATGTCCTATTCTTGTCCATATTATGGACAAGAATAGTACTGTTTTATTAGGGGCCAGCTGTTCCGTTCCGCAAAATACGGAATACACACGGATGCCATCAACTGATTCAAGTTAAGGACAGCTCACTGCAACTTTTTTTTACTGTTGATATAAGGTGTCCTCAAAATTCTTTAAAAAACAAAAAATACAAATAATGTGAATAAGAAACTGACGAATAAAAAACAATTTCAGCCTCCTGCAAGAATAAACATAACATTGATAATAATACAAGATACTACCTATAGTCAATATACTGCTTATATAGTGCTAGTAAGAATAAACATAGCACTGATAATAATAAAGGATACTATCTATAGTCAATATACTACCTATAGTCCTAGTAAGAATAAACAAAACATTTACAATAATAAGATACATGAAAACTAAAGTAAATAAAAAAAATGTATATTTTTCTGCAACATGGCTCCTTGCTGAAGACATACCGCTCTGGTACAGTTTGGCCTCTAGTGCTTGGATACAATGCCAGGTTTCGCTATGACCACAGCCTAGCCGCTCCTATTCCCATGATGCAGTTCGGTTGGCGGCAGCAGATTGGATGAATTTAAAACCGAGACGGCGGCTCCGAGGTTGGAAACTTGTGAGTAAAAGTCCCGGAGCTCCGGGGGATGTATAGCATACAGTGCGGCCCGAAACCTGCGTCACCTCGGCCGGCACTACTTATGTGAGCGCCATGTTCTCATCGGTCTGCGGTGCGGTAGTTGAGGGGGGCGGGTGGGCACAGCTTTCCTGACCCATAGGGGGGACTGTCATGTCGTCGGGCCGGCATTAGTAACAGGTGCTGGGGGCAGACTTCTCTCTGTGTACATCCAGTCTGGTGATATATAGCCTACAGCACTGTGCAGTCTGGTGAAACATAGTGTACATCGCTGTGCAGTCCGGTTATACATAGCGTACAGTGCTGTGCGGTCCGGTTGTACATAGTGTACAGCGCTGTGCGGTCCGGTTATACGTAGCGTACAGTGCTGTGCGGTCCGGTTATACGTAGCATACAGTGCTGTGCGGTCCGGTTATACGTAGCGTACAGTGCTGTGCGGTCCGGTTATACGGTCCGGTTATACAGGTTCACTATACTGTATATTTAGCGTTTTAATGGGCATATGGACCTCAATGGGGGGGGTGTGTCTCTGCTTTAATGCACGGCGTTCCCTCCGGTGATGCGTAGCGTACAGCGCTGTGCGGTCTGGTGATACATAGCGTACAGCGCTGTGCGGTCCGGTGATACATAGCGTACAGCGCTGTGCGGTCCGGTGATACATAGCGTACAGCGCTGTGCAGTCTGGTGATACATAGCGTACAGCGCTGTGCGGTCCGGTGATACATAGCGTACAGCGCTGTGCGGTCCGGTGATACGTAGCGTACAGCTCTGTGCGGTCCGGTGATACGTAGCGTACAGCGCTGTGCGGTCCGTTGATACGTAGCGTACAGCGCTGTGCGGTCCGTTGATACGTAGCGTACAGCGCTGTGCGGTCCGTTGATACGTAGCGTACAGCGCTGTGCGGTCCGTTGATACGTAGCGTACAGCGCTGTGCGGTCCGTTGATACGTAGCGTACAGCGCTGTGCGGTCCGGTGATGCATAGCGTACAGCGCTGTGCGGTCCGGTGATGCATAGCGTACAGCGCTGTGCGGTCCGGTGATACATAGCGTACAGCGCTGTGCGGTCCTTTGATATGTAGCGTACAGCTCTGTGCGGTCCGTTGATACGTAGTGTACAGCGCTGTGCGGTCCTTTGATATGTAGCGTACAGCTCTGTGCGGTCCGTTGATACGTAGTGTACAGCGCTGTGCGGTCCGGTGATACATAGCGTACAGCGCTGTGCGGTCCGTTGATACATAGGGTACAGCTCTGTGCGGTCCGGTGATACATAGCGTACAGCGCTGTGCGGTCCGGTGATACATAGTGTACAGCTCTGTGCGGTCCGGTGATACATAGCGTACAGCTCTGTGCGGTCCGTTGATACGTAGTGTACAGCGCTGTGCGGTCCGGTGATACATAGCGTACAGCTCTGTGCGGTCCGGTGATACATAGCGTACAGCGCTGTGCGGTCCGGTGATACATAGCGTACAGCGCTGTGCAGTCCGGTTATACGTAGCGTACAGCTCTGTGCGGTCCGGTGATACATAGCGTACAGCTCTGTGCGGTCCGGTGATACATAGCGTACAGCGCTGTGCGGTCCGGTGATACATAGCGTACAGCGCTGTGCGGTCCGGTGATACATAGCGTACAGCGCTGTGTGGTCCGGTGATACATAGCGTACAGCGCTGTGCGGTCCGGTGATACATAGCGTACAGCGCTGTGCGGTCCGGTGATACATAGCGTACAGCGCTGTGCGGTCCGGTGATACATAGCGTACAGCTCTGTGCGGTCTGGTGATACATAGCGTACAGCTCTGTGCGGTCCGGTGATACATAGCGTACAGCACTGTGCGGTCCGGTGATGCATAGCGTACAGCGATGTGCGGTCCGGTGATACATAGCGTACAGCTCTGTGCGGTCTGGTGATACATAGCGTACAGCTCTGTGCGGTCCGGTGATACATAGCGTACAGCTCTGTGCGGTCCGGTGATACATAGCGTACAGCACTGTGCGGTCCGGTGATGCATAGATTTCCAGAATCCACAAAATATAAGGTAGTACTCCGCACTATTCCGCTTAGTGTATGTCCTTCGGTTTCTTTTTATATGCCGTAAAAAGCGTAGACTCCGTTTATTGTGACGTACAGGCCAGGTAATGCTCCTGATGGAGGCCTCTGACTTACGCCATCCGGCTGCACACATGACTGATAGACCGCCATTGTAAGGTAATAATATGCAGGGTATTATATGGGCTTTTCCATTGTATGTCTGTATAGCAAGGTGCGTCACAAAAAGATCAAGAATAGGAATTTTCTGGGGGAAGGGGGGGATTGCGACTCGCTCACAGCCAGGATCCGCAATTATAGGCGACAAAACACAGAAATCTCATCCGCGCACTATGTACAAAAAGCGCAGCATAAATTGAACTGCGGTGTGGATTTGACCTCTGCAGCATGTCAACTTACGTGCATTTCCTGTTTACATTGGAGACCGTGGAGTCCGCTGGCATGTAATACATTCGGTTTTTGCGGCAGAACTACTGCAAAAACACTGTGGACGTTTCTGCTGCATTTTTCAGTTAGAGCTCTCACACAAGCGAGTTTTCCATCCGGGTGCGGTGTGCAGTCTCTGGATTTCTGCCAGTGCATCCCAGTGCCTGTCGCCGGCAGGGTGTGTTTCTTCTGGACATAGCTGAGGATAATCCAGAGACCGCACGGCGCTGTACCCTTTGTATCACCGGACCGCCCGGCGCTGTACGCCGCGTGTCACCGGACCGCCCGGCGCTGTACGCCGCGTGTCACCGGACCGCCCGGCGCTGTACGCCGCGTGTCACCGGACCGCCCGGCGCTGTACGCCGCGTGTCACCGGACCGCCCGGCGCTGTACGCCGCGTGTCACCGGACCGCCCGGCGCTGTACGCCGCGTGTCACCGGACCGCCCGGCGCTGTACGCTGCTGTCCGCATCTTTTGCAGCCCCATTGAAGTTAATGGGTCCGCATCCAAGCCACAAAAAAATGCGGCTCGGATGCGGAACCAAACCACGGTCGTGTGAATGAGCCCCAAGTGTGGACGTAGACTTAGGCCCATTTTTGTGTATGGAAGCGTTTGGTATAAGTGGCTGGAGAATTTCCCAGGTCCGCACCCTTGTCATTTCACCATGAGCTCTGATAGGTTATGTATGAAATAACCCAAATAAAGCTGAGGTCTCTGGAATTTTAAAGGGGCGTGCAGGGATACTCTCCCGCCCAGTCTGACTCTGGATGTGCAGAGAAGTGACCAGAATGTGACGCACGTATGATACTCGCTTGGTGACGGATGCCTCAGTAACACGACCACCAGTCATGAATTTCTGCACACCCGATGTTGGGTTATGTACAGTATACCTGCGGCCTCTGACTACTCAGTGGCTTTTGCCATGCAAAGTGCCTAAGGACTCGTGCACACAAACATATTTTTTGTCCGCATCCATTCCACAGTTTTTGCGGTTGGATGCAAACCCATTCAATTCAGTGGGGCTGCAAAAGATGTGGACAGCACGCAGTGCGCTGTCTGTATGTCCGTTCTGTGGCACCCAAAGAGAAGATAGAACATGTCTGTAATACGGACGAGAATAGTACAAGTATAGGACAGTTCTATAGAGGGCAGGACGTTCCGCCAAAACGGCAATGGTCGCAGTGAGCCCTAAGGGGGATGCAACTGAATAGGGCAAATTTACTATGGTGACCACACCTAGGCCTTGTCCACAAGATGCACCAAAAACAGAATATTTTTGCACTTTACGAATGTGTGTGCACTTAGATTTTGGCATAATTGTAAAAAAAAAAAAGCACCATTTGGAGCACCCAGGTTTAGAGAGTTTCTGCGCCTCTGTTGAAAAAGGGGCATAGTTTAAATGGAAAAGAGGCGTGATTTCAGATGCCACATTGCGCCATAATTCTGGAGTATAATTCTATTTCTGAGTAAGCCAAGCAATACTTGGTACAGAGTCAAGGTCCTTGCACACGACCGCATGCCCTCCGAGATATATGGTCTGTAAGCGGGCCTTGTGTCAAACTTGTGCCAAAAATTGTAACAATTTTTTTTACGGCAGAAAACCAGGACCCTCGGAGGTGGAGGATACTGGTCACATAGCACGGAGATCTATCTGCAATGTGTTTACCAAACCTTTCGATTTCTTTGTTTTTTTTTTTTGTTTTTTTTAGTAAGAATGGAGCCATCTGAAGGCAGTCGCCCCCTTCCTAGACCCTCCTATCTTGGCGTGGAAATAACCTATCCAGAAAGAGATGACCCACAGGAGGTAGACGACATCAGAACAAACTTGTCCGAGCAGTTTTTACAGCAGGCCGACACCGAATCTGATGCTGCCCAGGTAACGATGTGGATTTCAGGACTTTCACCATAGCCTTGACTGACTGAGGACACATGCAATCGGCCTTATTTAGTGTCTGCGTACTTTTAGACAAAATTGGGAATTGACAGCATATGTGAAAAGCAGGAGAGTCTTCCTCAGAGAATTTACCAAAAAAACTCTACAGACTAAAAATATGACTCCACGGTATAAAGAGTTAAAGGGGTAATACAGTTTTGCAGTTTTCAGCATCAGTTGACAAGAAACAACACATTATCACTTACTAAGGGCTCATGCACATGAACGTACTTTCTTTCCGTGTCCGTTCCATGTTTTGTTTTGTTTTTTGTGGACCATATGCGGAACCATTCATTCAAATGGGTTCGAAAAAAAAAACAAACGGATGTTGCTGTGTGTTCATTCCGTTTCAGTATGTCTATTCCACAAAAAAATAGAACATGTCCTATTATTGTCCGCATTACGGACAAGGATAGGACTGTTCTATTAGGGGCCAGCTGTTCCGTGAAATACACGTGGATGTCATCTGTATTTTTTGCAGATCCATTTTTTTTGCGGACTGCAAAATACATACGATCGTGTGCATGAGCCCTAATAGTGATTATCGATAATGCCCCGTTTTCCTGCACTCCATAGGGTCACGTGGCATTTTCCACTGTGTTGGTTCCCTGTCCTGATAACATCAAGTGTACGTGTGAGGCATGGCAACACTTGTCAGGCTCTGCCCTAGGGATACCGTATTTTTCGCCCTATAAGACGCACCGGCCCATAAGACGCACCTAGGTTTTAGAGTAGGAAAATAAGAAAAAAATATTTTTCATCAGATCCTCTTATCAGACTGCCCATAAATTTCAGGACATCATGTCAGACTCCCATATCAGTCCTCCATGTCAGACCCCCATCAGCCCTCAGATCAACAGTATTTGCCCCCATCAGACCTCAGATCAGCAGAATGTGCCCCCATCAGACCTCAGATCAGCAGAATGTGCCCCCATCAGACCTCAGATCAGCGTATTGTGCCCCCATCAGACCTCAGATCAGCAGAATGTGCCCCATCAGACCTCAGATCAGCAGAATGTGCCCCCATCAGACCTCAGATCAGCAGAATGTGCCCCCATCAGACCTCAGATCAGCAGAATGTGCCCCCATCAGACCTCAGATCAGCAGAATGTGCCCCCATCAGACCTCAGATCAGCAGAATGTGCCCCCATCAGACCTCAGATCAGCCCACCCAGCCACTTATAATAATCTTACTTACCTGTCCTGCGCTGCCCTCCAGTCACGCGCTCCCCTTTCTTTCCTGCTGGTGCGCACTATGACCTGACGCTGACACTGCAGCGTCAGGTCATAGTGCGCGCCGGCAGGGAAAAGAGTGGAGCGCGGGACCGGAGGGCAGCGGCAGCAAAGGACAGGTAAGTAAGATTATTATAAGTGGCTGGGTGGGCTGATCTGAGGTCTGATGGGGGTCCCTACGTACAAGTGAGCACTTCCTTAAGGAAGCTCTCACTTGTATTCGCCCTATAAGACGCTCCGCATTTTCCCCCTACTTTTGGGGAAAAAAGTGCGTCTTATGGGGCGAAAAATACGGTACATCATCAATGACCTTACCTCTGAGGGCAATGTTCTGCTCATTCTCCTGGCCCCGCCCTGTAGATGTGATGTCAACAGTGATAGTGTTTTAGGGAAGGGATTTTTCAGGAGGGCTGATGTTCGAGCTGAGAGGAGGAGAGGCAGAGACCTGATGAGACTCCCTGTGAGTCTTGTGCCTGGATGTAAACGCAGGGTGGAGGAGTCAAAATGCAGGCAGAACATCATCATCTGACTTGTATAACGCAGTCAGGTTGAAGGCTCATGTGATTTATAGTTTGTGTGACCAGAAAACCCCTTTCTACACGGAGGTTTTTTGACTTTGCATTTTTTTTTTCGCTCCTTGCCTTCCCAGAGCCATAATTTTTTTTACTTTTCCATTCACATAGTTGTCTGAGGGCTCATCGTTTGCGGGATAAGTTAGACTTTCCAACGCCACCATTTAATATTGCATAGAAAAAATTCCAAAGGTGGTGGGACTAGAAATAAAACTCAATTTTGGAACAGTTTTACTTTTTTTTTTTTTTTTACGGTGTTCATTATGTGTTAAAACTGACTTCACACTTTTCAATGGAAAGGTGAGATCTGCGGAAAATCTGCAACAAAGATTTTTTTTTTTTTGCGGACTGTATGCGGAGCCATTCATTTCAGTAGGTCCGCAAAAAAAAAAGGAAGTTACGTGTGCATTCTGTTTCCGTATTTCTGTTCCGAAAAAAAAAGTAAAACATGTCCTATTATTGTCTGCATTACGGACAAGGATAAGACTGTTCTATTAGGGGCAGCTGTTCTGTTCCACAAAATACAGAATACACAGAGACGTCATCCGTATTTTTTGCGGACCCGTTTTTGCAGACAGGTCGTGTGCATGAGGCCTAAGGCTGTGTATGCTAATGAAGCATTGGGGCAGCAGTTGATCAGTCGGCTTCTATCTATTGCTTACTTCTAGAAGAGCTCATTGGATGGTAAGGAGCCGATGCAGGTTTTCCTTCGTGTGAGACCTTTTACTGGACTGGAGATTGAGCAGAAAGAGTCGCAGGTGAGTGCCGCAGAGCTGGGGGTACACTGCCTCCATTATTGTACTGACTGTCTGGGGTTTACTAATCATGTGGTCATTTCTTAGGATTGCGTCAGTATTCCCGACCCCTGCAGTGTGCTGGTGAAGGCTCCGCTGAGCTCCCAGGCTTGTCGACTAAGTGACAGGGGCAGCAGTTCAGTGGCCCAGAAGTTCTCCTTTACTCATGTAAGAATCTTACTCCTAATGATTATTATACTGCAGAAATCTCTCCTGGTTCACGTCAAATAATGGATTTCTTTTTAAACAGGTTTTTGGTCCCGAAACATCTCAAACTCAGTTTTTTGAGGGCACTATAAAGAAACAAGTGGTTGATTTTATGAAAGGGCAGAATCGCCTGATTTTTACGTACGGCGTTACTAATGCTGGCAAAACATTTACTTTCCAAGGTAAGACCGATGCGGTTTATTACTGTTTCCACTGAATTGATTAGAATCAACAGGGTGTGTCCCTGCACAGTCTGAACATGACAGCACTGATTGGCTAAAGTCAGTCTGTGCAGGTACACACCCCTAACTGGTTACCTCCCCTCTGTACCCTTACTGCAGACTGCTAGCAATTCATTCATAACTTCTAGTGCAAATAATAAAGGAATGGCACAACATAGAGACATAAGAATAGATGCTCCAGAATTGTTATTACATGGGGAATGCATGGAGCTATGAAAACGGGCATGTCAGGAGCGGTGAAAGGTCCTCTTTAACATTTAGACCCCTTTCACACGAGCGAGTTTTCCACGTGGGTGCGATGCATGAAGTGAACGCATAGCAACCACATTGAATCCTGACCCAGTCATTTCAGTGGGTCTCAGCACATGTATCAGTTATCACAACATGTTCTATATTCTGCGTTCTTTCACGCAGCCCTGGCTCCATAGAAGTGAATGGGGCTTCAGTGAAAAACGCATTGCGTCCAGAAGCAATGCGTTTTTTCACGGGTGGTTTCTAGGAGATGTTTGTAAAGCTTCAGTTTTTTTCTGCTCCCGTGAAAAACGCTTCAAAACTGATTGCACCCGCATGGAAAAAGCTGAAACACTGAACAAAACTGACTGAAATTGCTTGCAAAATGGCGCAAGTTTCAATGAACGCACCCTGACACAATTCGTATTGTTCTTGTGAAAGAGGCCTTAAAGGGGTTGTCCGGTTTCTGATCCATCCCCAGAGTGGGTCATCAATATCAGATCGTCGGGGTCCAACTTCAGACGCCTCCATGGATCAGCGCTCGTAGGTGCACTGCGTTCTCTTCGCTGACGAGCAGATGTAATTACAGCTCCTCCTTCACTTGAACGGGATGGAGTTTCACTACAACTGCTCCCTCTAATGGAAGTGAATTGTATGGAGGAGCTGTATTTACACTGCTCACCACCGCAATATCTACGGCGAGCAGTTAAACAGTGAAGAGAACGCTCATACAAACGCTGCAGTCTCTTCAAACAGCTGATCAGGGCAGGTCATCAATATTGAAAACCAGACAGCCCCTTTAATTATGAATATACAGTAGTTTTCATAAGATCCCAGTTTACCAGGGGCAGTATTGGAGCCCTCTGTTCATGAGTGGCGGACTCACCCTGCCCACCAGCCATTGATTGACCGACTGCCTTCTTCCTGTGCACAGCAATGGCCTGTAAATCAGTGGTGAGAGGAGTTAATTGGGCAATAACTAAGTAAAATGTCTATAGTAAAAAAAAAAAAACTTTTAGGATTGTTTTAGAAGTCATATAGCCTCACCTGTTTGTAGTGACTAGGGCACACTTTTAGTTGCTGTGTTATTGTAATTAGGGATCAGCGAATCGACTTCGGATGAAATATCCGAAGTCGATTCGCATAAAACTTTGTTCCAAAACTGTACGGAGCAGGAGCTTCATACAGTATTAGCTTCAATAAGCCGAAGTCTTGGAACCGAACCTGAGTTCGGGAAATGTTTTTTTTTTTTTTTTTACAGTAAATTATTTTATGAAGTTATTACGCAAAGTCTCGCGAGTTCATCCTCAGTCGGTTCGCTGATCATTAGTTGTAATGTACATATTAGTATGTCATTCTCTGTTGTAAGCACAAGATGGCGCCATCTCTTCATGGAAATTCTTGCATATAGGTGTTTGCATTGACAAACCCATATCTAAACTGTGTTATTTGCACAAAGGTTTAGACCCCATTTTGGCACACACTGTAGCCTGTCACCACCGCTGATTTGGCAGAAAGTGTGCAACTAATTTTTCAGCCAGTCTGTATATCCAGCAGAGTGGGAAGGGCCGGTAAAGCTGTCATCATTTTAAACCATAATCCAGCATGGTGTCCAGTGTGCTAGAATCGCTTTTGTGTTTCGGATCATAGCATCCTGAGGATACCGTGCGGTGGTGTTTTGTCCGGCAGAACGTCTGTAACTTGATGGACCATATTATACTGTAGTTAATGTGATCCACTTGGATTCAGCAATTCCGCTTTTTTATTCCTATATTGGAACAGAAAAATGGAATTTCGCCACAGATCTGAATCTAATCTTAAAGGGGCTGATCAGGGCCACCACTCTCGAAATCAGGGCAAAGGAAGGTAATCCTCTCTGCAACCATTCTTCGCTCTGACTGAGGGTGCCGCCACGTGTTGTGGCTGTGCTACATTTTGGATGTGGCAAAAAAAGCATAGAAAAAAAATGTGCAGTTTTTGCTATAAGACCTGCGTTTATGCACAGCAATCTTGAATTACTTTAATATAACTCAATTTTGTAATTAAAGGAGTTATCTGGGAATTAATATTGATGATCTATCCTCAGGATCATCGTTGGGGGTGCCAGGACTTGACCCCCGCCGATGTGATATTGATTGACCTGTGGATAGGTCATCAATATTATGTCTCAGATAACTCCTTTAATTTAAAGTAGTATTCCCATCTCACAAATGTAGTTTGTATAGTTAGATATAGCCATACCAATATTATTACTAATAGAATGTATTTATATAAAATATACCGTTTAGAAGATTTGCCTATTTGTATATCCATTGTCCCACACATATCAGTCAGGCCGTTGCCCCTAGTTACGACCACCGCGGCCATGTAGTAGTGGTGGTCAGCTTGCTCTTGTTCAATCCCGCTCTGAGGTAACTGTTGTATAGTGAACGCACACTGCATGAACATGCGGAGACACATCTTAGGGCACTTTCACATCTGCGTTTTGGATGCTACCAGTCCAAAACGCAATGGTTAGGATCCGTCCAAAACACAGACTTTATAAACGGATCCTGCTCCATAGAGATGAATTGATCTTGGAACAGGATCCGTTTCTCTGCATTTTGGAAGTGCAGACATAAATGCTACAACCCTAAGATGTGTCTCCGCATGATCATGCAATGTGCGTTCACAATACAGCAGTTACCTCAGAACGGGTGTGAACAAGAGCAAGCCAGCCACCACTACTACATGGCCGCGGTGGTCGTAACTAGGGGCAACGGCCTGACTGATGTGTGTGGGACAATGGATATACAAATAGGAAAATCTTCTAAATGGTACATTTTATATAAATACATTCTATTAGTAATAATATTGGTATGGCTATATCTAACTATACAAACTACATTTGTGAGATGGGAATACCCCTTTAATTAAATTTTGCTGTGTGTTATTTACTTTTCTTTTTCTGGAAGGAAGCGCAGTGGATAAATATGGATATGTTGTTTTTGCCCTTGAGGACCCGCACCTAACCTTGTATTATTCAGCCATTCATCTGAAAGTGTTTTGTATATTTCCTCTGCTGCCTTGATCTTTGCCTATGGGGAAAGTTTCCGGACCCACCAGCAACAGGTCTGAACTCCTTTTAAAGGGGTTGTCCCACTATAACAATCTGTCACCTATCCACAGGACATGTGGCAAGTGTTTAATTGCTGGAGGTCCTATTCCCCCTCTAATCGCGCCCCTTTAGACTGCCCGATGTTTGGGCAGATCATTGCCAATGAGCGTTCACATGACCACTCCTTAGCAATAATCTGCCAGTGTAAAGGTGCCACCAATTACCAGATGAATGAGTGAAACGCGGACACCTAAATCATCATTTGCCAGCAGCAGATTGTCCTGTCTAAACACTCTTTGCTGCCGGCAAACAATGATTCTGCATGGGGACAAGGGATGGCATTAGCGATCACCTACTATGGAGGAGATCGCTGCATGTAAATAAAGCACTCTCCTCCGCTGGCGAGCAGGCCCTTGCCAGGAAAACAACGCTTCTTTCCCAACAGGCGTCTACTCCATGGGGCCATGTAAAAGGGGCTTTAAAGGGGTTATCCCATGAGTAATGTAAAAAATGAAAATCAGACATCACACCGTACATGACAATCTCTTTCTAACAAAGCTAGAACCAGCCCTGTACCTCACATGGATCCAGAGATCTCCCCATTCATTGCTCTGCTAGATTTATATCAAGCTGACAGCTCAAGGAGAGTCTCTTTTCTGCTGCAGCTCAGGGGGCGTGTCCATGCTCTCCCTATCACAGCTCAGGGGGCGTGTCTCAGCTCTCCCTATCACAGCTCAGGAGGCAGTTGAAAGATGAAACTGAGCATGTGCGGCCTTCTCAGTGAGCAGGTCAAGGAAATAAGAAAAAAAACTAACAGCAGGTGGCGCTCTACAGATACATTTTATTGAATAACTCGCTGGCTATGCAAAATTTCGAATTACATGCAGTTACAAAAGTATTAAGATCCAGGTGCTGGTTTGAAAACTGTTAAATATTTTTCCTGGGACAACCCCTTTAAGGGTAGAGTGCCTCTATTGAATAAATACTTAAAGGAGTCTTAATGATCCAATTAACTTATTACCTACAGACTTGATCCGTTGATATATTGCTAGGAAAAAGGCAAACGCTGCATGCAAAAATGAGGCTGTAGTGACTCGCGGTGAGAGATGAGATGCTGAGCTTTATTCTTTCATTTGTGTGGTCTTCATACGGCACTTATGGGGTGTTTGTCTCTAACCCACCCACAATTTTGAAGTACAAAATAAATGCGCAGCACTAATGAGCAGTGACCCGCTATGCAGCAGTTTTTGATGGTACTAGTTTAGCAGGTAGGCCATTATATCTGTATACCACAGTTACAAGGAGCTTGGGTTGCCCTGCGAGCTGCTTCGCTTGCCTTGATTCTGTGAAGCTTTTTCTTTATCGTTTTCCTTTCTCTCTGCAAAAACTGAAAACCGCAGCGTTGCCTTCTATTCGGAGAGGAGATCTGACATTTGTTACAGTGTGATGTAGCTTGTTAGATCAAACAAGGTAATTCATCTTCAAGCCGAGCTGTAAAGCGAGACATCACTCCTGAACTTATTTAAAGCCATCTTTGTGGAGCTCGGCTACAAACCGAGCAATCAGCTTCCTAAATGATCCAACAGAGGGCTGTTAATAGGAGGCCTGAACTCAGCTCCTCGGCCTCTGGCAGCTTTTCATTCATTGACACTTGCTGCAGTTTTAGATATTTCATCACTTCTTGCTTATTATGTACTGACAGAACTGCCGTTATTTACAGTTCTTTTCTGCTGAGAACTTTTTATGGTTGGATGCTGTTAGTCCGAACTTTACTGCCCTTTTGCGATAAGAAATAATATAGGCTCTGTTAACGTTTGTCCTGTATGTGTCTGGGTTTATTGATATAGTAATAGTGCCTGAATAGTAGGTCACATTGCATAACTCTGCACATGGACTGGGAAATTAACCCATAGTGAGAATCAGTGGAGGCTGCTGATGGGCTGCTCTGGTCACTTGTCCCACCATAAAGGTCCATAGTAAAGGACATCTGTCAGCAGATTTGTAGCTATGACACTGGCTGACCTGTTACATGTGCACTTGGCAGCTGAAGACATCTGTGTTGGTCCCATGTTCATATGTGCCCGCATTGCTGAGAAAAATGAAGCTTTAATATATGTAAATGAGACTCTAGGTGTAACGGAAATGCCCCCATTGCTCCTAGAGGCTCACTTGCATATTTTAAAGTGCCGGCAGTGCTTTTACTTTCAGCTGACCTGATTTCTAACAGCTGAAGTAGAGGAGATAATGCTATTGTTTTGAAGCTTAGATTGTTAGCTTTCAAACAATACAAGAACCATGTCATCTTCCACCAATCCCAAGATAGGAGGGGTTAAAAGAGCTGTGTCCCCTGCCATCTGCTGTCCTGGAAGCTGGAACACCACTTCCTTCAAGTTAAAGGGGTGTTGCCATGTCATAAGGTGATCCCTAGGGTATTCCGCTACTTTATAATCAGAGGATGTCTGACTTCTGATATAGGACCGTGTCTCCGCAGAGCTGTGCAGGTAACTGCTGCCGGCTCCAGTGACTTGAATGGAGCTGTTCTGCAATTCCCAGTACAGTGGGCGTTTGCTGAACTGATTGTGGGTTGCGGCCCTTTCCCTCTCAGTAGGAGCAGAAGGCGCTGAGCAGATTGATATATAGTTTTGTGGGAAAAGACTCAGGATAACCTGTAATTTATACATTCGTATTCCTGCTCATTCTGGGCTTTGAAGTCAAGGAGATGGTCCTATCAGTCCTATAGCTGTCAATCACTGATAGCTCCGCCTCCTCGACTTCAAAGCCCAGAATGAGAAGGAATCGCCTTTATGCTACCCATACTAAGGTCAGAATAAAGCAGAGACAGGTGAGTTGATTTCAGCGGTCAGTGATTTATAAGTTAAAAGTAAGTGGTTGCTGAGAACCAACATCACAATCATTGTAGACTAGGCCTGGAAAAGAGTCCCGGCCACCTGAGAAGAGTCATGGTTACTCATGAATTCCTGCTCTCCCTGCCCATCCGCTAATGATTGACAGCCTTCTGCCTAGTTTTCTCCTTTTCTGTCTAGGAGAGAACTGCCAATCATCAGCAGATGGGCGGGAGAGCAGGAGATTAGGAAGAACCATGACTCTTCTCAAATAGATTTGACTCTTTTTAAGGCATGTGCTGCAATGATTATGATGCTGGTTCTCGGCAACCACTTACTTTTAGCTCATGAGTGACACACCGCTGAAATCAGTATTTCTGTCCCTATTTTATACTGCCCTCAGTGAGGTCACCATAAAGTTGATGACAGGTTCCCTTTAAATGTATAAAATACTTAAGTTTTACTGAATCTTCTACAAAACTAAATATCAATCTGCTCAGCTACTCCTGCCCTATATTATGCTGCCTGCAGATTGCATTGTATTATATGGTGACAGGTTTGCTTTAATGGTATTTTCTTGCATTACCCTGCAGTTCAGATTGCAATGAGCGTCACTGTGTAGGCAAACTGTGATGAAGAATGAATGTGTACTGGCATGTCCTCTCACTATACTGAGAATTCCCCTTTAAGACCATCCTTTGTGTGTGTGGATCCTCTAATTGACATGTACTGTAGTGATTGATTTGTTCATTCTGTAGACTTCAATTTGTCCTCTTTGATTGCAGGCTCAAAGAATGATGCAGGTATTTTACCAAGATCAATGGAATTGCTTTTTAATACAATTGAAGGAAAAGTTTATTCAAAAATGGATATTAAGCCTCACAGATGTAGAGATTACATAAGACTGACTAAAGAACAAGTGAAAACAGAAAACGCGATTAAAAATAGTGTCCTCCGTCATACAAAAGAGGTAAATTGTGTGAGTGCTGCGGGGACAAATGTGCATTGCCTAAACACTTCTAAAATATTCTGTTGGCCTATATTAATGTACACAGGGACAACCTAAACAGATTAATGTATATTCATATATAATATATATATATACTTTGTTTCCAGTTTATTTTCCGGGATTGATGTGAAATTGTTGCATGACTTCATGACTTGAATACACCCTGTGGTACCTGTGGTCTAAAGGCCCCTTTATACGGGACGATACAGCAGCAGATTGTCAGGAAGGAAGAGTTCCTTCCAGGCAGTCGCCTGCTTGTTAGTGAAGGAGACCGCCACATTTAGATGCAGCAATCTTCTCCACAGTATGGAGAGGAGGGATCGCTAACGCCATTGCTCGTCCGCATACAGACTTGTTGTTTGCCGGTAACAAATGCTGTCTCCTGCCTGCAAGTGATGATTTAGGTGTCCGCACAACCGGGTAATCATCAGCACTTTTACACTGACAGATAATCGCTAACAAACGCTCCGATTCTTGGCCTGTATAAAGGGCCCTATAGCAAGAATATTCATCCGAGACTTCCCTTTTTTTGGTTCTAATGGGTTCTGAGCTGTTTCATTTCGTGTTTATATGTGTTATATGTTCGTGTTATATGTTTATATATCTATACAAAGCTCCAAAGACCTAGATTTGAAAGATAACATGCTCTCTGGCTGCTGCCACCACTAGAGGGAGCAGGACAGCTTACTGCCGTCTCATATATTGAAGTCAATAGCGACCTGTATTTATCATGTTCCACTTTAGCTGTGACTCCAGGGGATTTGGAGCTTTGTATCCGAAAAACAGCGCTCTGGGTGTTATGCAAATATCTAAGGAAAATAGTTGTCACCGAATTTTGGATCAAAATAAGACCTCATAATGTAAAACGGGCATTTGCTTCTAAGGGGTTGTCCAGCCCTTTACAAGTGAGGGCCTCTCCATCAACTTCCACTCCTACTGATCTCCTGTAGCTCAGAAGCTGAGCGGGCACAGTAGTCACTGGGTGCCTGCTGTTTTATGCAGCAGACTACTGATCACAGATGCTTAACCTCTCAGATGCCATGGTTTTGCGAACACTGGACACCATTCACTATGACCAGTATGAAATGGGCAGTATATACTCGCCAGGCTTTATATCAATTCTTTGCATTTTAGACAAGCTTGTGTGGTAATGAGTCTCATCTATGTCTGAGTAAATCTTTCCTTTGTATTAGAAAATTCAACTCTGATGTTCCATATTTATACAGAGATCATTTATTTTTTAGGTGGATCCTCATTGTAGTATTCGGAGTAACAACAGTAGGATCTCTGCAGATACAACAGACTTTCTCAGTGATGACGGTAATGTTTAGTTTTCTCATAATGTCTGATTTAACCCCTAGAGTCCCATTGCTTTCATGTGCGGCAGAAGGAGGAAATTTAAATATGGCGCCTGCTTGTGAGTGCAGTGGGCACCATAGCCGCCAGGTCTCTGCTGTTTCAAACAGCAGAAGCCTGGGACTGTTGTATGCGACCGGCGATAACTCCAAACGCACACTTTTAATCCCTTTAGATGCTGTGGACAAATGTGACCATGGCTTCTAAATGGTGAAAACAGGAACGGCTTCCCTACACAGCAGTCAGGGGAGCCGTTCCTTCGCTTTGATGCGCTGGGTCTCTGAACAGCACTCTGCTCAGGTCACCCTGCTATCACTGCTTGCATCGGAGAGAACTCCCATCCTGATAAATGTAAGCCCTCAACTGCTGTGGTCATTAGGTTAGACCTTCCTGTCAGTGTTCCGGGTGCCAAGTAGTTGTCATGGCAGCTGGGGGGCTTCTGAAGGGGGCCGGAGTGTCCAGTCCGCTATTATATCTTGCCTCTAGTTATCTTACACCCAGCTCTTTTATTTTAAACTTCTAGTAGGAATATTAGAGCAGTGGCACACTATACGGTTATAAGAAAAGATACCCTAGAATATTAATTACATGGGGAATGTAAGTTGTTACTAAAACAGGCGTGTCAGAAGAGGGGACGGGTCCGCTTTAACTGATTATTCAGTTAGAATATCTTTGTTTTTTTTCAATCACTTCTGAAATGCAGAGCAGCAATAATGAAAATGTCTTTAAGACCCAGACAGGCTTAATTATTGAAAGGGTTTTTCAGGGACATACTTTTTGTTAAAAAAAAAAAAAAGGGCCAGGAAGGGTTAAAAAAAATAAAGAAAATCTTGTACTCGTTCTGAATCTTGTTGTTTCTTCCATAGCTGGAGGAGTGTCAAACTGTTCGCGAGTCCTCTCTGAATTTGAAGAACGTGTAAGGGAATCTGAAGAGTTCAAGTTTGATGTTAATGATTCTGTGAAGTTCTCTGTCTGGATTTCCTTTTGTGAAATCTACAATGAATGTATTTTTGATCTTCTGGATCCTGTGTCAGGTGATAAGTGTTACAAGAGAAAAACGTTAAAGCTTGCCCAGGATTTAAAAGGATTGAGTTTTGTTAAAGGTGAGCCATTTTTACTTGCGTTTCGAGATGTATTTCCATTATCACACCACTATGGTATGTTTTTCTAGCTCCGTTTACATTGAAATTTGCAGAGCTATACTATTAAAGGGGCAGATTTCCCTACTCCCCCTCCAGTGTGGCCAGACTTGCAGAGGAAATCATACTTGGGGCTGTTTCACGTGTCCATTGCGGGAGTCGCGCTCTATATGTGAGCGTGGTCCTCCGTTCAGGACTTGCAAGAGCGCCCGGCATTATACTGATTTATAATGCTGTGTGTCTCTGCATGAACTTACTTCTACAGGATCATACTGACAGCTTCATGTCAGAATGATTCTGTAGAAGGAAAGTCAAGCACAGGCACATGGAATTGTAAATTGTGATACTGCCCTGCGCAGAACAGAGGATCACGCTCACACATGGAGTTCGCTCATATGAAACAGCCCTTACCTATCCCTGCTGCTAGGTTGCGGCTCCCGCTGCCACTACAGATCTCTGGTGACCCTGCCTCAACACCCAGTTTGACCTGGGTCACATGGCCGCTGCAGCCAATAACTGTGGAGTGTCCCCCATGTGTCTGGTCTAGAGATGAGCGAGCGTACTCGGGAGCAATTTTCGAGTAGTAGCGTATGCATCTTCTAATCTGTACGCATCTTGTAATTTGTACGCATTAGCTTACAAATTTATAAGATGCGTATGCATTAGTGTACAGATTATAAGATGCGAATGCATTAGCGTACAGATTATAAAATGCGTACGCTACTACTCGAAAATTGCTCCCGAGTATGCTTTGCCGATCATGCTCGCTCATCTCTAGTCTGGTCTCTGGGTCACATGATGCATGGGGGGACACGTGACCCGTGTCAAACCAGATGTTGACGCTGGGAAACTGCCCTTTTTAATATCTTAATTATTAATTGGCTCATGTACTTTTCAGATCTCCAGTGGGTTCAGGTTTCAGATGCTAAAGAGGCATGCAGAATTCTTGCTGTGGGGAAGAAGTTCCAAAGCATTGCTTTTACGAAATTGAATAGTTCCTCAAGTAGAAGGTAAATGTTTTTCAAAGAATAAAAAGTATATGCTAATTATTTTTTTTTAAATAATATACCCCGGTAGCTGTGAAGATGTTTCCTCTTGTACCCATGAAAAACATCTACATATATCCCTTAAGGCATTTGTGCTTTGAACTAAATGCTAAATGGATGCACATCCTTCACAATTAATACATTTAACAACCTGTAATTTTACATCTCTGGCTACACTGTGTTGCATGTAGCTCCACTAATTTATTTGTGTAAGTGACGGCTGCAGTCCACCAGATTGCATATAGTCTGAGGTATTCCTTTGCACTGTGACTGTGGCTCAGTAGTTAAAGAAGAACTCCTGCGAAAATTTTTATTCTCTGACCTGTTAGAAAGGTGCATATATACTGTAGTGAATGTAATTTTCTTATCAGAGGCTGAAATTGAGAGTTTCCACTCTCTCTTCTTATTGTAGCTGGGTCATGTGACCAACTCCCTGACCTCCAACTGACCCAGGACAGGAAGCCAGTAACTGCTCTATTCATTCCTATGGGAGCCTCACTTTCAGTCTCATAGGAATACATAGAGAATTAGACTTCCTGTCCACACATAAGTCTATGTGTCAGTTGGTGGGTCTAATTGCTGGTCACATGACACAGATAAGAAACTTCAGGATGATATAACTCAAAAATTCAGCTACTGGTAAGAAAATGACATTCACTACAGATTACATCATGTACATTTCTAGCAGGACATGGAATAAAATTTTTTTGCGGGAGTTCTTCTTTAAAATCAATCAGTGGTACCACAAAAAGTCACAGTGTAGCCCTAGCCTGACAGTCTTCACCCCTGTAAACAAGATGTGGACAAGCGTGATCTTGAAAACCAGGCTTTCTACTGGCATGGCATATGCTCATATCTAGATTGTTAAAAGAACATATATGATGTATATCATTTCATGCGTTTTAATTGTTTTCTTTTGCAGTCATAGTATATTTACAGTTCGTCTCTTAAAGATTGAAGATGCAGATGTTCCTCGAGTAGTAAAAGTCAGCGAGTAAGTATCTCTGGGCACATTTTCAAATATTATATATATATTTTTTTCAGTTATCTTGGCTGTATAATCACTCTCTTCCGGTCATTTACCTTCCTGTTTACGTTCCCAGACTGGAGTATAGGCACCCCATGTGACAGGGGTTGATACACTAAAGGTGGACTTAGACAGGTAGATTATTGGGAATGAACGTTCCTTCTTGACAGTCTGCCCGTCTAAAGGTGCAGCAGATCACGCAAAACTGTCGTTCATGCAGTCACCTGAATTATCATTTCTGAGCAGCAGATCGTGCAGTCTAAACCTCTATCTGCTCCCCAGAAACAATGCGGCTGTATGAGGTATAATGATCCCTGATTCTCATACTGTGGAGGTGATCACTGCATGTGAGTTCAGCACTTCACCTCCACTGAACGAGCAGCCGACACTACCTTCCCGACAATCTGCTTCTCGTCTGCCCGTATAAATCCACGGTTACTTGGCGGTCTCTGCCTCTGACGCCCTCCTTGTATGACACAAGGGAATAGGAGGGCGGGGGCTGGGGAGGAGTAGCCATAAAAGAAGGCAGAGCAGCCTGGGCTCCTACACACTGAACACCGCCCCTGGGCACTTGTGAGTGCTCATTTGCATATGAATTAAACAGCGTTTTTCCTGCATCTGCAAGTCTAAAGAAAAAGGTACCATTACATTCATGTGTAGATGTGCAACAGAGCCATCTGTATATGCTCATATAGTGGTGACAGACTCCCTTTAAGATGGCCCTACATGGCTAGGTTTGTGTCCCGTCAAAATGCAGGCTCACCTTTTGCAAATGATGAATCAAAAATGAATGCACCTTTTAAACAATATCTATAATTTAAATATTGTTTTTTCTTAACCAATAGTGAATTTTATTAGACAACACTGATCTTATGTAATCCTTTAAGAAGATGGGCAAGCAGTGGGTTTCGTTCGATCCATTCTTCTAAAAATGATGTTTTGTTCTTAGATTGACTCTGTGTGACTTGGCTGGTTCTGAAAGATGCACAAAAACTCAGAACGAAGGTGAAAGGCTGAAGGAAAGCGGGAACATTAATACATCACTCCTGATTCTTGGCAAATGCATCAATGCACTGAAGAACAGTCAGCAGTCCAAGTAGGTTTATATCACGAGTTCTGCCTTTTTCTATTGTGTACATCAGTATATGATATAAATGTGTTGGGACAAAATACAACTTAACATAGTAACATAGTAACATAGTTTATAAGGCCGAAAAAAGACATCTGTCCATCCAGTTCGGCCTGTTTTCCTACAAGTTGATCCAGAGGAAGGCAAAAAACCCTGTGAGGTAGAAGCCAATTTTCCCCACTTTAGGGAAAGAAATTCCTTCCCGACTCCAATCATGCAATCAGAATAACTCCCTGGATCAACGACCCCTCTCTAGTAACTATAACCTGTAATATTATTACCCTCCAAAAATACATCCAGGCCCCTCTTGAACTCTTTTAGTGAACTTACCATCACCACCTCCTCAGGCAGAGAGTTCCATAGTCTCACTGCTCTTACCGTAAAGAATCATCTTCTATGTTTATGTACAAACCTTCTTTCCTGCAGACGCAGAGGATGTCCCCTCGTCACAGTCACAGTCCTGGGGATAAATAGATGATGGGAGAGATCTCTGTACTGATCCCTGATATATTTATACATAGTTATTAGATCTCCCCTCAGTCGTCTTTTTTCTAAAGTGAATAACCCTAATTTTGATAATCTTTCTGGGTACTGTAGTCCACCCATTCCAGTTATTACTTTAGTTGCCCTCCTCTGAACCCTCTCCAGCTCTGCTATGTCTGCCTTGTTCACAGGAGCCCAGAACTGTACACAGTACTCCATGTGTGGTCTGACTAGTGATTTGTAAAGTGACAGGACTATGTTCTCATCACGGGCATCTATGCCCCTTTTGATGCAACCCATTATCTTATTGGCCTTGGCAGCAGCTGTCTGACACTGGTTTCTACAGCTTAGTTTACTGTTCACTAAAATTCCTAGGTCCTTTTCCATGTCAGAGTTACCCAATGCTTTACCATTTAGTATGTACTGGTGACTTGCATTATTTCTTCCCATATGCATAACCTTACATTTGTCAGTGTTAAACCTCATCTGCCACTTCTCTGCCCAAGTCTCCAGTCTATCCAGATCCATCTGTAGCAGTGCACTGTCCTCTTCTGTGTTAATTACTTTACACAGTTTAGTGTCATCTGTAAAAATTGATATTTTACTGTGCAAGCCTTCTACAAGATCATTAATAAATATATTGAAGAGAAAAGGACCCAATACTGACCCCTGTGGTACCCCACCAGTGACAGTGACCCAATCTGAGTATGTACCGTTAATAACCACCCTCTGTTTTCTATCACTGAGCCAGTTACTTACCCACATACAGACATTTTCTCCCAGGCCAAGCATTCTCATTTTTATATACTAACCTTTTATGTGGTACCGTGTCAAATGCTTTGGAGAAGTCCATATATACGACATCCATTGATTCGCCGCGGTCAAGTCTAGAACTAATCCTCATCATCCTAACTTGTAGATTTAAGTTATACATTTAAAACAATTTCATTTGTAATGTATCGTAACTTGACGTTTATCTAGTCCATATAAAAACATGTTACAATTAAGAGGAACCGGGGGTTTTAAGAAGTAAAACATTGCTGGCCTGTCCTTAGGATAGGAAATCAATATTTGATCGCTGGTCTCTGACCCTCTGAATTGGTGCCACAGAAAGAAGTGTAGTGACTTTTATTGTGGACGTAGCGGCTCGCCTGTACAAACTGCCTTGTCTGGTAGTGCAGCACAGTCGCATTGGCTTGAGCACTGTGGTCCCTTCATTTTGCAAGAGATAAATAATCGGTTTGACCTGTTAAAGGGCAATACCCATCTTGGACATATAAATGACATATCCACAGGATGTCTGTCGCCCCTGGAGAAGCAAATGGAAGTGCCATAAATGTCCGATATGTACGGGTCCTACCTCTGGAAGCTGCTCCTTTCTCAAGATTGGGTGACTGAGGAGAAGGCTGTGCATGTGTCTTTCCATTCACAGCTCAGGGACTTCTGTAATAGCTGAATCAGCAGCCTTAGTAGTGGCATTTGTGGCTTTCTGTGATGGCACTTGGCCCCACCCTTATGATAGGTGAATGGACGTGTATGGCATACCATGTGGATGTGCCATAAATACCCAGGTGGAGCAACTCCCTTTTAAAAAGTTATTCATATAGAACTGATCTATTTTTGTTTTTTGCTCCCCTAATATTATAGTTAAAGGGTTTCTGTCACCAATTTTTAGCCTGTTAAACAGGATGACATTTACAATGTGCAAATGTCACCTGATGCTAACTATGTAAGTTATTTTATTATCCCTGCCCCCGTTTTTGTGTAATTTAAACATTTATAATATGGTAATTAGCCTCCTAGGAGCAGGGGGACGTTACTCCTGCTCCTTGAGGCTCCATTTGCCCACCTTCAAAACTGCCTCCTTTGTCTTGATTGACAGGGCCAGGCAGCTCACTCCATCTCCTGCCGGCCCTGTCCGATCCAAATCCTGCGCCGTGCGTCCTTCATTCGGCGCAGGTGCAGTGAGTGCAGCAGGCTGCCGGCTTCCTCACTGCGCTTGCGCCGAATGAAGAACACACGGCGCAGGCGTGGGATTTGGATCGCAGACAGGGCCGGCAGTAGATGGAGCGAGCTGCCTGGCCCTGTCAATCAAGACAAAGGAGGCAGTTTTGAAGGTGGGCAAACGGAGCCTCAAGGAGCAGGAGTAACGTCCCCCTGCTCCTAGGAGGCTAATTACCATATTATAAATGTTTAAATTACACAAAAATGGGGGCAGTGATAATAAAATAAATTACATATTTAGCATCAGGTGACATTTGCACATTGTAAATGTCATCCTGTTTAATAGGCTCAAATGTGGTGACAGAAACCCTTTAAGCCTTTTCTTTTATTTGTCTCCTCACAATGCAATATTTTCTCCATTTGTTTACTCCAGAATTCAGCAGCATGTGCCATTTCGAGAAAGCAAGCTTACCCACTATCTGCAGAGCTTTTTCAGTGGGAAAGGGAAAGTGAGCATGATCGTGAACATCAGTCAGGCTGCCTCTGCCTACGATGAGACCCTGAATGTGCTCAAATTTTCAGCCGTTGCCCAAAAGGTATGTAAAGTGGTGAGCCAAAGAGAGTAGTTGTCACATGAAGTTCAGAAAGCTTATTTTGCAAATTTTTCTATTTGCATGCATTTAAAGGTAGTCTGTCACCACCAGAACTAATTTTAAGTTCCTTTTAATTCTGTATTGCCCCTGAAAGCTACCTTTAAATTGGTATGCAAATGATAATAAAAGAGCCCGAGGGACTACCTGTTCACAAGCGCAGAAAAGCCGTGCAGTTGATGAGGACACTGCCCACAGAAAGGCGCAGGCGAAAAAACACGGCGCTGAGTTGATTTTACTTTCAGGAAAATGTATATTATTTTACTCCATAGTACAACTGAGAAGCTGGATGGTATAAACAATGTATACATGAAGGTTATTAACTTCTCCAGTCTTGCCTCATTTTTTTAAAAGGGAGTCTTTCACCTGTTTTTCACCAATATAACTAACAGCAGTGCCCCACAGACGATTGCAGACACATCCCAGACATACCTGTGTGTCTATATTACATGTCACATCCCAGACATACCTGTGTGCACTGTGTGTCTGTATTACATGTCACATCCCAGACATACCTGTGTGCACTGTGTGTCTGTATTACATGTCACATCCCAGACATACCTGTGTGCACTGTGTGTCTGTATTACATGTCACATCCCAGACATACCTGTGTGCACTGTGTGTCTGTATTACATGTCACATCCCAGACATACCTGTGTGCACTGTGTGTGTATTACATGTCACATCCCAGACATACCTGTGTGCACTGTGTGTCTGTATTACATGTCACATCCCAGACATACCTGTGTGCACTGTGTGTCTGTATTACATGTCACATCCCAGACATACCTGTGTGCACTGTGTGTCTGTATTACATGTCACATCCCAGATATACCTGTGTGCACTGTGTGTCTGTATTACATGTCACATCCCAGATATACCTGTGTGCACTGTGCGTCTGTATTACATGTCCAGGAAAAGCACTTTTATTCTGCAGGAAAACGGCTCCCAAGTGCCCAGCTCTGCTGCTGCAAGTGCCCAAAGCAAACCGGACTGAAGAGGGGAAGGGCTGCTTTAGCTGCTCATATCTTGGGATTGGTAGCAGATAGAAAAAATGGTTCTGACATTCCAAGCTTTCAAATGATACCAAAATCACAACATTATATCCAGTATATCAGAAGATATAGCTGTTAGAAATTGAGTTGGGAGAGAAAGCTGTTTTTAGTTTCACTTTCAGCTGGGCACTTGGGAGCTGTTTTCCTGCAGAATAAAAGTGCTTTTCCTGGACATGTAATACAGACACTCAGTGCACACAGGTATGTCTGGGATGTGACATGTAATACACACACACAGTGCACACAGGTATGTCTGGGATGTGACATGTAATACAGACACACAGTGCACACAGGTATGTCTGGGATGTGACATGTAATACACACACACAGTGCACACAGGTATGTCTGGGATGTGACATGTAATACACACACACAGTGCACACAGGTATGTCTGGGATGTGACATGTAATACAGACACACAGTGCACACAGGTATGTCTGGGATGTGACATGTAATGCAGACACACAGTGCACACAGGTATGTCTGGGATGTGACATGTAATACAGACACACAGTGCACACAGATATGTCTGGGATGTGACATGTAATACAGACACACAGTGCCACACGATATGTCTGGGATGTGACATGTAATACAGACACAGTGCACACAGTATGTCTGGGATGTGACATGTAATACAGACACAGTGCACACAGGTATGTCTGAGATGTGACATGTAATACAGACACACGGTGCACACAGGTATGTCTGGGATGTGACATGTAATACAGACACACAGTGCACACAGGTATGTCTGGGATGTGACATGTATACAGACACACAGTGCACGCAGGTATGTCTGGGATGTGACATGTAATACACACACACAGTGCACACAGGTATGTCTGGATGTGACATGTAATACAGACACACAGTGCACGCAGGTATGTCTGGGATGTGACATGTAATAAACACATTGCACACAGGTATGTCTGGGATGTGACATGTAATACAGACACACAGTGCACACAGGTATGTCTGGGATGTGACTGTAATACAGACACACAGTGCACACAGGTATGTCTGGGATGTGACATGTAATACAGACACACAGTGCACACAGGTATGTCTGGGATGTGACATGTAATACAGACACACAGTGCACACAGGTATGTCTGGGATGTGACATGTAATACAGACACACAGTGCACGCAGGTAATGTCTGGATGTGACATGTAATACAGACACACAGTGCACACAGGTATGTCTGGGATGTGACATGTAATACAGACACACAGTGCACACAGGTATGTCTGAGATGTGACATGTAATACAGACACACAGTGCACACAGAGTATGTCTGGGATGTGACATGTAATACAGACACACAGTGCACACAGGTAATGTCTGGATGTGACATGTAATAAACACATTGCACACAGGTATGTCTGGGAGTGTGACATGTAATACAGACACACAGTGCACACAGGTATGTCTGGGATGTGACATGTAATACACACACACAGTGCACACAGGTATGTCTGGGATGTGACATGTAATACACACACACAGTGCACGCAGGTATGTCTGGGATGTGACATGTAATAAACACATTGCACCACAGGTATGTCTGGGGATGTGACATGTAATACAGACACACAGTGCACACAGGTATGTCTGGGATGTGACATGTAATACGACACACAGTGCACACAGGTATGTCTGGGATGTGACATGTAATACAGACACACAGTGCACACAGGTATGTCTGGGATGTGACATGTAATACAGACACACAGTGCACACAGGTATGTCTGGGATGTGACCATGTAATACAGACACACAGTGCACGCAGGTATGTCTGGGAATGTGACATGTAATACAGACACACAGTGCACACAGGTATGTCTGGGATGTGACATGTAATACAGACACACAGTGCACACAGGTATGTCTGAGATGTGACATGTAATACAGACACACAGTGCACACAGGTATGTCTGGGATGTGACATGTAATACAGACACACAGTGCACACAGGTATGTCTGGGGATGTGACATGTAATAAACACATTGCACACAGGTATGTCTGGGATGTGTCATGAAATACAGACACACAGTGCACGCAGGTATGTCTGGGATATGACATGTAATACAGACACAACGTGCACACAGGTATGTCTGGGATGTGACATGAAATACAGACACACAGTGCACACAGGTATGTCTGGGATGTGACATGTAATACAGACACACAGTGCACACAGGTATGTCTGGGATGTGACATGTAATACAGACACACAGTGCACGCAGGTATGTCTGGGATATGACATGTAATACAGACACAACGTGCACACAGGTATGTCTGGGATGTGACATGAAATACAGACACACAGTGCACACAGGTATGTCTGGGATGTGACATGTAATACACACACACAGTTCACACAGGTATGTCTGGGATGTGACATGTAGATACAGACACACAGTGCACGCAGGTAATGTCTGGGATGTGACATGTAATACAGACACACAGTGCACGCAGGTATGTCTGGATGTGACATGTAATAACACATTGCACACAGGTATGTCTGGGGATGTGACATGTAATACAGACACACAGTGCACACAGGTATGCCTGGATGTGACATGTAATACACACACACAGTGCACACAGGTATGCCTGGGATGTGACATGTAATACAGACACACAGTGCACACAGGTATGTCTGGGATGTGACATGTAATATAGACACACAGTGCACACAGGTATGTCTGGGATGTGACATGTAATAACAGACACACAGTGCACACAGGTATGTCTGGGATGTGACATGTAATACAGACACACAGTGCACACAGATATGTCTGGGATGTGACATGTAATACAGACACACAGTGCACACAGATATGTCTGGGATGTGACATGTAATACAGACACACAGTGCACACAGGTATGTCTGGGATATGACATGTAATACACACACAGTGCACACAGGTATGTCTGGGATATGACATGTAATACACACACAGTGCACACAGGGTATGTCTGGGATGTGACATGTAATACAGACACAGTGCACACAGGTATGTCTGGGATGTGACATGTAATACAGACACACAGTGCCACAGGTATGTCTGGGATGTGACATGAAATACAGACACACAGTGCACACAGGTATGTCTGGGATGTGACATGAAATACAGACACACAGTGCACACAGGTATGTCTGGGATGTGACATGTAATACATACACACAGTGCACACAGGTATGTCTGGGATATGACATGTAATACAGACACAACGTGCACACAGGTATGTCTGGGATGTGACATGAAATACAGACACACAGTGCACACAGGTATGTCTGGGATGTGACATGAAATACAGACACACAGTGCACACAGGTATGTCTGGGATGTGACATGTAATACATACACACAGTGCACACAGGTATGTCTGGGATATGACATGTAATACAGACACAACGTGCACACAGGTATGTCTGGGATGTGACATGAAATACAGACACACAGTGCACACAGGTATGTCTGGGATGTGTCTGCAATCTTCTGTGGGGCACATAGGTGAAAAACTAGTGAAAGACTCCCTTTAAGCCAAGATTTTCTCAAAAATGGGGGGAAAAACATGTTTACTTCACTGTTCTGTTGTCTCATTAATTTCCTTTTGGTTGCTTACCTCCTTGATGCTTTCTTCTCAATGTTAGGTCCTCATATTGGATTCTTGTCAAGCTTTGGACAGCCTATCACATGGTCAAAAAAAGAGCGCCAGAGAAGTGTCCTTTATAATAAACAATGCTGATAACAAGAGTTTACTGTCACGAAAACGTGCAACCGTGCAGTGGGAAAGCCGCTTAGATGATGTTCTGGAGGATGGAAATGATGAGGAATATGAAGACAATTCTGATTGTGAAGATCCTCTTGACTGCACCAATCTAGAAGATCAAGATGATTATGAGATAGAAGAAGATGAGATTGTCATCAAGAAAGAGGCTTATGAGGTATGATACTTTATAAAATTCCCATTTTAGAATGATTTAGTACTTGTGGCTGTCAAAGTACTACTTTCATGCTACTTATTACGTCTAGAATCTACTGGGACTTGTGGAAGATCTGAAAATCAAGCTGTGTAATGAGAAGCAAGAGAAACTTCTTATGGAACTTAGAATAAGAGAAGATGTGGCAAAAGAGTTCAAAGAACACTTCATTCAGCGTGAACATGACTTCAGGTAAGTGCTACCTTTAAAGGGGTTGTCTGGGCTTCTTCCTATTGATGACCTATCCTCAACCGATCAGCTGTTTGAGAAGACGGTGCGCATCAGCCGTGCTCCCGAGCCGTCTTTCTTCTCTCTTCCTGCTCTGCTGTCCCATAGACATACAACAGCGAGCAGGAAGAGAGAAGGGAGATGGCATGTGTGCACTGCACACGCCGGCTCCTCACACAGCTGATCAGCGGGGGTGCCTGTTGTCGGACCCCTGCCGATCTGATATTGATGACCTATCCTGAGAATAGGTCGTCAATATGAAAAAGCCCGGACAGTGGTGGTCGTGCTTGCACATTATAGGAAAAAGCATCAGCCTCTCTGGTGACCGGGACCATGGGAGCGCACATAGGCTGGTGCTTTTTCCTATATTGTGCAAACACGACCACTGCTGATCTGTGACCATGGAAACAAGCAGTGTATAATGTGATAGAAAAATGAATCCAGCCAACAAAGGAGGCAATATGAATAATCATAATACATTAGTAAGTGCCTTGTAGTAACTTTCTCTACATGATAAATGCCACTTACTGAAGTGAGACAACCCCTTTAAGTCTTTTGTTATAGATCTGTCTGTCTCAGTGCTTACAGAGACAGACATTTCAGTATATGGGACAGTGATTGACAGCCCTGCCTGTATCAATGAGTACACAGAAGATTGTCAGTCATGGAGTGTGTGGCTGTGGTAAGCAAAACGTGCGCTGTGTCTCCTAAGAGTCCTGTCAGTATTTACTCTGTTTTTACTCCAAAATACAAATATATAAGATGCGTATGCATTAGCGTACATATTAGAAGATGCGTACGCTATTACGCGAAAATTGCTCCCGAGCATACTCGGCCATCTCTACTATCTACATATCGTAGAGCTCGTCTTCTCTCCCTTTGTCATGTCCTGCTCTCAGCGCATCAAAAATAACCCGACAAGTACATTTTTGGGTTTGCCAGCCGTATTTGTAAGGAAAACACAGAGGGGGTTCAAACCTTTCTTTGTATAGGTGACCCAAATACTGGATGGTGGCCTATGACAAACTTGTAAACTGAAGTAAAGCCATGCTGCCCTTTAAAATGTGTATGAGTAATTTTAGTTACACTGTGTGAATGAGAAATTTCCAGATTTGCTCACTGCCGTGTAACTCCTGTGCACTGGTATTTTTCTGCAGTTGCTTCCCTTGTACAGAGCTGTACATTGGTGAGGCTTTGTTCAGACTTTGCTTTTAATTCATGCTGAGTGCGTGTACCGGGAAAGATCCTGGCGCATGCAGCGTAAGTGTCTGAAGGACTCCATATTCCCAGCGCATACCTAGAGTATCTTTTTGACATATTCTTGAATGGTATGCTTCAGTGTATAGGTAAGGCTACTACTAGCGGCAGGGTTGTCCGGCAGGCTGTTCCATCCAACGGATCCGTGCTGCCGTTAGTCCACGTGTGCGGTCAGAGTTCCGGCCGCAGCACGGCAAACATGCCGAGAGGCCACTGAACTAAAACTCCGGCCCGCCCCTATTATAGTGAATGGGGACGGAGCGTAGTTCCGACCTTACACTTGGACTAGCGGCAGCACGGATGCGGCAGGCTGTTCACCCACCGGAACAGCCTGCCGGACACCCCTGCTACTAGTGTGAAAGTAGCTGTTGTGCACTGTATGGGTTTTCTACAATGGGAGTCAATAGCTAATGTATGTCTATACAGTGGCATAAGCTTGTTGTTTTAATTTGTTTTCTCACTTAATATTCTTTTTGTTACAGTGAACGTTTGCAAAAAGAAAAAGAGCTGTTAGAGGAGCGTTGTGATGAAAGACTGGAAATACTGCAGAATTTAGTCAGAAAATGCTCTGATGAAGAGGAAGATGATGAAGAGGACGGTACTAAGGAAACGCGGAGTGTGACAGAAACGGCTGTTCAGGTCTGCAGGTTATGTAGTCGGTGGACTTTTCTTGCTTAGTTTGGGCTATATGGTGACTGGCTGCACAGCTTTTGGCCTTATTCACACAACCAGTGTTTGGTCAGTGATTTCCATCAGTTATGCCTCATTTACACAACCAGTGTTTGGTCAGTGATTTCCATCAGTTATGCCTCATTTACACACCAGAGTTTGGTCAGTGAGTTCCATCAGTTATGCCTCATTTACACACCAGAGTTTGGTCAGTGATTTCCATCAGTTATGCCTCATTTACACACCAGAGTTTGGTCATTGATTTCCATCAGTTATGCCTCATTTACACACCAGTGTTTGGTCAGTGATTTCCGTCAGTTATGCCTCATATACACACCAGAGTTTGGTCAGTGATTTCCATCAGTTATGCCTCATTTACACACCAGTGTTTGGTCAGTGATTTCCGTCAGTTATGCCTCATTTACCCACCAGTGTTTGGTCAGTGATTTCCATCAGTTATGCCTCATATACACACCAGAGTTTGGTCAGTGATTTCCATCAGTTATGCCTCATTTACACACCAGTGTTTGGTCAGTGATTTCCGTCAGTTATGCCTCATTTACACACCAGTGTTTGGTCAGTGATTTCCATCAGTTATGCCTTATTCACACAGCCAGTGTTTGGTCAGTGATTTCCATTAGTGATTTTGAGCCAAACTCGGAACAGGGGCAGATCTTTCCCTTATACCTTATCTCTATGGAGGCTCCAATCCTGGTTTTGGCTCACAATCTCTGATGGAAACCACTGACCAAAACACTGATGTGTGAATGAGGTTTTACTGTGAGCCAATCACTGATCAAACACGGACGTGTGAAAGAGGCCTTGAAATCACAATGTTGCTGAGTTAAGTTACATCTGATACTGAATGTGGTCACACTGCAACATAAAATTGTATCACCACAATGAACCACAGTCACAAGTTGTGATTCTAGCAGTGTGACATTACGATCTTTATATTGTGTGGCCGAAGTCGCCATGTACCCTGGTCTTAAAGGGGTTATCAAGGAAATGATAATGATGACCCACCATCAATATAAGCATATGGCAACTGGCTGATGGTTGTCAGATGGCATTTCAACTTGTCACGTACTATTTTCCCTGCACAAAGCCCGATGTGTTTGACCTTAGCTTATTTGCCATCTTAAAGGGTTTCTGTCACCAGAAATAACCCTATTAAACCAAGTGTCATTTGCAATGAGCAAATGACACTTGATTCCAGTAATGTTACTATTATACTTCTCAGTAACGGCGTTTTGCTAAAAATAGCGATTTTATAATATGCTAATGACCTCCCCTAGGTGCAGTAGGCGTGAACCTGCACCTAGGAGAGGCCATAATAACGCCTCTTACCACGCCCCCGGTCGCGCTGATTGACAGGGCCGGGCAGCCAGCTCTTTCGGCTCCCGGCCCTGTACGAGCCCGAAATCCCGCGCCTGCGCAGTAATGAAGCCGGGACCCGGGCGGGCGCCGGCTCTCAATGCGCGCTGATCCCGCGCCTGCGCATTGCGATCAGCGCGCATTGAGAGCCGGCGCCCCGCCCGGGTCCCGGCTTCATTACTGCGCAGGCGCGGGATTTCGGGTTCGTACAGGGCCGGGAGCCGAAAGAGCTGGCTGCCCGGCCCTGTCAATCAGCGCGACCGGCTGGCGTGGTAAGAGGCGTTATTATGGCCTCTCCTAGGTGCAGGTTTCACGCCTACTGCACCTAGGGGAGGTCATTAGCATATTATAAAATCGCTATTTTTAGCAAAACGCCGTTACTGAGAAGTATAATAGTAACATTACTGGAATCAAGTGTCATTTGCTCATTGCAAATGACACTTGGTTTAATAGGGTCATTTCTGGTGACAGAAACCCTTTAAAAGAACGTTGTGTTCAGTGACGTCACCGGCTCTGATGCCCCGGCTTTAGCGCTGCCCTAGCCTGTTGATGTCACCAGGCTCACTGCTGGGCAGAAACCTCAGCATGGCAGAGCCCGGTTCATCACTGGAGCTTCACAAAATGCCTTTTCCCTGTGCGATTCAGCGTGGGGCAAAGGAGAGCATCAGAGCATGAAATGCGCCGATGCTCTTGTCAGGCAGGCTGCCTCGGTGAAATTTTGGGTATGTCCGGGTTCAGCTCTGAACCCAGACAACCCCTTTAAGCTTTGCACACCAAAGAAACCCAGACCAATTGCATTCATACATGCTCAAGCAGACAGATCATTGAATCCACATCATTGGATTTACTAGACACTGTCCAGATTTTAATCTGTATGAAGGAATTTTCATATTGAAGCATGTTCTTAAATGATCCTATGGGAGATGAACATTGCTTTCTCCTTACCAGACGGATGAGCTGAATATACCGCTTCAAGGGCTCTTCTCTTCTATACAGTGTGATTTGGCAGTAATAAAGAAGCAGGCCGTGGAGGCTCACCATCATATTGAAGCTATCCATGACGATGCAGAGAAAATTTCTGCATTGGAACAAAAATTACAGCAAGTGACCAGTGAGCTTTCTAAAACTCAAGAGGAGCTGCAACGGAATTCATCTGGTAAGTCGCTAGCCCTGTGGTCGCCGATGTCTTATGTGTTGGGTACTTTGGCTCTTTTATGTAGATGCATTCTGCCAAATGTGTTTCATAAATGATACCGATGTTACTAGACCATTTGTATATGAGGAGGGAAATGTGATTCATTTTGATATTATATCATCTGTCTGGTTTCCTTGGTGGTGGTAAATGTAGAGGCATTTTCTGATGTGATGACACTTGTACAATTCAGGGTCCATTTACAGGATCATAAGTGTTTTGCCGTCTGCAAAACGTGGGTGCCAGCAGAATGCACACGGCCAGCCCTATGATAGAAACGCCTATTTTTGTCCAAGAATAGGACATGTTCTATCTGTTTTGAGGCATTTTTTGTGACCCCGTTGAAATGAATGGGTCAGCCAAAAATACAGTTGCTTGAATGGACCCTAAGGCCAGTTTCAGATGAGCATGTGCGATCTGTGTGACAGTCGAATTTCCTGGATCAACCTCAGCGCGACTGACCTGATGTCAATGCTTCATTGTGAATTATAGCCGAGCCATGAGTCTTCTGTGCTGTACACATCGCAGCATGTGAGTACAGGACAGTAGAGCCATGGTCGGGCTGAAGCTCAGAGCATCATGGATCAGTACTGATGATGCAGTGAGTTTGGGTCAGTTGAGCCGCAGCCGTCACATGGGACCGCACATGCTTGTCTGAAGCCTAAGTAATCCTCAGTGTTTGTCCTGGTGTGATTCCTTGAGGTCCTACATTAAGAAACGCTAAAGGACTGCCTTATGCCATCCTGACAGTCTCTTCTCCAGTCCACTACTTATAGTGGCTTGTGGGACTGTTTAAAGAAGGGTAGTTCACCAGGGCTCTCGAGTCTCAGACTTTGCTTTTTATAGTTTTAGGTAATGTAATTTTCGGTTTAAAGAACTTGTCCCACGAAAAACATTCTACAGTTTTCAGACCAGCACCTGGATCTGAATACTTTTGTAATTGCATGTCATCAAAAATGTAGTGTAGCCAATGAGTTATTCAGTAAAATGTATCTGTATAGAGCCACCTGCTGTTAGTTTCTTTGACCTGCTCACTCACTGAGAAGGCGGCACATGCTCAGTTTCATCCTTCAACTGCCTCCTGAGCTGTGATTGGCAGAGCAATGAATGAGGAGATCTCTGGATCCATGTGAGGTACAGGGCTGGTTCTAGCTTTGTTAGAAAGAGATTGTCATGTCTTATATGATTTTTTTTTGTACACATTGCCAGTGCGTTTTTTTTTTAAAGCCAATGTGTAAGAAGTATTTTCAGATTAAAGTCACTGTAGCAATCAGCTTCTCTTCACAGGTCTTGCTTCTTCCACCCTCACTACACTGCTGATTATGCCCAGGAAGGTTGTTCTCTGCCATATGTGTATTTCATTGGCTGCACATAGGACATGGTGTATGTCATAGACGACTGAGATCCATCAGAAGCAAGAGTTTAACGGCTCTTCATACTAGCATATACATATACATGTGTACATACTAAGGACATGCCAGTGACTGCATAAATCCACATGTGTCCTATCTCACATCTGTAAATCTGTTTCTGCAGATCTGGCGAGGCAGGTTAACCAGTGCACAGAGACAAGACTTCAGCTTGAAGAGTCTGACAAGGTAAGACCTGTTTAGTGCACTTCCCTACCACATCCACATCTGTCTCTTTTACAGTAATTGTTTCTATTCATCTTTTTCCTCAAGACACTATTGTCACAGAAACAACAAATTGATCAACTAATGGATATGATTCAGCAGAAGGACACAGCGATTGAGAAGCTCAAAGACCTTATCTCCCATTGGGAGGCTAAATGTGAAGATTATGTAAGTAAACCCTGGCAGCATTAGATTTCCTAGGCAGAAGAGCACGGAAAAGGCATATATCATGAGTCTGCTGCTGATCTTCCTCAGTCTTTAGCATCAGCAGAAAAGTAAACTAACAAGAAAATGGTTGACCATTCTGACAGGACGCAAAGAAACCAGATCAGCAGTTTGTCCTAACCAGCCCAGACCTCCTCACATTGCAAAGTTTAGATTTCAGGCTACTTTCACACTTGCAGCAACAGGGTCCGGGGGAAAAGCCTGCCGTATCCGTTCTAACGCTAGCCCACCATGCCTCCGGATGTCCGCTCCAGCCCCATTCGCTATAAAGGGGGCGGGATGGAGGTCCGGCTGCAGCACGGCAAACAAGTGGAGAGGTGGCCGGACAAAAACCGCAACAGCCTGCTGGACCCTGCTGCCGTAAGTGTGAAAGTAGCCCATGGGACCGCATTCGTTTCTATGGATGGCATTAGATCGCACTGAGCCGCGGTTCGTCGAAAAAATATAGAACATTTCCTATTCTTGTCCGCAATTGCGGACAAGAATAGGCATTTTGTATGGGGTGCCGACACACTGGTAGGCATCTGTGGTTTTGCGGATCCACAATACCACGGCCGTCTAAACGGCCCCTTAGTCTTGCAGGTAACTCCTTGCTTGTCCATTGAAGACAGGCGCCTGCCATAATCTGTGTTGGTGGAGCTGCTCGCCCTGAGCTTCTGATTGAGCCCCCTGGCATTTTGCCTTTTGTTCTTGTTACTACTATGCAGATGCTCATATCCAGGAGATGTGTGCTCATTTTTTATATCCTTACTGCATTACAAGCATTCTCAGATGTTCCAAAAATACAAGCCTATAGGGAAGCCGGGTAATAATTGTTGTGCAGACCGTCGCCTGGCCATCAGGTCTCGCATATAATTAGCCAAAAAAACAAAAGTCACAATAATAGCTTTTAAATATATATTTGTACCAATCACTTTGGCATGGTATAATAAGGCTAGGTTCCCATCTTCAGCAGGAGCCTCCCTAGCAGATTCTGGCAAAAAAGGATGAAGTATAACAGTTTGCAGTAGTATTTTGTCTGGCAAATTGCCAGAAATCCGACAGACCCCATTATATTGAAGGAGATCCATTGAGCGCTGACTGCGTCCAGCCTATGCCGAATCCTGCGACTCCGAGATTCTTTTCTTATCCTAGAACAAAATACTGCAATTCACTTGCAGATCTGAAATTATTAGCCTTAGGAACATGAGGACTACTTTTTCATGGAAACATAGGTATTCATTTTGGAGCTCTGTTCAGCCTAGAGCCTCGAGTCTGTCCCACTGTCACCTCATATACGCTGCTGAACAACATGTCTGTTTTAGTAACTACTTGCATGTTCTGTGAAATAACAGTTCTGGATTATCTTTTCTTATAACCGAGTTGTACCTTTCTTCTGTTATTCCTACTATAAATCACCAGGTGTATATTACCATTCCCCTTTTTGAAAGATTTATAAGAATAGATGCTTCAGAATTTTTATTTCATGTGGAATAATTATTTACTAGAACAGACATGTCAGAAGAGTTGACAGGTCCTTTTTAACCCCTTCCCAACCAACCATTAACTATAAACGTCCTGGGAGGTTGGGTTTATCTCTGAATGGACTTCCGGAACGTCCTTTCAGAGATCGTGGCTGCACGCTTATCGTGCAGCTGATGTGCTGGTGGCTCGCTGTCCCGGTGTCCCTGCCCTCTGGATCACTGTATACACAGCGCTAAAGGAGCGGTGTGTATACAGATGAGGAAGCCATGTGCTGCTTCCTGTCCCGGCCTGGTGGTCATGTGACCGCGGGGGCCGGAAGCCTGCGGGAGATGTCGGGATCAGCCCTGCACTGAGGCTGTACAGCGATGTGTTATGCTGTACAGCTTCTCTGGGGATGTATTTCCCGTGTAACTGGGGCTACTATGTCAGTCACAGCTATAGGAGAAATCATTAGTGTAAAAAAAAAAAAAATAAAAAAAAAAGTGAAGTTGAATGTCCCCCAGAGGTCTTGTATGACCTTATGGGGACACAAAGTGAAAAAAAAGTTTTGCATGTAAAAAAAAAACAACAAAAAACAACTTTTCTCCCACTAAGTCATTTAAAAAATGTTAAAAATAGAAAAAAAAATATTTGGTATTGCCGCGTCTCTAACGACCAACTCCATAAAAATATTGCATGATCTACCCCATCAGGTGAACGCCGTAAAAAATAAATAAACATTACGCCAAAACAGATTTTTTTAATTACCTAACCTCCCCAAAAAAACAGAATGTCAATCGATCAAAAAGTTGTATGCACCCCAAAATGGTAACGATGAAAACGTCACCTCATCTCGCAAAAAATAACCCTTACACAAGACTATAGCCAGAAAAATGTAAAAAGAAAATGGCTACACAACGTGATTTTTTTTTTTCTAAAAATGTTCTTATTTTGTAAAAAAAAAAAAAACACACCCCCCCCCCCCCCAAAACCTAGACATTTTTTGTATTGTTGCATCCTTAACGACCAGATCTATAAAAATATTACATGACATACCCCATCAAGTAAACGGTGTAAAGAAAAATAATAAAATCTAGAAAAATTACCTCAAACAAGTGTTATAAATTCTATGAAACCCCTGTTGGCTCCAGTGGTCACTACACCTCTTAAAAAGGCTGATGTTTTTGGATAGTTCTACTTTTGATCTGCCGTAATGACAGCTGGTAGGTGCATGATTCTGTTCAATAATTTTTTTTCTTCCATTGTTCATAGGAAAAAACTCTAACTTCCCTTCAAGGAGAAATGGTTAAAGTCAGTGGTGACACAAGTCGGAAGCGACCACCTGATGCCCACCAATCACCTGAGGAACAGCCTCCACCTAAGAAAGGTATCTGTGCAGATCAGCCAAGTACCAGAAACCCATTTTCCTATGTCTCAATGCAAAGGCAAAATGCTGAAAACCGCAAACGTTATCGCCTGAAAAGAAGAAAGTCTGGGCTTTCCAGAGATGTAAAATGGCGATGATCTTAGCACTTTATAGACTTTCCATTTATGCTTTTGTATGTTAATTTAAAATAAAACACTTACTTTTGTACGTGCTTCTGCTTCTTCTAATTTTTCTGTACTCCCAAACTAACTGCATGTCCCTTCTACCCTGGAAATAGTGCATTGCCTGCAGTATGTTGGCTTTACTAACATACCATGTTAAAGGGGTATTCCCATCTTAGACAATAGGGGCATTCGCTAGGATATCTATCTATCTAGGATCGCTAGGTCCCACTGCTGGGACCCGCACCTATATCGAGAACGGAGCAGGGAGCGCTGCGCCTGGAGGACCCCAGGTTTCCCAGGGTCCTCCAGGCGCCGCTGCACTCATACAAATAAATGTGTGCGCACCGCACATGTGTGGCCACCGCTCCCATGCATTTCTATGTAGTTGACGGAAATAGCCAAACCAGCGCTCGGCTATTTTCGGTGGCCCCTCCTTCACTTCGGGGGGCTCCGTTCTCGATATAGGGGAAGGTCCTAGCGATATGCCCCCATTGTCCAAGATGGGAATAACCCTTTAATGTCCTTTAACAGTGTTGCTACGTTTTCCTTTTCCTTAGGCCCCATGCACATGCCTGCATCTGATTTTCAGTCTCCAAAAGAACAGATCTGAGAAAAACAAATTTCATGTGTCTTGGAGCCAGAGTAAGAAATTCTCAGATCAGTTGCACAAATCCATTATAATAAAAAAAAAAAAAAAAAAAAGGATCCGTGGATAACCCTGTTAAATCTGCTAACCAGCTCTAGGGAGGCGACAGGCTGTTCCTGCAGGGATTGCTGGAAGCTACCGCTTCGCTGTCTGGCTCCATTCACTACAATGGGGACCGGCGGACATCTGGCCTCAACCCAGCAAATATGCCAAGAATTGGCGTCTGCTGGATCCCTAGCGCTAATGTGAATCTAGCCTTAAAAACTAATATCACATTGAAGAAAGATACAGGCACGTCCATGAGGCCTTCAAGGTTTCAAATATTAGGAATACTCATGAATAATTGTGACTAGAACGTTCTGCTTCTTGCCGTAATGCATGTGGTTTTAGTATACTTGTGCTGTCTTGCTTGGCATGTTTTTGAAGCAGAGATTCATCAACTTCATCATCAAGGGGGAGTCTAGGGGGTCATGTAAAAACTTCTTACAATATGATAGGTGAACATAATTATGGTTTGTAATTCCTTGAATTTTGATCAAAATATATTGGCTAAGGTTTTAGTCTATATATGATTTTTGCATTGATATTTTCAGCTTTTTCTCATTGAGAAGACCGCCCATCTATCCAGACAAGGCAATCCTGTAGAAGATTTTTAGATCCAATATATATTATACGTTCTGACCATAGTCTCCATAGTCTACTTTTGTAATACACTTCTGAGTGGACAGCCCAACAAGATTTCATTGTATGTAACACTAAGCTGCATGTTGGTGCAGATGTCGTACGGTAGTGATATTTAGAAAGGCGCTATGATCTTGTGGTATCTGTTACTCACGACTAGTCCTCAAGTTCTCATAAAGCTACATGCACGCATAATGGAATTGCTGTGGAGGAAGTTGTGTGGATTTGAGGCAGGTTTTTTTTTTTGCGGATCCATTATAACAATGCCTGTGCTTGTCCGCAGGTTCTATTATTTTGCGGAGCAGACATACGGAAATGTAATACACGCTAAGTAATTTCCCCTTCTTTTGCCAACCCATTAAAGTGAATGGTTCCGCATACGGACCTAAAAAAAGGAAAAAAGTACGTTCATGTGCTTGAGCCCTAACCTTGTAGATGGCATACCCTTAGACAGGCTGTCGGGATAGGTCATCAATATCTGATCAATGGGGGTTCGACACCCTGCGATCAGCTGTTTGTAGATGAGGCGGAACTCCATGTGAGCGCTGCTTCCTATTCATTATACTACGCGTTGTCTCCCATGTCGGTGCAGTGTAATTACATTTAAGTGAATGGAACGAGTACTTGTAATTGCATTGCACCGCTGAGGAAGTAGTGCTCAAATGAAGCACCGCCTCTTCTTGGAAGTGTAACAGTCATGTTTTCATAAAAAAAAACAGTTTTAGCATATGTTACAGCTTGTGGAGCATTATGCACAAAACAGTCTTTAGTTTCTTCACACAACACTGTTTTCCTTGGGTTTTTCCCTTAGTTACAGCTGTTTTAACCCCTACAATATGAGGATCTTCTCAAGATGGCTCCTCTGCCAGTTCTCTGAGGCCAAAAGTGCCTTCCCTCACTTCACATACACACTTGCTGTTACCAGCAGCTTCCTGCCAACCAATCAGATTGGAGTACTGAGAGACACGCCTCCTCACTCTGAAGCCTAATACAGGCATGCAGTGTGAAGGACCGCCCCCCTGTCTTCCTGCCGTCTTAGATGAGCCATGGCAACAGTTTTTTCAGGTACTGGTGGAAAGGGGCACTGGTACCTTATAAGGTAATTACAGATCTTTTGACAATAATTGACAGACTAACTTGGTTATACATGTCTAGCTCTATTAAACTAGCAAATGAAAAGAAAATATGACAGTTACACTTTAAGCCCTGTTACAGTCAGCCACTGCCACCAATACCATCGCCTACTGGACAAAATTACATAATACAAGAGACAGTGGTTGGAACCCCACAATTGGTTAGTTATCCCCTATTCTGTGGACAGGTGATAATGGCAAAGCTTGCGAAACCCCATCAAAGGGTTTGTCTCACCGACGCAACCTATTTCCATGTAGTCTGTTAGGGTATGTGGATGTCCTAGAAGGTGGTATCCCACTTGGGATTCCCATACTCCTCCCTTGATCAGTCAGACCAGTGAGCTGCCAGCAAATAACCATTTTTATTAAAACGATTTTAACCTTTTAAAAGGGTTTTCCGGTACTTTTATATTGATGTCCGTTTCTCTGGGTAATATGTAAAGATTCTGTAACTGTGCTGTTTTTTTTTTTTTTTAAACCCCAATTTTGAGAACACATTACAGACTTTTGTCTCATAAATGTATGCAACAAATCAAAATCGTCATACACAGATATTGCTTGAAAGAGGAAAAATCAGTCTTGAAAAGTGGAGCGCGGTTTGTGACCTAACCTGGATGGCTTCCTCTGTGTGACCAGACTAATGGGGCGACCAATAACTCCCCAGCCATCTCTGAATGGCAGAGCTTCTGTAGATTTGGTTGAGTATCTGTAATGATTTCTGGTGCTGCTCAGTTTGCTGAGAATGAGGGTTGTGTGAATTTCTATAAGGACAGATGGTCAATAGCCCATTAAAGGGGTTGTCTCACTTCAGTAAGTGGCATTTATCAGGTAGAGAAAGTTAATACAAGCCACTTACTAATGTATCGTTATTGTCCATATTGTTTCCTTTGCTGGCTGGATTCATTTTTCCACCACATTATACACTGCTTGTTTCCATGGTTACGACCACCCTGCAGTCCCATCAGTGGTGGTCATGCTTGCACACTATAGGAAAAAGTATCAGCCTCTCTGGTGGCCAGGACCATGGGAGCTCACATAGGCTAGTGCTTTTTCCTATATTGTGCAAGCACGACCACCACTGATGGATTGCAGGGTGGTCTGTAACCATGGAAACGAGCAGTGTATAATGTGATGGAAAAATGAATCCAGGCAGCAAAGGAAGCAATATGGATAATAACAATACATTAGTAAGTGCCTTGTATTAACTTTCTCTACATGATAAATGCCACTTACTGAAGTGAGACAAACCCTTTAAGGTCTGATCTGAAAGTCATAATCTGGTGGAGGTGCTGGTGTTTTATTGTTTAGAAAGCAAAATTATTTTAGATGAAATTTCAAATCCAATATCATGGCGCTTTTATGAAATAGATGGTGGCTGAGCAAACAATTATCATTTAGTATCTTTCCTTTTTGACTTTGCATTCAAGCAAGGGTCTAACTGAGATTATGGGAAGAGACTGCAGCAGCCATGTGAATGATCATGTGATGGACGATCGCTGCATGACCCTGAAGGCAAAATTGTACATCCGTTGGCCACCACTTGTGTCTTCGTCGGCTTCATAGAAATGAATGGGAGCGCACTGCGCATGCACGGCCACCGCTCCCATTCATTTCTATGGAGCCGACGAAGATAGCCGAGCCAGCGCTCGGCTATTTGCGGCGGCCCCATAGAAGTGAATGGAGAGCGGGCCACGCTTGCGCGGTGCGCATTTCTTCACTTTGGGGGCCCCGTTCTCGATATAGGTGCGGGACCCGCACCTATAGGACAATGGGGGCATATCCTAGCGATATGCCCCCATTGTCCAAGATGAGAATACCCCTTTAAAGAAGAACTCCTGCAAAAATTTTTGTTCTCTGACCTGTTAGAAAGGGGCATGATATAATCTGTAGTGATTGTCATTTTCTTATCAGTGACTGTTTCTGTGAGTAAAAACCTCTCTTCTTATTGTAGCTGGGTCATGTGACCAACTCCCTGACCTCCAACTGACCCAGGACAGAAAGCCAGTAACTGCTCTATTCATCCTATGGGAGCCTCACTTTCAGTCTCATAGGAATACATAGAGAATTAGACTCCCTGTCCACACACAAGTCTGTGTGAGTTGGTGGGTCTAATTGCTGGTCACATGACACAGATAAGAAACTTCAGGATGATATAAGTCAAAAATTCAGACACTGGTAAGAAAATGACATTCAATACAGATTACATCATGTACATTTCTAGCAGGACATGGAATAAAATTTTTGTTAGGAGTTCTTCTTTAACGCTCGTGTGAAAGAGGCCTTAGTAAACTCCTGTATTACCCATGGAATAATTTTGGAGCATCTTTCATAGAATTGTGCAGTGTGCTGTCCATCTGTTATTCCTGCTATCCCAAGGGATCATAAAAAGACTGTTAGGGGACAGTGATCACACTCTTGTTTTGAAATTTTTCCTTTTATTTTCTTTTTCATTTGCATCTTATTTTTTTTTCTATAAGTTTCTATTTTTATTTCTTTTATTTGTGTTTTGTTATATTTTTTTTGTTTTCAATTTTTTAAAATAATATTTTTTAACTTTTTTCATATTTTTTTCCCCCCACATAATTTGTCCCCAAGAGGTCACTGAAAGGCCTTTGGGGACACAGATGTTTTTGTATTATTTCCCCTGTAACTGGGGCATCCAAAGGAACCCCAGTTACAGGGGAAACCAGCCTGCTGTTGGGGCATTGTACAAGGCAGAGCTGATCAGGGTCTCCTGAGCCTGCAGCTCTGCGCTCCTCTGCCCCCTGGTCCATCCTGCACAGTACGCTGCTCACCTATCTGAGGAGAAGGCATAAGCGCTGATACACTGCTTCTGCCTTCTCCTCATCTCCCCTGCTCTCCGGACCCGTCCTGCTCCTGCTACGGTGCGGGAGCAGGAGCTGTAATCATCTGTTGTGCGGCCTCATGCGGCCCAATCTGTGGTACACCCCTGACATAGACAGTGTATCATTTATGACACCAAGGCTGTTAGGATATCTCACTCTTCTTGCCTCCTCCTCATGGACTGCTGATTTTGCACGCCTCTTTCCTTGCTCGTGAGCTCGGCCGGTGGGAGGAGACTTGAATATGGGAGCGAGGAGGAGCCAGGGACGGCAGCTGCACGAAGTAATATCTACGGTAGGCATATACAAGAGGCTGGCTGTCGCACATCTAGGAGCGGTCAGCGCGCATATGACCACTCCTATGACGTCACTAAATACCGCGGTTATTTGGAAACAGCGATATCGCCATATGGCTGTTTCTTAATACCGCGGTATATCATTCACACCGGTTTACCGCTCAAGCCTAGTCTCGTCTACGCTGAATATAGTTCTGCCGTCCTTGTCGGTTTTCTTTGTCATTAAATTGCACAAAAAATTGGTCTTAATTTTGATATGCTGTATTATGATCCTTTAACTAAGCTCTAACTTACGCTTTTTAGATTTTATTGACCCTAATCACAATCAGATGAAAAGCAATGGAAAGCACAAAGATGCTGAAAGTGCCATACTGCATGAGCTGGAAGATGTTAAAGTTGAGAATGAGAATTATAAAGCTCAAGCGGTGAAGCTCACTCAGTCCATTGTTGAATTGGAAGAAAAGCTCGCCGGATACCAAGAGAAGTTAAATGCCTTGGAATCCAAAAATCAAAGCATGGTCTCCGAACTGCAAATGCAAAAAGATCTCACGCTCAACATGGAAGGAACCATCCGTGTGTTAAAGCAGGAGGTAGATCAGAACCAGTTAAACATTGCCAATAAGGTTGCTCAGATCAAAACTATTCAGAGTAAGTTGGATGACTTTGGCAAGACTGATCTTAGTCAGGACTCTGGCGTGGTGGAGTTTAATCTAACGGATATAATGGAAGAGTCCACCAAGAGGAACCCTGAGCAAAGCAAAAGTCAAATGACATCTGGGCGCGAGAGTGCGTTTTATAATGCCATCGAAGGTCTCTGGAAAAAATGTCAAGATGTTCTTCAAGAATCCTCTAGAAAGAACAAGCATATGCTGCAGCTTGAAAAACAACTTGGTGACCTGAAACACGAAATGGCCATGCATCAAGATGTAAAAGAGAGCGAGAGGTCTTCCCAAGACTCTCTACTCAAGGAAAAAGATGAACTTATTGTCCAGCTTAGAGAACAATTGTCAGAAACGAGCGAGCATTTGGAGACCCTTAAAAAGCAAGAAATGGACTATAAGAATCAGTTATCCTCTAATAGCCAGCGTATACAGGACCTAAGACTCCTTGTGGATTCTTACAAAGAGAAATCTGAAAAGCTTAACAGCTTGGAAGAAGAGAGCAAAGAAAAATCTGTTGCTATTGAAACCCTGGAGAAACGCTTGGCAGAACTCCAGGCAGAACACGTGAATTGTGAAAAGGACCAGAAGAAATTAAACGACGAGAAGAATGAATTAGAACAAAAGATTAGAGTAGTGCAGGAAGAACTTACAGCTGCGGAAACTACTAAGAACAAGACGGAGAAGCAAGTCAAAGAGTCAGCTGGAGATATTGAACTGTAAGTCTGAGCGGGGTCATGGTTGCTTCCATCCACGGTTTAGGGGAGGGATTTAAAGGACATCTGTCAGCAGATTTGTAGCTATGACACTGGCTGACCTGTTACATGTGCACTTGGCAAATGAAGACATCTGTGTTGCTCCCATGTTCATATGTGGCCGCCTTACTGAGAAAAATGATGTTGTAATATATGCAAATGAGCCTCTAGGAGCAATGGGGGCGTTACCATTACACCTAGAGGCTCTGCTCTCTCTGCTACTGCTGCGCCCTCTCCACTTTAGAAGTCACAGCCAGACGTGATCACATTTACACTATCTGTTCCTGTCAAAGTGCAGAGGGTGTAGCAGAGAGAGCAGAGCCTCTAGGTGTAATGGTAACGCCCCCGTTGCTCCTAGAGACTCATTTGCATATATTAAAACATCATATTTCTCATCAATACGGCCACATTTGTATATGGGATCAACACAGATGTCTTCAGCTGCCAAGTGCACATGTAATAGGTCAGCCAGTGTCATAGGTACAAAACTGCTGACAGATGTCCTTTAAACTCCTAGCCAAAACTTACCATCAGTTGTGAATCATGTCTGATGCCATTATCTCATTCACAGCAAGGTCCTTTCGATCAGACGCTAGACTGTGAATGAGATAACATGTTTTAGGCTGCTTTGACGAATTAGGACAAAACTGAAGCGTTGTGTCTCAAAACCGGACAGCACAACGCTTCAGTTTTGTCCTAATTCATTGTCAATGGGGACTAAGTTGAACGAACTGGAATGGAGTACACCAGAATGCATTCTGTTCCGGTTTGTTGCATTCGCATGCCGGACACAAAACCGAGGGTGGTGCCGCATAGGAAACTGAAGAAGCCGGATCCAGCACCAAAAACCATGTAAGTCAAGGGTGCATGATTTTTGGATGTCAGAAAACCGGATCCGGCGCCCATTGACTTACAATGATTTTCTTCATTTTCGATATAATACAACCGCATCCGTTCTGAACAGATGCAGCCGGTTGTATTATTCAAACTGATGCATTTTGCTGTGGTTTTGAGATCTCATGCCGGATCTCAAAACCGGACAGCAAAAATGCAGATGTGAAAGCAGCCTTACTTAGCAATGTCCGCTTTTCTGTTAATTGTGTTCTTTTTGATTTTTTTTTTTTTCTATTGCGGTGTTAAGGTTGAAGAAAGACATTTTACAAAAAGACAACCAGTTGAAAAAGGTACAGCTAGAGCTTCAGCGAAAAGAAGAGGACTACCTAGATTTAAAGGAGAAACTGGCTGATGCAAAAAAGCAAATTCAACAGGTGGAAAAAGAGGTCAGTGGCTTCTGTTCTTACTGTGAATGGTCTGTACATTTCCTCTTACATAAATGACAGATGCCCTTAGTGTCTATGCAGCATAGAGTGTCCAGTTCCAGGTGTCACAAAGAAGCCCTGGTCCATGGGCCGTCTGCATCCAGATCAGAGGCTTCTAAAGTAAATTTTCTGTTTTAATTCTTGAAAATACATTGAAGTAATTAGAATAAAAAAAATGTATACTCACCAGAACCCATTCCTGTCCCGGTGCCACTACTACGATCCTTCAGGCTTTGCTTTCATGACTGCATGGTTGGTATGGCTGTATACTGCATCTGACTGCTGCAGCCAATCAGATAAATACCCCTTTAATTACTCTCGGACCTGCACATTCCTATGCTTTTGGAACACTGCAGTTGCTGGCGACAGTGACGTCATCAAACTCTGAATTCAGTTGAGTCCCAGGCAACATCTGTGCTAGAGGATGTTGGTGTCAGACCTGGACACCCCCAGAGTTTCGGCAGCACAGGAGTGCCCAGGTCTGGCAGTGTAATAGACTGATATTCTGATGATCAAAGAATGACTACGAGCACAACAGAATATAATAAAATAAAGAGGTTTAATAAATGAAATGATTCTCAAAGGGGTCCTCCGGGAAATAAGAAAATGAAAATACTTAAATATTACTTTATTATAAATATAATCCCAAATACCTTTCATTAGTTATAAGGGATCGTTTAGTCTGGGGAGCAATCATTAGGAGAAACAAAATGGCTGCTGCCCTATAAGCACACACAGAAACTGTCCTAATCACACACGAGGACAAGTCACAACACTGAGGTAAAGAGCTACCTCAGCCTCCTCTCTGCTCTGCTTGTAAGGAGTATGGTCCTGGATACAGGTGATAAGATCTTCAGCTGAATCTCTGTTGGAATTGAGTTGATGAGGAGATGTAGCTAATTAGCAGCAGCTCTTGTATGCAATCTCCATTACCACAGTCTGTCCTGTCCGTCCTCTCTGTACTTCATGTCTTTTCATGAACTTTTCATTCCTATAGAGATTTAGCTGAAGAACTTATCAGCTGTCTTTAGGATCACAATCTCCGATAGGTAGGAAAGGAGGATGAGGCAGCTCTTTATCTCAGTGTTGTGAAGTAACTTGTCCTCCTGTGTGATTAGGACAGGTTTTGTGTGTGCTAATAGGACGGCAGCCATTTTGTTTCTCCTAATCATTTCTCCCTAGACAAAACGAGCCATTATATCTAATGAAAGGTATTATTTACGTATTTTCATTATCTTAATTCCCGGAGAACCCCTCTAACTGCAGCTACAGATGAGCAATTGCCCCCCATTGAAATTGGGAGCCCCGTTGTATATCCTGCACGCGCATCTCTATCAATGACTTCAAGGTGCTTACTAGCCACCTATCCACAGTTTATGGTCCCAGCAGAGGCTAGTTAATATATAGCTCTTTATACTAACTTTTAGGTGGGGGCTTCAAACACTGTGGTTTGTATATACATATCTAAAAATGTATAGAAGACCATTACAGCTGACGATTAAAGGGGTTATCTAAGACCATAAAATGCCCTGGCTCCCCGCTCCCTGTGCCACTTTTTGTCCCAGCGCCGCTGCTGCTTCTCCCCGTGCGCGGATGGAAACATCTGGTGTCGGAAGGGGTTGGGGGGGCAGCCAATGGCAGACGGGGGGACAAGCCTCCTTAGCATCGCCATCCCATTCCTATAGCCCCACCCCCAACCCTCCTTCCTTCCTCGACACTGGATGTTTTCATCCACGCATGGAGAGAGGCAGGTGTGTGGACCAGGGGCAGCGCAGGAAGCCAGGTAAGTATATTCAGTGTGAGGGGCTCGGGCATACGGGGGGCATTTTATAGTCTGTATGAACAGTGATAGACAAGCAAGTATATTCAGTATATATTATATACACACACACATACGGTACTTACACGTTAAAAACAATGTATTGCGAGGCAAAATAAAGAGATTTTAACCCCCTGCATTTCAGTTAGACACATTCATTTTAATGTTGCAATTAAAAAATTAAACTTGTGCAACAAAAAATAAGCCCTCCTATGGCTCTGTGAATGAAAAACTTAAAAAGTTAAGCCCTGTACCTCACATGGGTCTAGAGATCTCCACATTCACTGCTCGAATTGCTCTGTTAGATTATCTTCAGCCTGTCAGCTCAGAGGGGGGATGTGTCCTTTCTGCTGCAGCTCTCTCCTTGTAAGGCTAGGGCTACACGACGTGCGACAATTTTTGTAATGTAAGTCTATGGTGTCGCACTGCAACATGCGACGCGACAGTCGCAGAAAAAACCCATCTTGGATGGAGTTTTTGCATCTGTCGCAGCATGTCGCATGTTGCAGTGCGACACCATAGACTTACATTATAAAAATTGTCGCGTGACATTAGTGTGACAAAATGTCACGTGACAAATGTCTTCGTCTAGCCCTAGCCTGACTGCCACAGCTTCTAACAGTAGAAGTTGAAGAAAACTGAGCATGTTCGACCAACAATAAGGAAAAGAACAAACAGCAGGTGGCGCTATACACATTTTATTGAATAACTCAGTGGCTATACAAAATTTTTATTTACATGCAATTACACAAGTATTCAGATCCAGGTGCTTGTTTGAAAAAATGTATTTGGTGACACAACCGCTTTAAGGTTCATATGTTCCAGTCACACAGAATGTATGTTACCCCAAGCAAAAAATACAACATGTCACATTTTATGAGATTTATATCCATGACAAAAAACATGTCACATTTTAGTCTCTTCTATCCTGGTGCTTTGTGCTTTTTTTGTCTTTTCTATAGAGTTTCTTTATTTGGATGATCTAAAGCTAAGGAAGGGAAATACATTTATAACTAAGACAACGTCTTTGTTCTCCTCCATATAGCAATGTCTTATGTTGCAGAATGTACACAGATGTATCATCGTTATACACGGGAGAATTGCATGATTAATTGTTTCAGTAAATATTATATATTGATAAAACTCCTTGAATACAGAACATGAAAACATGGGCTAAATGTGTTTATTTCATGTTTCTGACCATTTGCCCTAAATTAGACCTATGGAATTAAAGGCTATGTACACCTTTGGTGCAATTCTTTTTTTATTACATTGTACTCATTTTGAGCTAAAATCATTTTTTCAATTGTTCTTTATTAGAGATGAGCGAACGTGCTCGTAACGAGCATTGTACCGCTCGGCTCCCCTGCGCTCGCATGGTCGCAGGCAGCCGCTTCCGTCCTCCTCACCCTACGGAAGCAGCTGCCTGCGCCCATGCGAGCGCAGGGGAGCCGAGCGGTACAATGCTCGTTACGAGCACGTTCGCTCATCTCTATTCTTTATTAAATATTTGGAGCCCTTTCCTCTGTACAGGGCTGAGATGCCGGCTCTGGCATCTCTGGATTTTCACTGTTCCTTCAGGCAGCTCAGCTGACGGGCTCCTTATCTCTGTTCTCTGTCCTTATAAAAACTCATTATAGCTCAATTCTTATCTTACAGATGGAATGTGGCTTAACTCCTTAACGCCCAATGACGGCTTATCCCATCATGGGCAGGAACCGCTTACCGCCCCATGACGGGATAAGCCGTCATGGCATTAAACTGTCACCATGTCTGATGATGTGTGGGTGGCTGCGGCGGGAGTGCCGCCTGCAATGATTTTTCAGGATGGCAAGCGGTTTTCAAGCAGAGTATCAGCATACAGCTGATACTCTGCTTGAAACTGCTGACATCGGTGCTGGCACCGATGTCAGCAGTTTAACCCCTTCCATGCCGCGGTCCATAGGGACCGCTATATGGAAGGGGTTAACAGGGAGGGAGCTCTCTCCCATCGGGCGCTGGCAGCGCCGATGGTGTGGCCAGAAGAGAGGGAGGAAGCTCCCTCTCCCTCCCATCGGGACGCTGCTCTGCTGTGGCAGCGTCCCGATGGTTACCATGGCAACCGGACACTTTCAGAAGCGTCTGGCTTGCCATGGTGTAATAGAACAATCAGACCCACTGGATCTTCAAGAACCAAGTGGGTCTGAGTCTAAGAAAGTGTAAAAAAAAAGTGTAAAAAAATTAAAAAAAAAAAAAAGTAAAAAAAAAATCCCATTTTCCCCCCAAAACTCAAATTTGAAATTAGTAAAAAAAAGATAAAAAATACCCCAAGCATGTTAGGTATCGCCACGTTCGTAACAACCTGCTCTACAAAAATATCACATGTCCCGACCCCTCAGGTGAACACCGTAAAAAAATAAAAATAAAAACAGGGTCAAAAAAGCTATTTTTGTCACTTTACATCACAAAAAGTGTAATAGCAAGCGATCAAAAAGGCGTATGCCCCTCAAAATAGTACCAATCTAACCGTCACCTCTTCCCGCAAAAAATGAGCCCCTACCTGAGACAGTTGCCCAAAAAATAAAAAAAACTACAGTTCTCACAATGGAGACACTAAAACATGATTTTTTTTGTTTCAAAAATGAAATTATTGTGTAAAACTTAAATAAATAGAAAAAAACTATACATGTTAGGTATCGCCACGTCCGTAACAACCTGCTCTACAAAAATATCACATGAGTTAACCCCTCAGGTGAACACAGTAAAAAAAAAAAAAAAAAAAAAAACTGAGCCAGAACAGCCATTTTTGTTTACCTTGCCTAACAATAAGTGTAATATAAAGTGATCAAAAATCATATGTACCCCAAAATAGTATCAATAACACTGTCACCTTATCCCTTAGTTTCCAAAATATGGGCACTTTTTGGTTGTTTCTACTGTAGGGGTGCATCGGGGGGCTTCAAATGGGACATGGTGTCTCAAAACCAGTCCAGCAAAATTCGCCCTCCAAAAACCATCTGGCGCACCTTTCCTTCTGCGCTTGGCCATGCGCCCATACAGTAGGTTACAATCACATGCGGGGTGTTTCTGTAAATCGCAGAATCAGGGTAATCGTTTTTGAGGTTTTTTTTTGCTATTAACCCTTGAAGTGTTAAAGGAAAAAATGGATTAAAATGGAAAATCTGCAAAAAAAGTGAAGTTTTGAAATGTCATCTCCATTTTCCTTTAATTCTTGTGGAATACATAAAGGGTTAACACAGTTTGTAAAATTAGTTTTGAAAACCTTGAGGGGTGTAGTTTCTAAAATGGGGTCATTTATGGTGGTTTCTATTATGTTAGCCCCACAAAGTGACTTCAGAACTGAACTGGTGCTTAAAAAATTGGTTTTGGAAAATTTCTAAAAAATTTAAAGAATTGCTTCTAAAATTCTAAGCCTTCTAACATCCCCCAAAAAATAAAATTACATCTATAAAATGATGGCAACATAAAGTAGACATATGGGACATGTAAAGTAATAACTATTTTGTGAGGAATCACTATCTGCCTTAATAGCAGAGAAATTCAAAGTTTGAAAATTACAAATTTTTCCAAATTTTCTGTAAATTTAGGATTTTTTTTATAAATAAAGGTTATTTATATTGACTCAAATTTACCACTGTCGTGGAGTACAATGTGTCATGAAAAAACAGTCTTGGAATCAGTCGAATCGGTGAAAGAATTCCAAAGTTATGAATTGATAAAGTGACACATGGCAGATTTAAAAAATGTGGCTTCGGCATTAAGTGTAAAAGTAGCTTCGGCCTTAAGGGGTTAAATAAGTGTTCATGAGCTTTTAGTAATTTAGAGATAAGATTTATTGAATGACTGGGAGAAAGTAAAAGTAAAAAGTACGATTCTCACAGCTAGGAACAGTCAACCCTTTGTGACAGAACGGCTACCAATTGAAAGAATGATTTTTAGCCCAAAATGAATAAAATACAATCATAAGAAGAAATTGCCCCCGAAGATGTACATAGCCTTTGAGTGACATCAACTCCAGTTTTAAAGAGGACCTTTAACCACTCCTGACATGCCTGTTTTAATAGCTTCATGCATTCCCCATGTAATAACAATTCTGGAACATCTATTTTTATGGCTCTATGTTGTGCCATTCCTTTATTATTTGCACTAGAAGTTATGAATTAATTGCTATTTGTCTTCAGTAAAGGAACAGAGGGGAGGTAACCAGTTGGGGGGGTGTACCTGCACAGACTGAACATGGCAGCACTGATTGGCTAGAGTCAGACTGTGCAGGTACACACCCCCAACTGGTCACCTCCCCTCTGTTCCTTTACTGAAGGCAAATAGCAATTCATTCATAACTTCTAGTGCAAATATTAAAGGAATGGCACAACACAGAGACATAAGAATAGATGCTCCAGAATTGTATGATGCTCCAGTACGTGGGGAATGCATGGAGCTATTAAAAAAGGCATGTCAGGAGTGGTGAAAGGTCCTAGTAAGAAAGTCCTATTTGTCCAATCACCTGTAAAATGCAGCATTACAAAAGGTAAAATGTAGCTCTAAGGCCTCTTTCACATGAGCGTCACGGATTCAGTCCGGATGCGTTCAGGGTGCGTTCCGGAAAATCCGCACGCAATCGCAGTCAGTTTTGATTGCGTACGTTCGTTCAGTTTTTTCCGCGCGGGTGCGAAGCGTTTTGATGCATTTTTCACGCGCGTGATAAAAAACTGAATGTTTGCAAACATCTCTTAGCAACCATCAGTGAATCACACATTGCATCCGTGTGAAATAGTAATTTTTATTTTTTTATTTTTTTTTTTTATAGTTTACACCTTTACCCCCATATATAAAATAACTTTGTAAGTAGTATTGATTTAGTAATCTTCTGTTTTTGGCTACAGCTCCAATGCAGACGTCCTATATGTCTTCAGACTACAAACAAACCTTGTGCAGTCTGATCCTGAAATTTTACGCTCTCTTCCATCCGTCCTTTGCTCCAGGTAAACATACATTTGGAAAGTTAGCAATAGGGGAGAGATGGAATGATGTGTAACTGCAGGATCAGATTACACTGGTTGTTTTTTAACTTCTGAGCTGTAAACCCAATAGGGTATTATACATGCGATACCTAGTATTCAGAGTGCTATGAGCCATACACACTCCACACCATTTTGATGCACTGTGGTGGAGGGAAGGCTGTCTAATATAAGATTGTAGGTTTGCTTTGGCATTGTGAGGACCATTCATTTGTGTTTTCCAGATCTCTGCAATGCGCGAAGAAAAGAAGACGCTAACTAACAAAATGAATGAGTATGAGAAGGTGAAGAAGCAAATGTCCTGTGACCTAGAAGTGAAACAGAGGACAATACAGCAGCTTAGCAAGGTTATTATGAAGCTTTGTAAGACGTTCCTTAGTCCATGTGGAGGGAGAGGTGGTCTGAGGTGTTTCTGACACCTCTAATTGTAAAAGACCTCACACACTGACTGTGTGCCTGCCTTGGCCATGCTGCAGACCGCACGGGCACCAACCGCGTGCCTGACGTCTGTGGATGCTTACCCATTCACTTGAAAGGGGTCCACGATCCGCATCACAAAAAAAAGTAATGCATGTGCGGACTATAAACCCATGGAAGCACTCTGTAGTGCCTCTGGTCCATGGCTCCGTTCCACACCGTATCATCCAGATTGCGGACCCATTCAAGTGAAATGGTGGTGCGGTCCACAAGCACTCTGTAAGTAAATGGAGTGGTTGGCTACATCTAGTCACTCATTAGCCTGCCCAGCTCCATCCTGAAGCAGGGACAGATGAGTTTTGTTTTATTTTTGCCCCACCAATATTTTATGTATGGAGACTTGATATTCACGTTAAATTATTGATGGGTTTCAGTGAGATCTGCTGACAGGTTAAAGAGAACCTGTCATCACCTTTATGCTCCCCTTACTAATGGCAGAATAAAGTAGGGACAGGTGAGTTGATTTCAGCGGTCTGTCATTTATAAGTTAAAAGTAAGTGGTTGCCGAGAACCAACATCACGATCATTGCAGAATAGGCCTGGAAAAGAGTCAAATCTTCATGGGAAGAGTCATGGTTAGTCATGAATTCCTGCTCTCCCTGCCCACCTGATGATGACTGACAGGCTTCTACCTAGTTTTCTCCCTTTCTCTCTAGGAGAGAACTGCCAATCATCAGCAGATGGCGGGAAAGCAGAAGATTAGGAATAACAATGACTCTTCTCAGGTAGATTTGACTCTTTTCAAGTCCTGGGCTGCAATGTCTATGATGCTGGTTCTCAGCAACCACTCACTTTTAGCTCAAGAGAGACACACCGCTGAAATCAGCATTTCTGTCACTAATTTACAGTATGCTGCCCTCAGTGAGGTCAGTGTATTTTCAATTAAGGCTTCTATTAGATGGACAGATCACACAGGCGACGTTCGGGAGGGAAGTGTTCCTTCCCCTGCTTGTCAGCAGAGGAGACGGCTGCTATTACATGCAGCGATCTCCTCCATAGTATGGGGAGCAGCAATCGCTAATGCTATTGCTCATCCCCATACAGAATCATTGTTTGCCGGCAGCAGATTCTGATTAGACCCCTAGATATACCGCCGGCAAATTATGATTTTTAAACCTACCGAAAGATTCCAACTACCCGACAAAATACTCTTGCTCGTTCATCAGATAATTGGCGGCAGTATTACACTGCCAGATCATCGCTAATTGTGAACACCAACATAAGCTTAAGAAAGTGATAGCGTCTCTAGCATCTACCTAACGCCCTAGCTTATTATGTGAATCCTGAATCAGAGCTGCTTCTTTCCTTGCAATGTCACATTCATTGGTCACATGTCCTAGGCGCAGCTCAGTCAATGGGGCAAAGCTGCAAAACCAGGTGCTGTACTATCCAGAGGACGGCGCCGTCCTAGGAAAACTGTGGCACTCCTCAGAGAACCGCGGCCTCTTCAAAAAGCTGATTGGCAGGGTTGCTGGGAATTAGACCTCCACCAATCATGTATTAATGACCTACCCTGAGAATAGGTCATCAAAACAGCCCCTTTAATATGTAAAGAACTTGTCATCATGAACATGGAGTTTGAACTGCAGGCAGCGTGTTATTCAGCAGAATGATATATAGATCTATTGGAAAAAATTCAGTAAAACTTGTAATTTATTCATTTAAATTTCTCCTTCTATGCAGAGGAGTCATGTGGGCGGCCATACCAGTCAATGACAGCTGCCTCTATGTGCATTCATAGGGAGGGAAGGCTTTCAATCACTCAGTAGTCCCGCCCACATGACTCCTAAACTGGGAATGTGGATGGATTATAAGGGTCGTCCTAGAATGAATAATCTCGGACAAGCCCTAAAATGGCTTAAAATAAAAAGCATGTTATACGCGCCCCTTTCTGTGTGCCGTTTTCTAAAGCCCTGACATGCAGGGGTTTAGCACATGACCGCTGAACTCTGTCCTGAGTGATCTACCGCTGAGGATAGTGATTGGCTGCAGTGGAGATGTTCTGTATACCTGCACATCGCACTGTTGGTGAGGTGCCAGGATAGGACACATGACTGCTGCAGCCGCTCGCTGTACCCCCAGTAGACCACAAGGACAATAATTGGCTGTAGTAGTCACGAGCAATATCCCTGCATGTCACCGCAGCAGCAAGGGAATGGCTCTGGAGAAAGAGGTGAGTATTCCATTTTTTAATTATTTTAAACCAGTTTAGAGATTTTTATAGATTTTTAATTCTCACAAAATTCATTTACATGAGTAAATGACAGTTTTTTTTTTTTAAATCTTTTCCCATAAAATGTATTATCAATCTGCTCGGCTCCCGCAGATCAAACTGCGTTTTTGCGGTGACAAGTTCCCAGTAATATACCTTGTCTGCTCCATTCACCCTTGACCAGCTTTTACATCCCATTCAGAGATCAGACATGAGCGCCACCAGCGAGCCGCCAGTCTTCTTTCTCATAAAACAGTAGAATTGGCCGCGGCAGATTGTAATAACGGCGTCACGCGTATCCCACTCTTGTTTACAGGGTGCTAGCTCATAACTAGGCCATCCCCTTTAATCAGGTTGATCATTCTGACATGGAATTGATTTATGTTCTCATAAGGGTTACCACAGAATAGCGATATTCATAGACCGCCGTGATCTTTTTTTCTCATAGGAACGTGACAACGAGAAAACGGACAACACGCTGCAGCTTTACCAGCAGGCTTGTCAAGGTAATGTGCTTCATATATCACCTACACGTCTAATGACATGTGATATTTACATGCGAGGCCAGACTTGTGTATGTTTGCAGACTGCAAGAAAGCACGGTAAAAATTCTTGCCGCTAGTTATTTCTTTACGTAGACCAGAGCATTCAGCTACTAGGCAATAAAATGACACATACCGTAATATATATTTTTAGTTTAAATTCATGTAACAATTTTTCTAATGTTTTTAAGCTGCATTTTCAGACTATTTTTTATTTTATTTTTTTACTATACCGTGAAAATTGTTAAATGGAAACATTTTTTTATAGACTTTTTTTCCTGTTTGTTCATTTTTAGTGCCAATAAATCACATTTATGATGACATACTATGTCCTTTAGATTTAATTGTAGGTCCCAGTTGTATAGCCTTTCTCTGGGTTTGAGTGGAAATGTTAATTAAAAGGAGCGTGTTTTCTTCCTTTACACAGAGGGAATGGACTGGGAATCCAAGAGGTACAAAAAAAACATTAAAGGGGTTCTCTCGCTGCAAACATCACCTTTAATTGACCTCCATACTCCTATTAATAGTCTTCAATATATTTATAGAAAATAAAGGGGTGACAAGATATTAGCCAGTGCAGTGTCAGTGTGGCACCGTTTGCTTTTATAGTCATTGACTACTACATCCACCATCTGTACACACTCAGATCAGGCCGCACCATTCTTATTCCCTATTGTCCCCGGCCGGCCGAATCTGTGAATTCTGGGCAGAACCAGCAACTATATAAGTGTATGGGAGTATCCTGACTACTCTTCTCCACCTTTCATCTCATGCACATGACCCCAAACAGTGGATCTACACCCATCCTAGCTGCTGCCACCATTTTTTTTTATCCCTGTAGAGATCCTATCCTTGTCCACAAAATGGACAAGAATAGGCCTGAAGCGGTATTTGTCCCAGCCTCTCCTCACCATATTTGCTGGGTTGCAGCTGGATCTCTATTATAGTGAATTTGGCCGGACAAATGGCGGGACCAATCACCTCTCCTGAAATGTCTGTTTTAGTAACTACTTGCATTCCCCATGTAATAACAAAATCTGGAGCATCCTGTATCTCTGTGCTGTGCCATTTCTTTATTATTTCAGCTAGAAGCTTATGAATTAATTACTGGCATTTTGCCATGATGGTCAAGATGAGTGTTACCAGTTTGGGGTAGGGTTGTCACGATACCAAAATTTTGTTTCTATTTTGATACCCTAAAAAAAGTATTGCAATACTCTATACCACGAGAAAAAAATAAAACGCCAAAAAGGCGTGTACATTCTGCATTTTATGGATAATCGGCACCTGAGGGGTTAACTGCTGCTTATCGCAGCGCCCTATCATAGAGGTCGGGTGCCGGCGATGTAATTCTTTATTTGTATTAAACGCTAGTTATCTTCATTGGTCGTGCAGTGGCCACAGCCCCTCCCCTCTCTCTTCTTATTGGCAGCAGTGGAGAGGGAGAAACTCCTCCTCCCCTGTGCTGCTGAGGAGAATATGGAGCGGGCTGAGAGCAGCCATGTTCTCTGATATTAGGCTGTACAGTAGCACAGCCTAGAATTGGTAAAAGGCAAATCCTGGTATTGAATTGATCCGGGTACAAAAGTATCGATAATTCGATACCCGATGCAACCCTAGTTGAGGGTGTGTCCCTGCACACACTGACACTATCCAATCATTGCTGCTAACATCTCTCAGGACCTTCATTGCAAAATACTAATAGTTCATTCATAACAGGAGGTATAATAAAGTAGAGTTATAAGAATAGATCAGGGATCAGCAACCTTCAGCACTCCAGCTGTGGTGAAACTATGACTCCCAGCATGCGCACGTGCTTAGCTGTTTTCAGAACTCCCATAGAAGTTATTGGAGCATGCTGGGAGTTGTAGTTTCACCACAGCTGGAGTGCTGAATGTTGCTGATCACTGGAATAAATGCTCCAGAATTGTTATTACAAGGGGATTGCAAGTAGTTGAAAGGGGGGAGCATGGGATATGGAGGTTTTCAGAAGAAAAGCTCAGCGTCCACTCCTATAAAGATATAAGGCGGCAACTCCATGTTGTGAGGTATTTAATCTGTAAGATGCACACGTAAAAATGATCGCCTTCGTATTAAATGTATGTAATAATCTTGTGTGCTGCTGGCGTAGCCTTACTGTACATCTGTGACAGTGTAGCACTTATATAATGCCATTAAATGAAGGGGCTAAAACATTTGTGTCCGTGGGTCTCAGATGTTAAAGCAAAAGAAAAGATAATTGAAGACATGAAGCTGACACTTCTTGAGCAGGAGCAGACTCAGGAAGAACAAGAGCAAGCACTTGAAGCTAAAGCACAAGAAGCGGAGAAATTAGCTGAAGGTAAGAAAGTCATTGACGTTCAAGAGAACACCGCTGTGGACATTGCTTCATGTCTGTGCTTCTATGTTATGTGTCTATGAAATTTGGTTGATCGCCAATATGGGCACCATAAAAGCACACAGGGATTCAGGGCTAATTGGAATTTATTTTATTAATTTTTTTTATATTTTTCACCTCAAAATTAACTTTCCCTGGAATAGTCGGCAATCAAAAATGGAGTCGTAAAAAAGTAGACGTTTTGATAGCATGGGAGTTGCAGATGTTGTTCATATAGTAATAATATAAAACCTGCTTTTCCGTTCCCTCCATTTTAATAAACTATAGCAAAGACAAGCGCTTGCAAAAAGTTTGTTCCAACTAATTGTATGTGTGAACCCAGCATTAACCATAATCAGTATAATCCTCCCAGTTTTATACAGTTTATGCATCTGTCATGTATGTGCCGCCAAGGGCAAAATATGGGAGGTGATAGCGGCCAGAAATAAAATGAAAACGGAAAAACTAAAATTGAAATGCAAATACCTTTCTGACATTTCTTTTGCCACCCATGTGTGAAAATTCCTTGCCAAAATTTAAAATAAAATCAAATAATTTAATTTGCAATTTAGTTGGATGGATAATATGTGACAAAAATAAAAGTAGCTCATTCTCGGTTCTGCAATTCCAGCAGAGGGCGCTCTATGTTCAGTCTGGGGCTGATTGACGTCTATTTACATGCTGAGCCCTGCCCACTAGTACTAATTAACATTTATTTGAATATTGGACCACTTGAAAATGAAAATGGAAAAGTATGAAATGAAAAGTAATTCTGAAGCAGGTGGAGCTGTTCATTTTAATTTTGGCACAGAAATTGCCTTCTGGAATGAAAAATGAATCTTAAAATGTCATTTTACCTTTCATTTATCCATTTAGAATTTTTTTTTTACCATAAAATACCATTATGAGTAATGAAAATTAGATGACAAAATGCTTTTTTAATTTTATTTTTGTCACATATTACCCATGCTATGGCCGCTATTACCTCCCATATATAGGACAGGCACTGCCACACATATGAGCAAATTAAAATGAATCTTATGTGATTTCACCTTTTGCATGGCAATAATATACGTTATATACTGCAGTACGTGTATATAATGGTTATACTGCAGTACGTGTATATAATGGTTATACTGCAGTACATGTGTATATAACGGGTATACTGCGGTACGTGTATATAACTGGTATACTGCGGTATGTGTATATAATGGTTATACTGCAGTACATGTATATATAACGGGTATACTGCAGTACGTGTGTATATAACAGGTACACTGCAGTGCGTGTGTATATAACGGGTATACTGCAGTATGTGTATATATAACGGGTATACTGCAGTACGTGTATATATAACGGGTACACTGCAGTACGTGTGTATATAACGGGTACACTGCAGGACATGTATATATAACGGGTATACTGCAGTACGTGTATATATAACGGGTATACTGCAGTACGTGTATATATAACGGGTATACTGCAGTACGTGTATATATAACGGGTATACTGCAGTACGTGTTATAACGGCTATACTGCAGTACGTGTATATAACGGGTATACTGCAGTACGTGTATATATAACGGGTATACTGCAGTACGTGTATATATAACGGTATACTGCAGTACGTGTATATATAACGGGTATACTGCAGTACGTGTATATATAACGGGTATACTGCAGTACGTGTATATATAACGGGTATACTGCAGTACGTGTATATATAACGGGTATACTGCAGTGTGTGTATATATAACGGGTATACTGCAGTACGTGTGTATATAACGGGTATACTGCAGTACGTGTATATAATGGTTATACTGCAGTACGTGTACAGTATATAACGGGGATACTGCATTACGTGTATATATAACGGGTATACTGCAGTACGTGTATATAATGGTTATACTGCAGTACGTGTATATATAACAGGTATACTGCGGTACGTGTATATAACTGGTATACTGCGGTATGTGTATATAATGGTTATACTGCAGTACATGTGTATATAACGGGGATACTGCAGTACGTGTATATAACGGCTATACTGCAGTACATGTATATATAACGGTATACTGCAGTACGTGTGTATATAACGGGTACACTGCAGTACATGTATATATAACGGGTATACTGCAGTATGTATATATATAACGGGTATACTGCAGTACGTGTATATATAATGGGTATACTGCAGTACGTGTGTATATAACGGGTATACTGCAGTATGTGTATATATAACGGGTATACTGCAGTACGTGTATATATAACGGGTATACTGCAGTACGTGTATATATAACGGGTATACTGCAGTACGTGTATATAACGGCTATACTGCAGTACGTGTATATATAACGGGGATACTGCATTACGTGTATATAACGGGTATACTGCAGTACGTGTATATAACGGCTATACTGCAGTACGTGTATATAACGGGTATACTGCAGTACGTGTATATAACGGGTATACTGCAGTACGTGTATATAACGGGTATACTGCAGTGTGTGTATATAACGGGTATACTGCAGTACATGTATATAACGGCTATACTGCAGTACGTGTATATAACGGCTATACTGCAGTACGTGTATATAACGGCTATACTGCGGTACGTGTATATAACGGCTATACTGCGGTACGTGTATATAACGGCTATACTGCGGTACGTGTATATAACGGCTATACTGCGGTACGTGTATATAACGGCTATACTGCGGTATGTGTATATAATGGGTATACTGCAGTACGTGTATATAATGGGTATACTGCAGTACGTGTATATAACGGGTATACTGCGGTACGTGTATATAACGGGTATACTGCAGTACGTGTATATAATGGTTATACTGCAGTACGTGTATATATAACGGGTATACTGCAGTACGTGTATATATAACGGGTATACTGCAGTACGTGTATATATAACGGGTATACTGCAGTATGTGTATATAATGGGTATACTGCAGTGTGTGTATATAATGGGTATACCGCAGTGTGTGTATATAACGAGTGTACTGTGGTACGTGTATATAATGGTTATACTGCAGTACGTGTATATAACGGGTATCCCGCAGTACGTGTACAGTATATAACGGGTATACCGCAGTGTGTGTACTGTATATAATGGGTATACCGCAGTGTGTGTATATAATGGGTATACCGCAGTGTGTGTATATAACGGGTATACCGCAGTACGTGTATATAACGGGTACACCGCAGTAGGTGTATATAACGGGTACACCGCAGTAGGTGTATATAACGGGTACACCGCAGTAGATGTATATAACGGGTACACCGCAGTAGGTGTATATAACGGGTACACCGCAGTGTGTGCATATAACGGGTACACCGCAGTAGGTGTATATAACGGGTACACCGCAGTAGGTGCATATAACGGGTACACCGCAGTGTGTGTATATAACGAGTGTACCGCAGTAGGTGCATATAACGGGTACACCGCAGTAGGTGCATATAACGGGTACACCGCAGTAGGTGCATATAACGGGTACACCGCAGTAGGTGTATATAACGGGTATACCGCAGTACATCTTATGAGATGCTATGTAACAGTTGTGTGTGTATTCCTATGTGATTATCTTCTTTTTAGAGTTGGAGCTGTGGAAACATAAGTACAGAGAGAAAATATCTGGTAAAGAAAATGTTATAGAGCCGAGCAGAGAAACAACTAACACGGAAACGAGCAAGACTGACATAATGAAGCTTCAGAACCAGCTGAATGTAGGTGCTACCAGATTGTGTTACCGCTCCAATGTGTATGTAGTAATCCTGCAAGATGCTCTACAAAGGTTAAATTTATGTAAAATAAGCACAGTAATATAAATTTGTTTGAGTTGAAAAGGTAGGAGATCATGTCTCCTTGTACCTAGATCTAATCGTCTGTAGTCACGGATACATAAAGCTTACCATTCATATTATTCTCCAAAGCATAGCGGAGTGAGGATTTGGATGCCTCCTTTTTGCTCAGTAGTGTATTGGAATAAACAAGTAGAGAAAGCCGTGTTCGTGTTGGTGATTGTATCACCTATATATTTTTTTTTCTTATTAAAAACAGACAATACATTCAATATCTGTAGAGAGATGGGGGAGCTGGTCGCCTCTTCTTTGTGTGCCTTGTATGGCAGACAACATTGTAGGCCCCCTCTTCCTCATCTCTTCGTAGCTTTCTATGGGCAGCGGCATGGGACCTGATCTTTCAGTGAAGCTAAAAAGCAGTCTCCTCTCTGAAGACATATTGGCTCAATGAATTCAGAGGGAGTGATCAGTGCATGTGGGAGGAGTAAAGGAGCCTGATAAGTGGAGAAAGAGGCATTTTTCTCTAATGCGATATATTACAAAGTTTCTTGTCATCTCTTATAGGGTTGCCACGATACCAAAATTTTGATTCGGTTGCGATACTTAATACCATTCGATACCACGCGAAAAAATAAAAACACCTAAAAAAAAAGCCGCGTGCATTCCGCATTTTATAAAACGTCCAGCCCATAATAGAACAGTCCTATCCATCCTATTTGTTTTGTGGGGACAAGGTGACTAAAAATGGCAAATCGTGCAGTTTTTATTTATTTATTTTATTTATTCTGTTACGGCGTTCAGCGAATAGGAGATATTTTTTAATATTTTAATACTTTGGACTTTTCGGACGCTGCAGTTAACCCCTCAGGTGCCACACATGAGGGGTTAACTACCGCTGATCACAGCTCCCTGTCATGGGAGCCGGCTATGCGATTCTGCGCCGGCACCCGCTCCTGCACTTGTATTAAATGATAGTAAGGTTCATTGGTGGCGCAGCGGCAACAGCCCCTCCCCTTCTCCGCCTCCCTCCTCTCATTGGTGGCAGCAGCAGCACAGGGGGAGGGAGAGACTGCTTCCTTCTCCCCTGTGCTGCTGAGGGAACATGGAGCGCGCTGAGAGCAGTAGCACAGCCTAGTATCGGTAACAGACAAATCCGGGTATCATATTGACACCGGGACAAAAGTATTGATTGGGTATCGAGAATTCGATACCAGGTGCACCCCTAATCTCTTATACCATTGATTTATGGAAAATATTGATACTTTAATGATTGTGAACACTCATAAGCAGCTTACTGGTTGAGCCACCTGTTCAAACTGTGTGACGTCAGTCCATCCAAAATTGTTTCAGGTATTTAATAATGATCATTTAGGACTGGGCCATTTATCAAATTAATTTTATTAACTTGTCCTTTTTGTGCCCGATTATATTGTTTTTATTATTTATTTATTTTTTTTACAACTTTTTTTTATTCTTGTGTTGTGTTGTATCAGCGCAGTATGTATACTGTCTTCAATCCCTGTCTCCTGCACAAGTAATCCTGGCATTGGCTGCAGGGACTGAAGGGCTCCAGATCACCAGCAGTGACTAGCCGGGCTCACACTGTAACAACCACTTTACTCCTTGGATGCCACGGTCAGTAGTGACTGCAGCATCTAGGCAGTTACACAGACGTTCCCGCCCCACTTCGACCGCAGCCCCTGAGAAGACAATCACGGGGTGGCCGATGCATTGTCAAGCCAGCCAAGCCTGCGACTGTATGTCTATTAGACTGTGCAGCAGACACACTGTGACAGTGATAGGCTGTAATGCAGTGAGAGTAAAAGAATAAAAGGATAAAAAGGTTTATTTATATTAAAAGAATAAAATAAAAACATTTTTCTATTAAAAAAGGGGTTTTTATTTTGTAAAAGTGGTAAACACACATCTATGGTATCGAGATGTGTACATCACCACCCGTATAATAAAGATAACATGTTATTTACACAGCCCAGTGTACAGCATTAAAAAAAGCCAAAGTTAATGCAATAAACAAGCCTATATTCGGCTATTTCTTATGTCGGTGGCTGTTTTTGCATGTAGTAGTAAAAAACAAAACTATACATATTTGGTATCGCCATCAAAAAACTGCTAATCATCTGTAGTGAATGTCATTTTCTTACCAGTAGCTGAATTTTTGAGTTGTATCATCCTGAAGTTTATCTGTGTCATGTGACTAGGAATTAGACCCACCGACTCACACATAGACTTATGTGTGGACAGGAAGTCTAATTCTCTATGCATTCCTATGGGAGCCTCACTTTCAGTCTCATAAGAATGAATAGAGAAGTGACTGGCTTCCTGTCCTGGGTCAGTTGGAGGTTCTTATCGTAGCTTGGTGACATGACCCAGCTACGATAAGAAGAGAGTGTAAACACTCAATTACAGCCTCTGATAAGATTACAATCACTAGAGATTATATCATGCACCTTTCTAACAGGTCAGAGAATAAAAATTTTTGCGGGAGTTCTTCTTTAAGGTTAGTGCTCAATTCTGCGTTCATTTCTTACACTTACCTGACCATCACTAAACTCACAGCCTGATATCCTCAGATGGTGAAATATCATGTCGTTAGAGCTGGGCGATATGGCCAAAAAAAAAAATTTTTTTTTTTTTTTTTTTTTTAATTTTGGACGATTCACAATTTAAATCTCTTATGTTAGTAAAAATATAAAAAAATAAATAAAAAAAGCCTACTATACCCCCATCAGACCTCAGATCAGCCCACTGTGCCCCCATAAGACCTCAGATCAGCCCACTGTGCCCCCATAAGACCTCAGATCAGCCCACTGTGCCCCCATAAGACCTCCGATCAGCCACCATCATAATAATAAAAAAAAAATCTATCACCTGTCCTGCGCCGCGGCTCCGCTCCAGGTCCGGCGCTCCTCAGTCTTCTTCTCCCGGCGCTGCACTGTCACCTGACTGCGTGCAGCGTCAGGTCAGAGTGCGCGCACTACGTCCTGATGCTGTACGCGGTCAGGACAGTGCAGCGCAGCCCCGGAAAAGAAGAGGAGCGCCGGACACCAGAGTGGAGCTGCTGCGCAGGACAGGTGACAGATTTTTTTTTATTTTATATGTCGGGCGCCATTTTAGGAAAATCGAATTCACGATTTTCCTAAAAAATAAAGTCGTGAGGCTTGCAATGGGTGAATTAATCAAATTAATTTGATTAATCGCCCAGCACTACATGTCGTATATGAAATGTATATGGCTTCTGCAAGTTCACGGGGAATTTCAAGTAGGTTGTGCTTTACTTCCACAAAAAATGCGTAAATGTTGGACCTCTCCTCCTTATCTGCATCTGTCCTTGCTGAACTGCCCGTAACAACAGCACGTGTTATTGTCATCTGCGAGCACAGCCTTGAGAGCCTCTATTCATTCGCCTTAGTACATACCTTATGTGCCCAATGTGTTGGTATCCATATACATGTATTCATATACCCACGCTAACACCATAACTTAAATTCCTATGGTAATGGTTGTTTTTATTTGGCTCTTATTATGTAGGAGCTTGAAGAGAAATTCTGCAATGATAAAAAGAAATGGTTTGAAGAGAGAAAGATTCTTATCACTCAGGCTAAAGAATCTGAGAATCAAAGGAACAAGGAGATGAGAAAATATGCAGACGACCGAGAACGTTATGGAAAGCAGCAGGCAGAAATGGTAAATGAATTCCTATTTATATTTCTATGCACATTTTTTCTATTTTAAATATATTATTATTTTTTGAATGTATTTTAAACCCGTTTGTCAGTGTGTACTATAAATCATTTTTTAGGGGATTATCTTGCCTAATAAATGTTATTGCAGTGATTCTGTGAGTTTTGCCACTCATAATGCCCACTGAGTTATGTCTGAAGCAGACACTTTAACTTAAAGTGATCCAAAGTGAATCTCAGCCTTTCAATGAGTCAGAATAGTGCCTGCTACTGGGAAAGTATCATTTTATTGAGAATATGTTGTTGGGTACAAGTCATGCTTTAAGCGTTGAGCTTTTTCCCTTTAATAGAACACAAAATTGACTCTATCCATTGACTCTGTACTTTCACACAAAGCAAAATACCAGCAACTTCCTCCCATAAAGGGGTTGGCCTCTTGATCTTGACTAATGTGTGGGAAAAGGGAATACATCCAACTTACTCACATACTGTCATTAGCAGTTCTGCGTGCTGTTTATTCACCCTGTAATGCTCCTTTTCCTCTAATAGTACCGCCAACTCATGTCCATAAGATGGCACAGCTGAAGGGGTTACATGACTTTTTATGAGTAAGGGTTCATATGGTTCCTTTTTTGTGGCCTGTTGTGGAACCATTAAAGAAGAACTCCCGAAAAAAAATTTATTCCATGTCCTGCTAGTAATGTACATGATATAATCTGTAGTGAATGTCATTTTCTTACCAATGGCTGTATTTGGGAGTTATATCTCCCTGATGTTTCTCATCTGTGTCATGTGACTAGGAATTAGACCCACCAACTCACACAGCATCTTATGTGTGGACAGGAAGTCTATTTCTCTATGCATTCCTATGGGAGCCTCACTTTCAGTCTCATAAGAATGAATAGAGAAGTAACTGGCTTCCTGTCCTGGGTCAGTTGGAGGTCAGGGAGTTGGTCACATGACACAGCTGCAATAAGAAGAGAGGTGATAACTCAGAAATGCAGTGTCTGATAAGAAGATTGCATTCACTATAGATTACATGATGCACCTTTCAGGTCAGAGAATAAAAATTTTTGCGGGAGTTCTTCTTTAACTTAAATGGGGCTGCAAAAAAGTTGGAAGTGACTCCATGCGCATTCCGTGTCGACATGGCTATTCTGTAAAAACAAATAGAACATGTCCTGTTATTGTCCACATTACGGACAAGGATAGGACTGTTCTATTAGGGGCCGGCACTTTCGTTTTGCAAAATGCGGAATACACACAAACGATATCCCTGTTTTGCAGATCCACCATTTGCCGTAAAACACCCAACGGTCGTGTGCATGAGGCCTAAGGCTACTTTCACACTGGCGGCAGGCCTGATCCGGCAGGTGAAGGGTGCTGCCGGATCAGGCCTGCCGCAGTGACATGTGTGGAGCCGGAACCGCGCTCCGGCCCCACACATGTCACACAGTACATACATACACATAAACATAAACATACACACACATATAGACATACAAACACACATACATACTTACATGCTCCCCGGCAGGTCTTCGGAGCGTCAGGACGGCTCACACAGGTCACGATTCCCCACAGCGCCCTCTGCTGGGCTCCTGGTGGAATCGTCATCTGACGATTCCACCCGGCGCCCAGCAGAGGGCGCTGTGGGGAATCGTGACCTGTGTGAGCCGTCCTGACGCTCCGAAGACCTGCCGGGGAGCATGTAAGTATGTATGTGTGTTTGTATGTCTTTATGTGTGTGTATGTTTATGTCTGTATGTGTCTATGTGTACCCGGATCCGTAATGGACTCCATTGAAAGTCAATGGAGGGCGGATCCGGTTACCATTATGGTCACACCAGACGGATCCACCCCCATTGACTTGCATTGGGGGTCATTCCGGATCCGTCTTGGTGCGGATGCCTGGACCGGAGAGCAAACCGCAGCATGCTGCGGTTTGTTCTCCGGTCTGAAGACGGAACGGAATGCTTTCAGGAGCATTCCGTTGTCTTCAGTTCAGTTTTGTCCCCATTGACAATGAATGGGGACAAAACTGAAGCGTTTTATTCCGGTATTGAGCCCCTATGACGGAACTCAATACCGGAATTTTAAAACGCTAGTGTGAAAGTAGCCTAAGTTGGATATATCTCCCTTTCCCACAAATAAAAAGTGAGACAACTCCTTTAATATCTATTGACTTCTATAATTCTATCATATTACAATGGAAATTGTGGTTCTACCACCCACCTCATGGAAAACAGAAGAAGCTTAGTGCTCCAATCCCTAAGTCCAGCCCCTTGATTGTACACATCTCCCTGAGTCATATGTCAGCCGCATATGGAAGGGTGGAGTACTTTGATTTTCTACAATGTGGTTTATTTCTGAAAAGTAGACTAGCAGACTGACAGATACCATGGGCAGGTTTTTCTGTCTTTACCATCTTTAAAGGGGTTGTCCGAGTTATTTTTTTGTTCTTTATATGTTTCTAACTTGTCAGGTATAACAACTTTCCCATATAATTTGTGTTTCTAAAGCTGCTGGTTTCTCAGAGTTGACTGAGGGTCACATGACCTGTGATGTCAGCTTATCTCCCTGGTCTGTGATGTTTGGTGCACAAGCCTCAGAGTTCAGATAACAGTCTGTACACCAGACGTCACTGGCCACGCCCCCTTTCTTTGCTGGGCTGCTATCTGCTCTCTCCCTGGATTCCTCCAGATAAAACATTAACCCCTTCAGCCAGAACACACTGAGGGCTCAAGGCTTTACAACAAACAGTAGCTGCAGCAGTGAGAGGAGACAAATGCTGGGCAAAGAGCTATAGAGGAATTGTACAAGAACAGGTAGGGAGAATTTCCTGTGTGTATTAGCAGTGTCATTGTACATCTGGGACTTGTAGTCCTACACATACAACATGCTGCTGAGTATTCCAGCAGACAGACATGTCACTCGGCACTTATATTCACTGCCTTTGCAGAGAAGGGCGGAGGGGCTGAGATTGTTGTTATTGCATGTAAACAAAGACCAGAAGAGAACCAGGGAAATGAGGAAATATAGATTTTTTTGCCTAAAACTTGCTGAACTTAGTTATATATTGCTGCCCATCAGATTTACAGTGCTATATTTTTTTTTCATAACTTGGACAACTCCTTTAATGAAGGGAAAAAAACTCCCTCTATTGACAGTGTCCATTCCATTATAGCCTTGAAAATATCACCAGAAATATCAGCCAAACCAGAAAAGACCTTCTGCTTTGGTTGTTGATCTTAGTCGTGTTTCAAGACTCTAGAATGGGTTGACATTGGCTTACAGGGGTAGCTACCTTTAGGTGGCAATATAGAGAGACTGTTTGTTTTATTCCTTTTAGAAAGGCATTGTCCATACCTTTCTCAAGGAGCATTGCCGGTAAGAGTCCCTGCACCAACAATCTTTGACACGACAAAGAGCGTTTCTTGGCGTTTCAGAATGCTGTGACAATGAATTTCTTAATACATTTTGATAGCATCTGAGCTTCAAATCTCCTGCCTAGATGTAGTTTTAAAACAGTAGCGGGATCTTAGTGTACACTGCTCAGTGTATGACAGTATGCTCATTTGCTCCCCCCAGTGGAGGCTGTAGGAAACCAGAATGTTGAAATTTAAATGTATATAAGGGGTTTAGAGCTCTGTATGAGAAAAAGAAAGCTTCAAACCCTATAACCTTCAACCATTCTAATCATGTAAAAAAGTAAGTGGCAGTCAAGGGTGAATATTTTACAGACACAGAATATTTTACAGACACGCCTTATGTGGTTTGGACTCCCAACAGGTACATACCCTTGAAGATTTCATTTACCAGTGTTTCATTGTTGATTAAATTGCATTATTGTGCACAATTAAAATTGTTAACCTGAGGGCCCCATCGCATGATTAGCCGTGTTTCTGTCCGGCAAAACGGGGGCTGCAAACCTTGGCTCTGCTGGCTGCAGGTTGTGCACCCCTGACCTAAGGCTACTTTTACATCCGGCACTGGCGGGTGCAACCTTAATGTCTACTGGCCCCATTAAAGGGGTTATCAGCCAATAGCAGGCCGCGACAGGGACGAGCCTTCCTAGCATCGCTAGCCTGCTATTGGCTGCCCCCAGCCTCACCCCCCGTTGCTGGATGTTTTAATCCACACGACGGGGAGATGCAGGCATCAGGAGCGACGCCGGGGACAGGGTAAGTACAACTTGTATGGGGGGCTTTATAGGGATTAGATAACCCCTTTAACTATAATGGGATCCGGCCGCTATCTGGCAAATATTCTGCACGCTGCTGTTTGTGTCCAGCCGATTCCCGGCATTCTCGGCCTGAACTGGCCCGCGGATCGCAATGCCGCAGATGTGAAACTAGCCTAAGATGAAATCCCCTTGACATAAGTATAACCTCAAGTTTAAGACTTCCCCCCTCACATTTGTATTGCTCAGGCTCCACAGAAACCCCATGCTTCAAGCTAATTAGTGCTCACAGTATATAGAGTCTGAGTAAGATCACATCATTAGATATGAAGGCTTGTGTCCTTGGACTTTAAGTCGTACACCTTTTATATAGCATTTACATTTACTTGTCATGATTATAAAAGGCTTCTCACAACCACACTCCTCGTTTTGTCTTCCAGGAACAACTCTCTGCTCAGCTGCTGGAGAAAGACAATACACTGCAGAAGTGGCGGGAAGAACGGGACAGTCTCCTTTCTGCATTGGAAGTGCAGCTGAAAAACCTACTTTCTAGCAATGCAGAGAAGGAGAAAGAAATTGAAATCCTAAAAAGCTCCATCAGAGGAGAAACTCTTACCCCTCCAGTACGTACACTGTGTTGTCTAAGCTTATTGTCCATCATGCATTGCTGTCTCCTTGTTTGTCTTATGAAGGCAACTTCTGAATATATATGTGATCTTAGGGCATATGGATGTCACAAAGTGGGACCTGCCGCTTGGGAACCCCCTCTATGGGCCAGAACAGAACGACACTTTGCGTGAGCAGCTCTTGTTCATGTGGACTTTAGCTGTCCTTGTGATCCTTGAAAGTCCTTTCATAGAATAGATGCCATGTAACACTGCATTTCCCCTGTTGCAGCCACGACAGGAAAAAATTCTGGTTCTCTCTTCCCCTGTGTGAACCTGCGGTTCCTCGTACTGAGCAGGATTATTATTGAGACAACATATTGTCACGTTTAGGGGGGGATCCTGACTTAGATGGGTTCCGTCATAATCCCACAGATGGTAGCTTCGCCCCATTGGCTCCTCAGCCAAGCACATACACCAAATGTCTGAACCTGCGGTTCCTCTCGTACTGAGCAGACATTTGGTGTATGTGCTTGGCTGAGGAGCCAATGGGGCAAAGCTACCATCTGTGGGATTACGACTGAACGCCTCTAAGTCAGAATCTCCCCTAAACGTGACATAATGCTGTCCCTCTCCCCCTGGCAAAGTCAGCTGTGTGCCAGGTGCGGGAACTTCTTAATAGGGGTGCACTTTAGACCCCACATGTAAACTTCTGGCATGCATGAGTTCACATGCTAATCTGTAGCCAATGACTACACTTGAGGACACATCACCACCACGGCGCACATGACCTTGTCCATGCCGTAAGTTTACTTGTGGGGACTGAAGTGCAGTGAAGCCAGTGGTGAAATCAGAACTGAGTATTGGGGAACACGTAAGTATGCTTCCCTTGCCAGTTTCCGCTGGGTGGGAGTATTAAAGAGGACCTTTCACCACTCCTGACATGCCTGTTTTAATAGCTCCATGGATTCCCCATATACTAACAATTCTGGAACATCTATTCTTATGTCTGTATGTTGTGCCGTTCCTTTATAATTTGCACTAGAAGTTATGAATGAATTGCTATTTGCCTTCAGTAAAGGAACAGAGGGGAGGTAACCAGTTGGGGGGGTGTACCTGCACAGTCTGAACATGGCAGCACTGATTGGATATAGTGAGTCTGTGCAGGTACACAGCCCCAACCGGTCACCTCCCCTCTGTTCCTTTACTGAAGGCAAATAGCAATTCATTCATAACTTCTAGTGCAAATAGTAAAGGAATGGCACAACATGGACATAAGAATAGATGCTCCAGACTTGTTATTACATGGGGAATGCATGAAGCTATTAAAACAGGCATGTCAGAAGTGGTGAAAGGTCCTCTTTAAGAATCTATATGTTGGACAGACTTTTCTTTTTGTACATGCTTAAAGGGGTTTTCTGGTAATTTTTTTTTATCAAGTGCCCACAGCAATGCCCCCTGATGCACAAGATTTATACTCTCCTGGTCCACGGTGCTCCAATCCCTGGGACCCGCACCTATCTCGTAAACTGAGCTGACTCAACTATTTCCGTCGGTCCCATAGAGATTTTTGGGAGTACACTGCACTTGCGTGACCACTGCTTCCATTCACTTCAATGGGGCCGACGGAAACAGCCGAGCCAGCGCTCTGCTACTTTCAGCGGCCCCATAGAAATGAATGGAGGGTGGCCACAAATGTGCGTTGCGCCCTCCATCACTCAGTTTACGAGATATGTACGGGTCCCAGAGGTGGGGGCATATACAAGCGATATGCCCCCATTGTCTGAGATGGGAATACCCCTGTAATATGTAAGCATACATGTGTGACAGTTCTTATTATTTATAAGATAACTTATCACTGGTTTATTAATAATTTTTCAGTGCAAAAAATATTCAAATGTATCCATATATATTAAGTAACTGTGATCACCTTCCATTTTATCTTGCGGCATGGTTTTTTACATTTTTTTTCTTTATTTTTTTTTTTATTTTTGTTCTAATGCTCTTTTTTATATTAATAACCCAGGAATCTTCTGCTATTGAAGAACTGAAAAGGCAACTAGCTGCAAGTGAGGCCAAGATCAAGGAGTATCAGGACAAACTAGCAGAGCTGGAACATCCCCAATCTTCAGCCACTACTGCAACAGAGAAGGAAGAGTCTGGGATTGCAAATACTGTAAGATTTTGTTCAAATGTAATTAAATATTTTTGGCATCAGTCTTTCAGAACAAAGCTATTGTCTACCCTTGAACACCATGTTGTTAATCTAAATGGATCCAAAAAAAACTGTATTGTTTATATATGTTGATAGCACTTTCAATATCATTTTTCTGATACAGCTCTAAATACCCAGCAAATACATAGTTAAAGGTTCATTCCCATCTGGAACATCTGACATATTGCTAGGATATGCAGGAAATGTCAGATATGTTTTGGCTCCCACCCCTAGGACCCCCCCACTCTTTTCAGACCGGGGCTGCGCTACAGACGGGGAGGAGGAGACGACCACTGACAAATTTGTCCGTCTGCTCCTCCCTCTACTGATCCTCTGAATTAACATATCAGGCACCAAAAACAGCGGGGGGGACACAGCGCCGGAACGGAGGGGTATTTTAGAACAAAATAAAATGCTTGCATCTGTAGGGGCCGCCCTATCTGGTAAGCATACCAGTTTCTAACAAGGTCCTCTTTAAAGGAGTTATCCCACGAATAATGTAAAAAAATGAAAATCAGACATCATATAGTACATGACAACACCTTTATAACACAGCTAGAACCAGCCCTGTACCTCACATGGATCCAGAGATCTCCACATTCATTGCTCTGCTAGATTCATATCAAGCTGGCAGCTCAAGGGGAGTGTCTTTTCTGCTGCAGCTCAGGGGGCGTGTCTCAGCTCTCCCTATCACAGCTCAGGGGGCGTGTCAGCTCTCCCTATCACAGCTCAGGGGGCGTGTCCATGCTCTCCTTATCACAGCTCAGGAGGCATGTGCGGCCTGCTCAGTGACCAGGTCAAAGAAATAAGAAATTAAGTGGCACTATACAGATACATTTTATTGAATAACTCAGTAGCTGTACAAAATTTTTAATGACATGCAATTGCAAAAGTATTCAGATCCAGGTGCTGGTTTGAAAACTGTAGAATATTTTTCGTGGGACAACTCCTTTAAGAAATTATTCAGCATATAATGGTGGACCTATAAATGACATGATGTCAAAAGGTGGACATTCCCGAGGTGATAATAGGCAGAGCATTTTAGCTGCAGCTTCAAAACACTGCAAAAAAGCTGCCAAGATGAGAATGAATTTCTGTAAGTAAAGTCTTTCCCATAAATGTAGTTCACATGGATTTCTGCAAATGTAAACTTTTGCACTGATTAATATCAGAATGGTTAATGGTCACCTCAAATTTCAACCTTTAAATAGCATTTTACAATGTATTATATGTAATCCAGCTGCATAAACAGTACAGCCTATATATTATCCCGTGTAGACTGTATTGGCCATTTGGATAGATTGGATGAGTGGATACGAACGGCAGAATAAAGTAGAGACAGGTGAGTTGATTTCAGCGGTCTGTCATTTATAAGTTAAAAGTAAGTGGTTGCCGAGAAACAATATCACACACATTGTAGACTGGACCTGGAAAAGAGTCACGGCCACCTGAGAAGAGTCCTGGTTATTCATGAATTCCTGCTCTCCCTGCCTACCTTCTGATGACTGACAGTCTTCTACCTAGTTTTCTCCCTTTCTCTCTAGAAGAGAACTTCCAATCATCAGTAGATGGGCGGGAGAGCAGGAGATTATGAATAACCATGACTCTTCTCAGGCAGATTTGACTCTTGTCAAGGCCTGGGCTGTAATGATTATGATGCTGGTTCTCAGCAACCACTTACTTTTAGCTCATGAGTGACACACCGCTGAAATCAGCATTTCTGTCACTAATTTATGCTGCCCTCAGTGAGGTCACTATAAAGTTGATGACAGGTTCCCTTTAAGATTTCCCTTCCCTGGAACTAGGGTCATAGGCCAACCCCTGAAAAACACTCCCATATCATTATCCCTCCTCCACCAAACTTTGCAGTTGGCACAAAGCAGTCAGACAGGTAATGTTCTTCTGGGATTTACCATACCTAGACTCGTCCATGAGACTGCCAGATAGAGCGGTATGATTCATTACTCCACATAACACGTTCCCACTGCTCCAGAGTCCAGTGCGGCATGCTTTACTCCACTCCATCTGATGCTTGGCATTGTGCTTGATGATGGAAGGCTTGCATCCAGCTGCTCGGCCATGGAAAACCCTGCTATAAAGGTCCCAGTGTTTGTGCTGATGTTACTGCACGGGGAGGTTTGGAGACTGCAGTTGAGTCAGCAGAGCATTGGTCACTCCTCTGTAACTTTGTGTGGTCTCCACTTTGTGACTGAGTTTCTGTGGTTCCTAAATGCTTCCACTTTACAATAATACTACTCACGGATGATCCTGGAATATCTAGGAGGAAGACATTTTATGAACTGACTTGTTGCAGCTGTGACAGCCTATTAGGGTCCATTCACACGTCAGTAAGTGTTTTGCTATCCGCACACGGATTCCAGCCCGTGTGCATTTACATTTTACGGAAGACATACCGTCAGCCCTATGTAGAAATGTCTATTCTTGTCCGCAATCTATGCTCTGTCTTTTTTACGGGGCCGCAGAATGGAACTACGGATGTGGACAGCACACGGTGTGCTGTTTGCATCTTTTGCGGCCCCATTGATATGAATGGGTCTGCACCCGTTCCGCGAAATTGCGGAACGAATGCTGACCCAGAAATACGAACGTGTGAATGGAGCCTTACAGGAGCACGCTGGAAAGCTGTGATCTCTTTAGAACGAGCTGTTGTTTCACAAATGTTTGTAAAGGCGACTGCATGGCTAAGGGCTGGAGGTGCTTCCTAGTGTTTTTGGTTATATATTGTCTATAGTCGTCTTAGAAATAGTAATAATGCTAGTAATGTCTCTGTCTGTGTTTAACGTTGTTATCTTGGTACTTGGTGGCACAGGCGATGAAGACACAAGGTGAAGCTACAGTGCCTGGCCAAGAAGAGAAATTATCCACTGGTGGCACTGATGATTCTGCATCTGACACTCAGGTGAGTCTTCTAAGGAGTGTACACAGCCTCTCCTAAAGTAACAGTTTCACGAACCTGATAGAGTAGTCTAGGTACTGCCAAGTCGTCTTGTGGCCTCTCAGTGCCAGTTTGACCTTGATCTTATGACCCAAGTAATATAATACATATTGGGACAGTTCTGCTTTTACACGTCACTTTGCAACCCATTTGGGGTCAATCCCTTGAAAGACAGGATGGTTGGAAGGTATGGTACTTTGTCATCAACTAATTAAAATGCTGCTAACAGATATCAGCAGTATTGTATATTATATGCCCCTGTAGTAATGGTAGTATTTGGGCTTTATTTTAAACCAGGAGCATTACGAATGAAGTAAAAGAAATCTTATGGAATCCCAGTCTTTTTGCTTTCTACCAATATTCTGAAATTTAAATTACAATGCATGTCCAATATCGCTGCACCCTGTCAGATATAGCATCTTATATATCATATATATGTATTTCGTGACAGTGTGTCTTTTTTTTATAGTCACAGGACGGAACAGATGCCGTGTTAGACTCCTCTATGATTTCTACAGAGAATGGTAAAACCAGCAGATTTCCAAAACCTCAGATGGAAATCCGTTTTAGCCCAGCGAAGCCTAACAGAATGGAAGTAAAACATCATGGGGACGACTCGGCTGTAACTGTGAAAATATCAAGGCCCGCAAGAAAGAGGAAGAGCACGGACATGGAGCAGGTAATGTTGGTTCAGCTACATAACTCTTTGCAGTACTTCAAGGTTTCATTCTATTTTATCTCATTCAGTGATGCAACTGGTGTATAATGACAATATACCATATTTTTCGCTTTATAAAACGCACTTTTTTTCCTCCCAAAGTGGAGGGGGAAGTGGCTGTGCGTCTTATAAACCGAACAGAGCAGTATTACATGGCCGCGCTGTGCTGCCTGCGATGTGCCAGATGTAAAGTGGGGCCCAGCGCAGTCACTGAAGCTCATTAAGCCAGGCCCCCTTCACAGCAGCCATCACTTCTAAAGTGTATGAATCGCCCCTAGCAGGGCTGCTTTGCTAAGCTACAATAGCTTTAATCACTTTTCAGTACTCACTATGAATGAATGCAGGCAGCAAGCAGGCCGGCAGCGCAGGTCCCTCACTCAGTCACACTCCTGCTCTGGCCCCGCCCACTTCATTAATGCAGTGGGCGGGGCCATAGTGTTACTGAGCCTGCACTGCCGGCCTGCTTGCTGCCTGCGTTCACGGTGAAGACCACAGCACCAGGGGATCAGTGAAGTCATTACGCTCTTCTTTTTTTTTTTTTTTTTTTTTTTTTATAACATAAAATCATCATCCCCGGAAAACACTGTTAAATATGTGAAACTACGTTCATGAAGGAAATTGACAATTTTTTATGATCACTTTATATTAACAAGACTTTTATGCAAGATGTATCAGAATGTGAAGCTGGGTGAACTCAAACTTTTTCTCACATTTGTATATGGTTAAAAATGTAGAGAGTTATTTTTCAGGCTGGGTTCATTTTCAAAATTAAAAAGATATTTCAAGCTGAAATGATGTGTCTGAAAAATACATGTAACGTTAATGAGAAGAAAGTCTGCCAATTAGTCCAAACATGCTGACTGTAGTAATTGTCTGTTTCTCTAACTGATTTTCTTCAAGACTGTAATGCTTTCGAGATGCTGGAAACTTAGATGTAAAGAGACAGAGAGGTCTGGGAGCATTTGTCAGGTATTGAATTTCCTTCATGGTGTGGGTGAATTCATTACCTATAAATCATAACTCATGTAGACCCTTGTCAGTATTTTTTATCTGTTGGGTTTGTTTATTAAAGGAATAATGGCCAAGAACATATCGAAACCCCCTCCCCTTCCCTCAGACACATTCTTAAAGAGGACCTTTCACCGCTCCTGACATGCCTGTTTTAATAGATTCATGCATTCCCCATATAATAACAATTCTGGAGCATCTATTCTTATGTGTCTATGTTGTACCATTCCTTTATTATTTCTACTAGAAGTTATGAATGAATTGCTAGCAGCCTGCAGTAAAGGAACAGAGGGGAGGTGGCCAGTTGGGGGTGTGTACCTGCACAGACTGACTCTAGCCAATCAGCGCTGTCATGTTCAGACTGTGCAGCTACACACCCCAACTTGTTACCTCCCCTCTGTACCCTTACTGCAGACTGCTAGCAATTCACTCATAACTTCTAGTAGAAATAATAAAGGAATGGCACAACATAGAGCCATAAGAATAGATGTTCCAGAATTGTTATTACATGGGGAATGCATGAAATTATTAAAACAGGCATGTCAGGAGCGGTGAAAGGCCCTCTTTAAATGTATGACATTATTACAGCTGATGGAGAGAAAAATCAGTAGTCATAAAAAAGAAATGATATAACTTAGGTTAAATGCACACAATCAGAATTGCGTGTGGATTTTCTGCGCAGATTTGCGCACAGAAAATCCGCATCGTAGGTCATTCTGTGTATTGTATTCTATGAGAATTAGAAATTCTCATGCACGTGATGCAGATTTTAAAATCCGCAGCATGTCAATTTGTTTCATGACATTTTGGTTTCCTGACTGGATTTTCTCTATTCACTACAATGGGGAGAGTTAGGCCCCTTTCACACGAGCGAGATTTCCGCGCGGGTGCAATGCGTGGCGTGAACGCAAAGCACCCGCACTTGAATCCTGACCCATTCATTTCAATGGGTCAGGCATCAGTTTTGCATTGTGTGAAAAACGCAGCATGTTCTATATTCTGCGTTTTTCACGCAGCCCTGGCCCCATAGAAGTGAATGGGGCTTCAGTGAAAAATGCATTGCATCCTGAAGAAAGTGCGGTTGCAATGCGTTTTTTACTGATGGTTGCTAAGAAATGTTGTTAGTAAACCTTCAGTTTTTTATCACGTGCGTGAAAGACGCATCAAAACACATTGCACCCACGTGGAAAAAACTGAACGCAATCGCAGAAAAAACTGACTGAACTTGCTTGCAAGATGGTGCAAGCACCTGAACACATCCTGACGTAATCTGTGACGCTCGTGTGAAAGGGGCCTAAAACCTGCATGCAGAAAATCTGCATGTAAATCTGCACCAATTGATGCGGATTGACCGCAACACCTGCGTATTTCAGTTTGGATTATCCACACATAAATCCTGAACATGTGCATTTATCATCAAAGTGTTGTTCAGGATAGCTTTTTTTAAAAAATTTGCTCCCCGGTCTGGAATACATTCTGACCTAACCCAACCCCCTTCCCCCCCAACCACACATCTCTCTTCACTGGTCTTCTGGTCCCCATCTGTCAGGGTAATGTGCACCACTGCAGCCAGTCTGTATGTCCCCAAGTGTCTGTCTTGTCACCAGTGATGTGCCCCTTGAGGCTAGTTATTGGCTGCAATGACGCACGTAACAATGTCCATGCAGCAGTTGACTGACATGGCCTGGAGACAGATGTGTATGCCTTTCTCTATAGCAGGGGTCAGAAACCTTCAGCACTCCAGCTGTTGTGAAACTACAATTCCCAGCATGCTGCATTCATTTCTATGGGAGTTATGAGAAGAGCAGAGCAAGAATGCATGCTGGGAGTTGTAGTTTCACAACACCTGGAGCGCCGGAGGTTGCCTGACCCTGCTGTATATGTATTCCAGGCTGAGTGGGCAAAGTAAAAAAAAAAAAAAAAAAAAATCATAGACAGCCCCATTAAAGTGGTTGATCGTTTTCTGAATTGCCATAAAATAATGTGTAGTGGCATAGGAAACGCTAATACGCTCATTCCTTACTGCAGTTGAAGGTCCTCTTCTGCCCTCGGTTACCACAGACAAACACCCGTGACCGCCTCCACTGCATTAAACCCTTCTTTACAGGCACTGAAAGCATCCAGCATGTGCGTTGTGGAGACGGTCATGTGAATAAATCACATAACCACCGCCATCCTCAGAGCTATGGGTGCGGCGACCGCGGCATCAGATGTTTACACGTGGTACTTGTGGACTGTGGGGGGCTTCAGCATGGGAGGTGCGGTAAGGAATGAGGTGTTTTAGCGTTTCCTATGCCACTAAACGTCAGTTTATGAAGTGTTGGAAATGTCATCAGAAAGTGACCAACCTCTTCAATAAGCTATTGTTTAGGGGTCAAGCACACAACCGTAGGTTTTTTGTAAATCGGATGTGGATCCATTAATTTCATTGGGGCTGCAAAAGATGCCGACAGCACAACATGTACTGTCCGCATCCGCACGGCCATTCCACGGCCCCACAAAAAGGTAGAACATGTCCTGTTCTTGTCCGTTTTACAGGCAAGGATAGGACATTTCGACAGACATAAAAAAATGGTATGAAAAAAAAATAAAAAAAATCAATGGTGGCGTGCACTCGGCCGGGATCCGTGTTTTGTGGATCGCAAAACACTTATAGCTGTGGGCATGAGCCCTTATACTGACAAATTCAATTAATACAACTGATCGTTCCATACTGTCCTGCTGCATACCCGATAATACTCCTTGACCATCCCTGAGATCTTTGATCTAAACTTCCACAAAACTTCTTCTCGATAGAGGTATGGTTGCCTCATCAATTATACAAGGGAAATCCCCATTTACACTTTATTTTAGAAAAATCTGATTAATAGCACAAACTTTGTTAGCCCTAGGAATCAGATTGTCACAGTCTGGACACTATGTTTACTGCAGAGTAGGGACAGCAGCGTGTCAGCAATCAAGCTACTGTGTATAATTCTCCCTCTCAGTCTGCATTATTAATCAGATTTTAAGGAAATGGTACCAAAATAGGCCAAACCATTTCAGTTCACAAATGTGCCACGTTTCTGCCTTAGTTCTGTCCTTTAATAAATATCCCCATGTGTGTGCCTCATTGCTAGGAGCTCTTATTGTGGATAGTTATGTATTTTTTTTTCTTGCAACTAACCACCTCATAAACTTCATCCACCTCATTTACCATATGCAAACTGTTCTCTAACAAACAGCTACATGATCTCTGATTTAATGAGCGATATAAAAGGAATATTTAGCTGTTCTGAGAGGACGGCGGCAAATGCAGGATGTATCTATTATGGATTACCTACAGTTTTCCATAAAGCTTAATTTTAATAATGAAGGTTAATTAAGAGAAACACTTGCAGAGATTAAGAAGCTTGGACTCTTTGTAGCTGCGCCTCCAAGTCTCCTATGGATTAATACGTTGGTCTTATGTTATTCTGCCCAGCAGCCGATTCAATTAAAGAAGCAGGAAAAGTTTTTGTGCCTAGAGGTGGATCCTATATAAAGTTTTGCTGATGTGACCCCTGACCAGGAGCAGTAGAAATGCTAATCCTATGTAGTAAATGGCTTGATGTAAAGGGGAGTTACCAGAATAGCATTTACACTTGATGAGACTATCCAGGGTTCCAGGGCAGCCCCTTTGACCAGTGGACCCTATCTATGTGTGATAAACGATCACTCCATCTCCCCCTCCCAAACATATGCTTATGCAAGACACTGCTCTTATTGAAAGGGCCAATTCACATGCATCACCTATCCACAGGGTAGGAGATAAATGTCTGATCGCTGGGACTTCCACTGGTTTCTAGGATGGGATCCAGAGCCCCTCTGTTCCTCTTCACTGCACTCAGAGGAGGTGAATGAATGAAGGGCACTGCGTCTCCATTTAAAGGGAGTCTTTCACCTGTTTTTCACCAATATAACTAAGAGCACTGCCCCACAGAAGATTGCAGACACATCCCAGACATACCTGTGTGCACTGTGTGTCTGTATTACATGTCCAGGAAAAGCACTTTTATTCTGCAGGAAAACAGCTCCCAAGTGCCCAGCTCTGCTACTGCAAGTGCTCAAAGCAAACCAGACTGAAGAGGGGAAGGGCTGCTTTAGCTGCTGATATCTTGGGATTGGTAGCAGATAGAAAAATGGTTCTGACCTTCTATGAAAGCTGACATTCCAAGCTTTCAATATCCAGTATATCAGAAGATATAGCTGTTAGAAATCCAGTCGGGAGAGAAAGCTGTTTTTAGTTTCACTTTCAGCTGGGCACTTGGGAGCTGTTTTCTAGCAGAATAAAAGTCTTTTTCCTGGACATGTAATACAGACACACAGTGCACACAGGTATGTCTGGGATGTGACATGTAATACACACACACAGTGCACACAGGTATATCTGGGATGTGACATGTAATACAGACACACAGTGCACACAGGTATGTCTGGGATGTGACATGTAATACAGACACACAGTGCACACAGGTATGTCTGAGATTTGACATGTAATACAGACACACAGTGCACACAGGTATGTCTGGGATGTGACATGTAATACAGACACACAGTGCCCACAGGTATGTCTGGGATGTGACATGTAATACAGACACACAGTGCACACAGGTATGTCTGGGATGTGACATGTAATACAGACACACAGTGCCCACAGGTATGTCTGGGATGTGACATGTAATACAGACACAGTGCACACAGGTATGTCTGGGATGTGTCTGAAATCTTCTGTGGGGCAGTGCTGTTAGTTATATTGGTGAAAGACTCCTTTTAAAGTCGATGGGACTGATCAAGATTGTCGAGCACAGCGATGAGACATTTTGAATTGAATTGAACCCAAAGCATATTCTTCGCTGCTGTTCCACTCCTCAGCGCATGCATGTAGTGGTGAGGAATGGGGGGGCTCGGGACCCCATTCTAGTGACCGGGTGAGGGGTTGCAGCAATCACACATCTATATGCAGCAATCTTCTGCAGCCTGTGGCTCTCCAACTGTGCCAATGGGAGTTGTAGTTTTGCAACAGCTGGAGGGCCACAGTTTGGAAATCACTGATCCACAGAATAGGTGATAATGTCATTTGTGTGAAAAACCCTTTAAATCCAGCAGTGCTCATGCTTTCTATTTGTCGAAGCCTTCCTGTGGTTATATATAATGATGGCCACCAAGTTATAATGATACATTAGTGGCCTTCATATTGCATTTTATTGTCCTGGCCTGTTACTACTCTTTAGTAACATGCTGTAGAAGGGCTTGTAAATCAACTTTTGGAGGCTATACAGAGCTGTGGACCCCACTGATCTACGGGTGCATCCACACGACCATATAAATGGAGCCACATCCGTTCCCCAATTTTGCGGAATGGGCGCGGACCCATTCATTTCAATGGGGCCGCAAAGTATGCAGACAGCATACCATGTGCTGTCCGCATCTGTTGTTTCGTTCCGCGGCCCCACAAAAAAATATAGAGCTTGTCTGCAGCCGCGGACAAGAATAGGCATTATCTATATATGGCGCCAGCCATGTGCGGTCCGCAAAATTCAGAACGCACACGGCCAGTATACGTGTTTTGCGGATCCGCAATTTGCAGACTGTAAAACACTTTCGGTCGTGTGAATGTAGCCTAATGCAGAGAACTTGTTCTCCCACCCACTAGGTTCACCAGAAATTGACCTTTTAGCTAAACTTAGCTTCTATCTATAGGACATTGTATGTGTATACAGTGTATATCATGTTTTATTATGTGCATTTATAAATCCATTAGTTTGTCGAGGCGGATTGCATTGCCGGCCTATAGAAAGATTTTTATTCTGCAATCTTTCCATCAGATGATGTACATTCTGTCCTATTTTCCAGATCCGCTCGGCCCATTATCTACCATATACTCTGTCCTTGTATAGTTGTTCTTGTATTCATCCTGCAATCATATATTATACCGTATTATTAAGTCTATGTGGAATTTAAGTGTTTGATGGGAAGTAATTTTATACCATAGTGATTTTTTTTCCCCAGGAGACACAAAAATACATCAAACATTGTAGTTTGTTTCAGCAGCAGCGAGTTTTACTTTCATTAGCTTCACCGTTAAAGCTTTTGGCAAAATTGCTGAATATTGTTGATTACAAAGTCGCAAATGTATCCCATTTAAGTCAACTACAGACATGCCAGCAAGACTTGTGTTCATCATGACTAAAGATTGCCTACTAAAAGGGGAAGTGTATGGTCATTTACTAACAGAAATTCGCCTATTTTTGGCATATTTCTGGTCAAGAATGCGTTGCTGCAATCTGCAACTTTTCCCCACTCACACCAGGTCTGAAAAAGGGGTCTGGGCATGGAAGGGACAGGCCAGCATGGAAAATGCCATTTCAGTCTGAGATCTGTATTGCACTCGGGACTTTTTTTCCGTATAAAAAAAATGATTTTTTTTTTTTTTCTTTTTTTAAAGGATCAATTTTTTCACCCCTTATTTTTCTGTTCTTCAGACGGATCAGAAGAATGGAAAAATAATGATGTGAACTCTCCCTTACAAAGGTTTTTCTCCAGGCGGTAGCTCAGTAACCACCATTATACCCTTTCATTATGTACAGGTGATGTTCTGCAGTCCTCTAATGGACATTCAGTATCCATCGCAGCTCAGTGCTTCTGAAAGATCGGAACTTGTAAAGAAGGGTTTTATTCATTATACACTTTGAGTCATTGAGACCCTAAAAAAAATACAGTTGCTGACAAAAAGCTATCGAACAGGTTTCAGCTTGTAATAATAACAGTTTCCCTGTTCTTTTCATGATAAGGATGTGGTGAAAAGTGAAAATAGGAAAAATACAAGAACAAATAAAATGACCCCATCATCCTTGGCCAGTCCTGCAACAAGCACCTACAGCTCAAAGGTTTGTACGTCCTTTTGATGTTACCACATTGATTCATCTGCATTGGCATTCGCCGATGTGTTAGCAGTGGAAGTGAACAAATAGCATAAGTAGTGTTATGTGCTTAAGGCCCCATTCAGACGACCGTGTTTCACTGTACGGCGGCGGCCTCAGGAAGCGCACGGCGTCATAGCAACCAATGACGCCGTGCACTCCCGTCCTCTGGGGCAGCACAGGATGGGCTTTCATGGCCCGTATACGGCCGTGAAACACGGTCGTCTGAATGGGGCCTTATTGTGTTTAACTTACAGTGGACATTTATGGTATATTTATGGCATATCCCATCTCTGGGACCTGCATCTGTGTGGAGAACAGGGGCCCCTGACCTGCCGCACTTCTAAGGCTACTTTCACACCAGCGTTTTTGCTGGATCCGTCATGGATCAGCATAAACACCTCTATTACTGATAATAAAACCGTCTGCATCACCGCATTGGGGTCAGACCAGATGCAAAGTGTCCGAGACATATTGAACCGGCTGATCTATTGCATATGCTTTGGACATGTACAGAACTAGAGAAATTTTGGAACGATGTTTTGGCATTAATAAGACGTGCTTTTTCCACCCAAGTACACAGGGATCCCAAGATTTGTGTTCTAGGATACATGGCAGAAGTGGGGGAAGATGAATTTAGCAGAACAGCTATAGGCAGATTGTTATATGTGGCAAGGAAGCTCATTGCAATGCATTGGATTCAGGCCTGTCCTCCTACCATTCAAGAATTTAGAACTAAGGTTCAAGATATGTTAAGATACGAAAAAGCAGTGTTTCAGAAGAGAGGTTGCCCTCATAAGTATGACAAGTTATGGGGGAAATGGGTAGCGGCGGTTACCGTGGTAGGTTAATTCCTTTCATGGATAGGATTCAGAAGGTGTACCGAGTTGGGGACTGGGAAGGTTGGGAGTGGGGGGTTATAAAAAGTAAAATGTGATGTTGTAATGTACATTGTACCAATGTATGTTTTTGACAATAAAAACTATCTGATTTAAAAAAAAAAAACGTCTGCATCCGTTATGAATGGATCCGGTCGTATTATCTTTAACATAGACAAGACAGATCTCTCATGAACTCCATTGAAAGTCAATGGAGGACGGATCCGTTTTCTATTGTGTCAGAAATCGGATCCGTCCCCATTGACTTGCATTGTGGGTCATGACTGATCCGTTTTGCTCCGCATCCCAGGACTGCGGTTTGCTCTCCGGTATGAGAATGCAACGGAACGGAATGCATTTTGGAGCACTCCTTTCTGTTCAGTTATGTTTTGTCCCCATTGACAATGAATGGTGACAAAACAGAAGCATTTTTCTCCCGGTATTTAGACCCTGTGACAAATTTCAATACCAGAAAATATTAACGCTAGTCTGAAAGCCTAAGGGAGTTACAGAAAGAGCTGAGTACAGTTGCTCAGCTGTTTCTGTAGCGTTCATCGCAGTGATAAGTGAGGGTCATGCACAAGCGCACCCACCTCTCAGTTTATTCTCTTCCTGGAACGTGTGGTTGCCCCATTATCTATGTAAGCGCAGGTCCCAGAGGTTGGATCCTCATCTAAATCAAAAGTCTGATTTGTGTGAGCAGTTGAATACAATCTGTGGTTCACAGATGCCAGGCATTTCAGGATGTGGGAGAACTGGCTTGTACCCTTAAAGGGGTGTTCCAATCTGGGATACTGATGGCATCTCTAGGATTTGCCATCAGTATCTGTTAGGTGTCACTCCTGTCTCCAGAACGGTGCCGTCATAGTGAAGGGAAAGCCTTTGCACATGTGCAGCCATCCTCCATTCACCGGTATGAGAGTTCCTAAAACAGTCCAGTGCTAGCTCGACTATCTCTGTACGGTAGTTCTATAGTGGTGAATGCACAGCAAGCTGCACATGCGCAGTGTGCTCTCCTTCACGTTGGGGGCCCCGTTCTAGAGATAGGTGTGGGTCCCCATCTTTGTTTCCACATGGCCATTACGTGGCCTGCATATGTTGGCACATTTTGTCCTTACAAGTAGTGAGAATATGTTGCAGGGAATATAACATGCTTTGCGCAGTATTTAAAGGAGCATCATCAGGGAACTTGGACAGCGCTGTTGATGTTGAGGTCCATGCAATAGGCAGTGGCTCTTTTTTAGCCGAGGTGCCCTTGTTTTTTAGGAGAGAAAGCAGCAGAAGATACTGAACTGCGCTTATTAGAATCCTCTGCGGTCGTCCTAGATGGGGACATAGGGATCAGAAAGCACATAACATTTGTATCTGCAGCATTTAAAATAACTTCTGTTTGCAGAAACAGACAGTGAAGAAGCAGATATCTACTTCAAGTACAGCATCTACTCAGAAAAAAGATGGGACGCTGCAGAAGCTTGGAGAATTTCTACAAAGTTCTCCCTCCATCTTTCAGACAAAAGGTATTATGCCATTGAAGTTTTGTGCTTTTTTTTTTACTAAAAGCAATCTAATTTATATTGAATTGATTTTTGGTGTGTACCAGTATCTCCTTTGGAACAAGGAGATTAAAGGCATGGTTCTTGTCATTCTTGTTTTTAAGCAAAAAAATTCCTTGAAACTATTGGAGCACCTAAGAGCACAGATGTGAACACTGGCAGCAATGCTGATAATAAGCCCAAAAGATCACGAAGAAAATTGTACACTACGGAAATCTCAGCGCCACTAGACATCCCCGCTCATGCAGTAAGTGGACGTTCATCTAGCTATTCTAATCTAATTCAGTTTGTATGTAATAGTTGTTTAGGATCATAAAACATTTGTGAAAAGGCAGGGAAATAAGATAAAATAATAAAAAAAAACAACAATACTGTTAAAGTGGCCATACACATTAGATAGAAGTAGGTTAACGGTTGAACATCAGTTGAACAATCAATCATCTGGTGAACAGTTGTTCAGACTGGCCATACACTTTCAATTAAAAGGGTCATCCGCCCCTTCATATTCTGGGCCCCTCACATTGAATATACTTACCTGGGTCCCCGCTCCTGGCGTTGCTCCTGGTCCCTGCACCGCTGCTGTTGCTCCCACCCCCGGTTCGTGGATTGAAACATACAGTGACGGGGACACTAGGGAGGCTTGTCCCCATCCCCTTCTGACATTGGCTGCTCCCCCCGACACCGGATGTTTTCATCCTCTCACGGGGAGAAGCAGCAGGGGCGGTGCGGGGACCAGGAGTGGAGCGGGGTAAGTATATTCAATGTGAGGGGCCTGCATATGGGGAAGCTTTTTATAGTCTCGGATAACCCCTTTAAATCGAAGATAGACGAAAGGTTTATCTGGGAATGTTCTTTGAAAGAAAGATCTTGTCCACGGACAGTCTTTATTTGAACGAAAGATCTTTCGTCTAATTATCGGTCAAAAACTTCAATCACTGCCAACTTCAGACGTTGTTCTGTTATCGGTTGGCTAAAACGATCTTTTGCTGAATTTCACCCGACAAATTTACATTTTGGTTGGAATAGTTTGCTTTGATCAGCTTTAAACTAATATATGTGCCCACTGTTACACTGAACCCTAGGTCAATGGGACACCTCCCTATTTTTAGACAACCTTCTGGTTCTGGGACATTAGAACAATTGGTGGTTCAGTCCTTCCTCCACGTTCTTGCAACCATCGGCAAAGGTTTCTGAAGCTGAACTGGGTGGTTTCAATTTAAAACAAAATGTTGTCATAGTGCACTAGTCGGGTGGATGTAAGATTTCAGATTTGAGCGCTGGTTCACGGTAGGTTTAGTCCATAGAATTTGGTGGAGATTCCAGACCCAATCATCGTGGGGTGGCCATTTGGTAACCACCTCCTGTTTTCAGTGGTAGGCTGCGCCAATGTTCATGTAGCTGGGTTTACCATAAATGTCTAATACATGTGGTTCTCAAAATGATACCTACACCTCTAGAACAGGCTTGTCCCCTCCTCCCCCAGCCTTGTGTCTTCTGAATGGGAGTTACGAAACAGTGTGACTCCGTGAACTATGCTGTTCACGGTGAAATTTGGAAGCAATATAGCTTGCAGTACTACGCTGTTAACGTGAAGCTGGAAGCTCTTGATGGTATGAAACGCTTTTGACTATTTGTAACCAAAACTAACTGTTCCTTTTTTCAGATCATTATGGACACTAATGAAAAGGAAAGCGATCATCTTATAATGAAGAGACGCCTGAGGACAAGAACTGCCAAATAAACGTCTTATTTGTGGTCGTGTATCCTGTGGTATATAGAGAAATATGTATATAGGTGTAATCCTAATCAGTTTTCTGTACAAAATTGATTATTTCAAATTTTAGCAACGCTGTGCATGTAAATGTGTATCTTAAGCCTTGTATATTTAGAACTGCACAGTATTCAAATGTACTTTTTTGATACGTCCCCCTGAAATAAATGCCAGCCTGATCGCCAAAATTTTTCCCGCATCTCTTCTGTTAGCTCTAAGAGAACGTTTAATGACGTTAGGTATCCATGTAACTTCTGGAACTAAATATTTAAAAGGAGCAATGTGACAAGGACGGAAGAATCTGCGTCTCTCCTGGTTCCCTTTACCTGCTCCTTGAGAGATGGAGAAGAGGCAGGAGGCTTCCACAACTTGATCTCCGTCTTCTCTCTCCCTCAAAAGAAATAATCACGGCAACCCCCAATTTAAAAAACTTTGCCTCTGTTATGCTGCGTTGTAATATATGTATATTTAATATGCTGCAATCTCTATATGTACGGTATTATGGAGAGAACACTACTTAATGTCTCAAAAAGGTTAATTCACAAAGTTTACTATTTGCGTGTGCGCCGTAGTGATAAGTACGTATACGTGTATTTGTCATTTCAGGTGACTTTTCAGAGTAAGCTGTCATGTGTATACAGGAGGAATAACTGTATATTGGACCAATATGACTTGTGCTCTCTGTTTATCACCACTTTATCTCCTTCACTCTCTCCCTCTCTACTTCTCTATCCCTGCAGCAGCTTCTCTGAGGATGGATTTTAGCAGTGAATTGATAGTGAACGATTAGTGGAGGAGAAGAGGCCTCTAAGTAGAGAAAGAGGCATTTTTCTGTAAAAGTTATATTACTAATATTATTTTACTTGCTTGATTTTTGCACAATTTGTTGAAATGACACATTCTCTAATCCAAACACCAAATGTTTTAGTTTCATGACAATGTCTCGGAGCAACCCCTTTCTATATGCTGTATTTTTTATTTTATTGTATGTACCATATTTTTCACACTATAAGACACACTCCCTCCCAAAAAAGTGGCCAAAATGTCAGTGCGTCTTATAGACCAAAGAAGAGGTGGACAGCAATATACCGTCCATCGCAGGCTGTGCTCTGCTGCATAAAATAATAACCTACAAAGAACAAAAAAGTCTATACAACTCAGAAAAATAGACAATTTTATTGAAATAATTACATATGACATACTATAATTAAAAAGAGAGATGAAAAATCCACAAAAAATGCAGGTGCAGCTGAGGGTTAGTGCAATAGGCATATGGTTGCATACAGTAAAATTATAAAAGGTAAAAACTGTCCGCATTATACCTGTATACAGCAAAAGCAAAAACAAGGGGTGGGGATATACCCCAAATTAAATAAATAGCAAGCAAGTGCTCCATCACCCCAAAGATATATGGAGACAGTAATCTGTATATAAACTAACAATCAGTATAACATAGGCAAACAATAGATAAGTAATAGTAACATACCCATAAATACAATATCCTCAGGAGAGTTGCACACCCCAACGCACCTTTCTGCGAAAGCCTTCCTCTGGGGGCGCGGTTCTCCTTGTTAATGTGAGGGTATTTGAATACTAGACCCGCCAATCTCAGAGAGCGTTAGAAAATGTATAAAAGTATATAGCATAGTTGTGTGTATTAGCGTCATGAGACGCGTCTAAACCTCCTCCATCCCCATGCACCATTGACCAGTCACGTGACCACAAATATCACCCGGTAACTAAGATACTGATGCACATCAGGAAGTGGAGGTCAGCGCGTGTCAAGCGTAACACCGGAATGTTAAGGGCTGTTGTATATATATCGATATTCAAATGGACACCATAATTAGATAGGCAAAGAAAACGTTCATAAACTGCTTTGTGCATAGCAGCAATAATGCTATCATAATATTAAATGCATGATTAGACATATATAGAAATAAAAAAGTGTGTGAAAACATGATTGATATATCATACAATAAAGAACACACATGATTCCTCTGAGACACTCGGGCCGTCTGTGAATGGGGCTGTCTTTTCTATCATATATATAATAATTTTTTTATTATGTAATTGTGATATATATTTGCACTTGTTTGATTTATTTGTCAACATATTTACTTACTATATAATTATATTTACTTTTTAAAATATTCACTTCACTTGTGTTTCACTTTTTATTGTCACTTTTTTATTTTTCTACATTTTCTATTTTTGATCTTACATTTTACATTTTTTATCTCTATTTTTTGTCCCTGTTTTTATTTTTTCTATATGAATTGTTTTGGGATTTCATTAGTATTTTTCTTCACTTCAAACACTTGGATAAATTTATACTGTATATCTTATTTCACCATTGACACACTTATTCAAACTAATCATGTGTGTTCTTTATTTTTGTATATATCAATCATGTTTTCACACACTTTGTTTTATTTCTATATAAGTCTAATCATGCAGTTAATATTATGATAACATTATTGCTGCTATGCACAAAGCACTTTCTGAAAGTTTTCTAATCTAATTATGGTGTCCATTTGAATATCGATATATATATATATATATATATATATATATATATATATATATATATATATATATAGTAACACAAAAAAACAGCAGCACAAGTCAGCAAACCAATTCCGTGGGTGCAATCCCTCCAGGCTAAGGATGATACGCCAGTAATCTACAAAATCGCAAAAAGTGAGGCAGCACTCCAGCTTCAGTGAAAAGGTGTAGGACTCTTTATTCCCAAATGCAACATTTCGGTCCTCTCAATGGAACCTTCCAAAAGGTTCCATTGAGAGGACCGAAACGTTGCATTTGGGAATAAAGAGTCCTACACCTTTTCACTGAAGCTGGAGTGCTGCCTCACTTTTTGCGATTATATATATATAACAGCCCTTAACATTCCGGCATTGCGCTTGACACGCACTGACCTCCACTTCCTGATGCGCATCAGTATCTTAGTTACCAGGTCTCGTGTGATCTGACGCTTTCTGTGATTGATGAATCTAGTATTCAAATACCCTCACGTTAACAAGGAGAGCCGTGCCCCCAGAGGGAGGCTTTCGCCGAAACGTGCGTTGTGGTGTGCGACTCTCCTGAGGATTTTGTGTATTTATGGGTATGTTACTATTATTTATCTATTGTCTGCCTATGTTATACTGATTGTTTATATAGGGATTACTGTCTCCATATACCTTTGGGGTGACGAAGCACTTGCTTGCTATTATTTAATTTGGGGTATATCCCCACCCCTTGTTTTTGTTTTTGCTGTATACAGGTACAATGTGGACAGTTTTTACCTTTTATAATTTTACTATAGGCAACCAGCATTTTTTACTATAGGGAGCTGCACCTGCTTTTTTGTGGGTTTTTCATCTCTCTTTTTAATCATGGTATGTCATATATGTTAATTTCAATAAAATTTTTCTGAGCTGTATAGACTCCGTTGTTCTTTGTAGGTTTTTGTATTATCCATAGAGTTGGCTCTATTCTTTCGGGGTTATTGACATAGGTATTCTACCTTTACGTTTATTTCTCTATATTTTGGCTGATGTGTAACCCATTTGTCATAATGTCTGTTGCATAGGAATAGCGGCCTGCAATGTACATTCAGAGTGGTAGACCCAGTACAGGGAGCATTTTACAGTGACGCCCGCCACCCTGGAGGTGTGCTCCCTGTCCTCAGCCCCCCCACGTGCCATGCTTTATGCGGAACTCTTTCATCTATATAGGAGGTCTGATCATATTGAGTTGCATAGTACTGCTGTGATGAAAAAGAAAAACGGCCAACAATTCTTAACCACCTGTTTTGCCCGAGCTTGGGCAGTGTGAAAAGTAGCTAACTGGAGGGAGTGGGCTGCTTTAGATGCTGCTACCTCCTGAATGTTAGCAGCTAGAAACATGCAACTGGTCTTGCTGACAGTCTAGGCTTTCAGACAAGACCTAAATGACAGCTACAGTCATAGCAACAGAGGAGAAATCACTGTTAGAAATCAAGTCGGGAATAATCGTGAGTAAAACCTATTTTTACTTTCATTTTCAGCGGCATTCACAGCATCTCGATTTCTAGCAGTAATATCTTCCTCTGTCCTGAACATATTGCTGTCATTCTGGTAATGTCTGAAAGCTTGGAATGTCTGCCTTCAAATAAAAACAGTTGCATGTTTCTAGCTGCTACCATTCAAGTGGTAGCAGCATCTAAAGAAGCTCTCTCCCCTCCGGTTAGCTACTTTTCCCACTGCTGGATCTCCACTCTGGCAAAACAGTTAGGTGGTTAAAATGCTTTCTTTGAATATTCAGGTTTTTTTTTTTTTTTTTAAGGAAGTGTCCTTTTAAATTATGTCACTATATTAGACGCGTTTCATTTCTCCAGACGCTCTCCCTCTGGAATCCTCTAATAATCCATGCCTTAACCAGACCTTGTAGAATGCTCTGCTAGAAATGTGTAGTTTCCTGCGCATCCTCTGGCGATAACAACAGATTTTGGTGGTTCTGGCAGCAGGGCTCCCTCCCTATGATCATCCTCCTTCATGACCAACAAAGAACTTCAGAGGTAGTCATTTCTTCCCATAATAACCATATCCCACAACATTGGTGTTTGAAGAATGTTTTGTTGAAGATGTAGTAACTGTGTCTTACATATGAATGAGATCTTACACAAAAATGCTGTACAATTATGTAAAATGTGTATGTGTACCTTATTATTACAAATGCCAATGATTGTGATTAGAACTTCCGTTGTCCTGATTTATGTTACGTTGCAGAAAATGACCTCTCATTTGGTAGCCTTTCATTGTGACATGGACATTTCCTGTAATGTGCTATTAGTTAATAGCCATTGAGATAAGTGTGAACGTGGGCGCAGGTAGTCATTAATCCCGAAGGCGTTGCATAGTAGTCTTTAGTCATAGTCATTAGTGCAATAGAGAATGTATCTTACAAATACCAAGTGCTTTTCATGATTCATACAATGTAAAGACAGGTTACTTTATTATTTTTTTTCTTTACATTATCAATTGCCACTTCTATTTTTAAGGTTTTATGTAGATTTATGCATTTAAAAAAAATCTAACGTGAACTTTTCACTAAAATTTTAGAAACCTGTGAGATATTTTTGTTACTCCGTTTGCTTCTTCCCTTTCGGAAAGTGGGACCAGGACCTGTTCATGGTTTTTAAGTTAGTACTAAGTTAGGAGTTGTCGTATCCCTGTGTTACGACTTTTATGACATGTCAAATTTAGGCTACTCTTAGGCTACTTTCACACTAGCGTTTTCTTTTTCCGGTATTGAGTTCCGTCATAGGGGCTCAATACCGGAAAAAAACGCTTCAGTTTTGCCCCCATTCATTGTCAATGGGGACAAAACTGAACTGAAGACAACGGAATGCTCCTAAAAGCATTCCGTTCCGTCTCCAGAACGGAGAGCAAACTGCAACATGCTGCGGTTTGCTCTCCGTCCTGGGCATCCGCATAAAGACGGATCCGTTATGACCCCCAATGCAAGTCAATGGGGACGGATCCTTTCAGTGTGACATACTCAGTAAACGGATCCGTCCTCCATTGACTTTCAATGGAGTTCATGACGGATCCGTCCACAGCACACCACACATGACAGACACATACACACAGACATACTTACATGCTCCTAGCAGCTCCGCACATCGAAGGAGGAGGAGGAGTGCGCGCACATAGGAAGATTCTCCCTCCAGCAGAGGGCGCTGTGGGGAATCTTCCTATGTGCACGCCGTCCTTCTGTGCTGTGTGGAGCATGCTGGAAGCATGTAAGTATGTCTGTGTCTATGTGTGTGTATGTGACACATGTGGGGCCGGAGCGCTGCATGTACTTGCGGCAGCACGGATCCGGCAGCACCCTTCACCCGCCGGATCCGTGCTGCCGCTAAAGAGGCCTTCGATTGATAAAATGACTCTCCAGCCTTCCTGTTACAAAGGTCCATTCTTCCCAGTGTATGTAGCAATTACCTGATTATCCTCCTCTCACTGTTGGGTTAAGGCCCCTTTATAGGGGCCACACACGGACAGGATAGGTCATCGATAGAAAAAAGTGGGCAACCCCTTTAAGTTTTATTCTGTCTCTTCTTTTAGACAGTTGATTCTCTAACCCAAGACCAGCTGTATGGTCTACAGAAACTGTAGGTGAGCCACAGGCTCAACTGTTGTCAGTGGAATGATTTTCTCTTACAAAAAAAAAACTCAATAGCATTCTTCAAATGTATAATGTACTGGTATCTACAGATATCCCCAGTACATTGTATGTTTGCTTTTTTTTTTATACAGATAAAACAAAAAATATATATTTTATGTTACGCCCCATGACAGCACCTGTGAGAGATCCTCCCCCTTCCGGACAGGAAACAGGAACTTCCCAGATCTTTAAAAGGGGTCCTCCAACACCAATCCTCAGTTTCTTCCTGTTTCCTGTCCATAGGAACCTTGTCTTTCCAGATCTGTCATATGGCTGCAGAGTCCCTTGGGTTGAAGCCATGTCCCTTATGGGGATTTCTGGGGGCATAAGTCTTCTCTAGGAGCCGCCGCGAAGTCCAGCCGTCCCTCTTTTTCCATGAGGAGATTCCTGTCGGGCCCCTGTCCCTGCCAGAAAACCGGGCGGTGTTCCGGAGAGCGCGTGTGTGGGTGCTGGGTCGGCGTGGAGACTCAGCGCGCGCGCAGGGCGCACAGGAAATGACGCTGTGCGTTCCACACTGGCCTAGGAAAGGGAGGAGCCAGAATCATGGAGGCGAGCGCGGCCTGTATAAAGAGGGACACCGGCCAGCACTTATGGAGGGAAGTTTGTTTTCCGGGCATCAGCAGCGATTGCATCAGTATCAGCGGCGGCTGTATCAGCAAGTGTCAACATCAGCAGGTGACAGGATCAGAACTGACAGCAGCATTAGGTGACGGGTTACAGCAGTGCTGATGTCTGCCTTCTTCCCTCCATATTCCCCTCTGCCGTATTTTCAGCATGCAAGAAGAAGGGGAAATACAACAGCGCAGTGAAAAGCAGGAGCAGCACTCAGAACCAGCTACGGTACTCCTGGGGGTAAGAGGGGTTGTACCCCAGATAATCCTTTGGGAGATTAATTTTTGTGTATTCCTTGCTAATTTCTGGGGCACTGTGTGTTTATGCAGGTTAAAGAGGGCCCCAGGAAGGCTTCACACAAGTCAAAGGGTAGAGAATGTGGGATATGTCATAAGAAGTTGAACCCATCCTATCCAAAACCTGTTGCCAACCTTGTCTGGACCGAGTTGTGGCTGAAGAAACCCCATCCTTGTTCCAGAACATACAAAATCTGGTCAGGATGGAGGTTCGTTCTTCGTTGGAGCATTTTAAAAAGCATTCCGGTTCCTCTAGACAAAGTAAGGCTAAAGTACTGGATACAGATAGTTCCGGTTCAGATTCAGAAGAAGAAGGTTTGATTAGAAGTTCGGATTCTTCTGAGGATCTAACAGGTAGACCTTTGTTTAAAGCAGTAGATGTGGACCTTTTGCTAAAAGCAGTTAGATCTACCATGGAAGTCCGGGATGAAAAAGAAAGTAGATCTAAGCAAGATTCCATGTTTGAGAGCCTGAGACCCAGGAAAGCGAGCGTTTTTCCTATTCAAGACAGCATTAAAGATCTGATTAAGAGGGAATGGAATAAACCCGAAAATTCTTTATACCTAGATCAGTAAAAAGTACCCCTTTAAAGATCAAGATATATCAGACTGGCAGGAAATTCCTAGGATCGACGCGCCGGTAGCTAAAGAGAATAAAAAAAATCAGCTCTTCCATTTGAGGACATGGGCTCACCTACCTTAGAAAGAACTGGGAAGCCTCCACCTCTGCCTTTAAGCCCAATATCGCTACAACTTCAGTGGCTAGATCACTGAAAGTCTACTTTGAAGAATTGGAATCCCATATAGCCAGTAAGACACCTAGGGAACAGCTTTTAGACGCTATGCCAACCATGTTGAAAGCAGTCAATTTCATATCCGACGCTTCAGCGGATGCCCTTAGATTATCTGCCCGGGCCGCTGCCTTATCCAACTCTGCCAGAAGGTCCCTGTGGTTGAAGGGTTGGAAAGGGGACGTTGCCTCCAAGTTGATATTGTGTGCCCTCCCTTGCCAAGAAAATTTCTTATTTGGTTCGGCTCTTGACGAAATACTAGATAAGGCATCGGATAGGAAAAAAGGTTTCCCTGTTCCTTCCTTTCCAAAGCAAAGAAAGCCCTTTCAATGCAAAGATAAGAAAGACCAGGCTAGATTTCGGAAAAAGGGCAGTGATTGGAGGAACGAAAAATCTAAGGGATTGTTGTTTAAGTCCAAGTTCCAGCAACCCAGCAGTACTCAGCAATGACGCCAGGTTCGAGGTGGGAGGTCGTCTTTCTTTCTTTTATCATGCATGGCAAAGTATAACATCAAGTGTCTGGGTAAAAAATATAATAGACGAGGGATATCGGCTGGATTTCAAAAAGATTCAAAATAACATCCCTAGATCAGGGCTCTTCGAAACAGGTTGCCTTATTACAGGAAATAAAAAGTCTGATGGACAAATCAGTTCTGATATCGGTCCCTACAGAAGAAAGAGGAGAAGGGTTCTATTCAACTCTGTTTCTAGTCCCCAAACCAAATGGGTCCTACCGAACCATAATAAATTTAAAGGAGCTAAATCAGTTTTTGACTTATCAAAGATTACGGATGGAATCGATTTCTTCAACAATCCTTCATCTATTCCCAAATTGCATGATGGCATCGATAGACATAAGGGACGCTTACTATCATGTGCCCATTCATCCGTCCTAGCAGCAGTTCCTCAGGGTAGCAGTGCAGAGAGGGTATTTGGTTCTCCACTTACAGTTCAAAGCACTACCTTTTGGAATCTCACAGGCACTGAGGGTCTTTACGAAATTGATGACGGAGGTGATGGCCCAAGTAAGAATATCAGGTATCTTGGTGATTCCATATCTAGACGATCTGCTGGTGGTGGGACAGTCTCCGGATTCCTTAGCATCCCAGATCCAAAAACTACTAAAAATACTGAGGGACCTGGGGTGGATTGTAAATCAAGAAAAGTCGAATTTGACGCCATCCCACCGCTGCACGTTCCTGGGGGTTCTATTAGACTCACTAATACAGAAATCCTTTCTTCCAGTAGGAAAGGATTTGATGATCCAGGACAGGATGAAAAAAGTCTCCAAGTCCAGTGTGTCCACAATCAGGGAAGCAATGTCAGTACTAGGTCTCATGACGTCCTGTAGTCAGTGAAGTGGGCACAATTCACATCCAGGGTTCTGCAGCAGCATATCCTGTCGAAGTGGGACAAGGATCACGTTTCATTAGACCAGAAAATATTAATTCCAAGGTCAGTGAGGGACTCTGATATAGTGGACAAGGCCAGAGAACCTTTTTCAGGGGGTGAAATGGTTGAAGGACAATCCTTTAAAGAAGAACTCCCGACAAAAATTTTATTCCATGTCCTGCTAGAAATGTACATGATATAATCTGTAGTGAACGTCATTTTCTTACCAGTGTCTGAATTTTTGACTTATATCATCCTGCAGTTATTTATCTGTGTCATGTGACCAGCAATTAGACCCACCAACTCACACATAGACTTGTGTGGACAGGAAGTCTTATTCTCTATGTATTCCTATGAGACTGAAAGTGAGGCTCCCATAGGAATGAATAGAGCAGTTACTGGCTTTCTGTCCTGGGTCAGTTGGAGGTCAGGGAGGTGGTCACATGACCCATCTACAATAAGAAGAGAGGTTTTTACTCACAGAAACAGTCACTGATAAAAAAAAAATGACATTCACTACAGATTACATCATGCACCTTTCTAACAGGTCAGAGAATAAAAACTTTTGTGGGAGTTCTTTAATTATAACAACAGATGCCAGCCCCCTGGGGTGGGGAGCCCATTCAAGTTTGGGGTTTTCCCAAGGTCGGTGGTCAGTATTCATAGCCCGACAGTCACAAAATTTCAGGTAGCTGAGGGCAATTCTCTGTACATTAGAAGAAAGTTTTCCTTTTTTAATGAACAGGCATGTAAAGATACTATCCGTAGCTAATGTCAACAGAGGGGGAGACACGAGGTCACCACAGCTACAGGATCTAGCAAGTCGGATATTCAGGAAAATAGAGGGGCATGTTCTTTCTCTGACTGCAGTCCACCTAAAAGGTTCAGACAACACACAGGTGGATTTTCTAAGCAGAGGCACAGAGTCAGACAGGGGGAATGGTGCCTCTGTCAAGAGGTTTTCGACCAGATAGTCAGCCTGTGGGGTTCTCCAGTTATAGACCTATTTGCGTCCAAAAAGAACAAGAAGTGCAGAAGGTTCTTTTCCCTAAATCGGGATGGATGCTCTGTCCCAAACTTGGGGCAAGGATCTAGTTTACGCTTTTCCTCCTTTCAGGATGCTGTCCAGGGTAATTCAGAAGATAAGGAGGGAGCAGGCAGTTGTGATTTTAATAGCCCCATACTGGCCCAGGAGGGTTTGGTTTACCTGGCTAAGAAAATTATCACTAGTAGAGCCCTGGCTTCTTCCGAAGGGTCCCCTTCTACATCCCGAGATACATCGTCTGCACCTAGCAGCCTGGATATTGAAAGGGAGTTTCTAAAGTCCAGGGGGTTGTCTGATCAGGTTGTAGATACTCTCCTGGCTAGTAGGAAAAAGGTTACCTCAGATATTTACCTGAGGGTTTGGAAAACCTTTGTCCACTTTGACGGGTCAGATCTTGTCTTTTCAGCAGCTCCAGATATTCCCAGGATCTTGAGTTTCCTATAGGAGGGTCTCAATAAGAAACTGAAGCCCAGTACCTTAAAGGTTCAAGTATTGGCCCTTAGTGTCCTCTTTGATTTTAAATTAGCCTCTCGCCCTTGGATTAGGAGGTTCATTAGGGCAGCAGGAAGATTGAATCCTTCTATTAAACCTCTCTATTAAATCCTCTCCTTGGGACCTAAATCTGGTACTGTCAGCTCTAATGCAAAGTCCTTTTGAGCCTACTGACTCCATGACCTTGAGAATACACATCAGCCAGACGGGTGGGTGAGATGGCAGCGCTATCAGCTTTCCCGCCTTACACCATGGTGTTGGATGATAGAATTGTGTTTAAGCCAGACCCTGCCTTTCTCCCTAAAGTAGTGACCGACTTTCATAGATCCCAGGAGATTTTACTTCCTTCTTTCTGCCAGAACCCAAAAAATGAAGGAGAGGAAAAATTCCATTTTCTAGATGTGAGGAGATGTGTTTGTGCCTATTTTGATTGTACAAAACAGTGGAGAAGGGCACCCAACTGTTTATTCAGTTTCAGGGTCCTAACAGGGGAGCATTTCATGCTCCGATGCTTTCCTTTGCTCTGTGCTAAATCGTGCAGGGCAAAGGTATTTTGCCCAGTTCGCAGTGTGCCGGTGACAACACCGGTACTGATGGGCGGGCTTTAGCGCTGCCCTAGCCAGCCACTGGAATGAAAATAGAAGAGTTGGGCTCACCTCTTCTTCCCCTAAACATTGCTAACAAAATAATCATTAATGGAAGATGTTCAATTAATTGTAATTCTGATTTTAGTAATAATCACCCACCCTACTGCCCTAAATTATTCTGAACAATATTAATCACCTTCTGGATGCTAAATGCCTCTACATCATCTAATGTTGCAATTTACAATATCGTAAATAATTGATGTCATGTCATTCCTGGAACTTGGCACCGAGGTCTCAACTGTAATGGGGGGGGGGGGTTTCTTATCGATGCTTCAGACCTCCACAACCATATCAAAAGCAACTAAGAGGACCCATTGCTGGACAAGTATGTTTTGGAGTCCTTACTGAATCATGAAGGCTAGAGATCAAAAGTCAATTCGCATAAAACTTTTTTTCAATACAGTACGGAGCGAGCGCTCTGTACGGTATTAGAATGTATTGGCTCAGATGAGCCGAAGTTATTGCTTTGCAAAGTCTTGCAAGACTTCTCATAATAACTTCAGAAATTGATTTATACTGGAAAAACATTTCCCAAACTGTGGTTTGGTTCCAAGGTACACCAAAAACCTGTCCTAATCACACAGCAGGACAAGTTACTTCACAACACTGAGGTAAAGAGCTGCCTCATCCTCTCTTTGATCTACTTGTCAGGGATTGTGATCCTGAATACAGTTTAATATGAGCTTCAGCTGAATCTCTGTAGGAATAGAGTTCATGAGGAGACATGATGTACAGAGAGGATTGTGGAGATGTGCGTAATGAGCAGCAGCACTTGTATGCAGTCTCCATTACCACAGTCTGTCCTGTCCATCATCTCTGTATTTCACGTCTCCTAATGAGCTCCTTTCCTTCAGAGAATCAGGTGAAGATCTTATTAGCTGTATTCAGGGTTATAATCCCTGACAAACAGAGCAGGGAGGGGGATGAGGCAGCTCTTTACCTCAGTGTTGTGAGTATTTTGTCCTTCTGTGTGATTAGGACAGGTTTTGTGTGTACTAATAGGATGGCGGCCATTTTATTTCTCCTAATGATTGCTCCCTAGACAAAACGAACCAATATAGCTAATGAAAGGTATTTGGGGAATACCTTTTATTCTACCAGACACCGTTCCTTTTCATTTAGGTCCCTTTCACACTTGAATTGAATGCATGGCACACACACTGAATCCTGACCCCTTCATTTCTATGGGTCTGTGTACATGAGTTTTTCACATATTTCTGTGTTACGTGAAAATGGCAGCATGTTCTATATTCTATGTTTTTCACGCAGCCCTGGTCCCATAGAAGTGAATGGGACTTCTGTGAAAAACGAATTGCATCCGCATGCAGTCCAGATGCAAAGCGTTTTTCACTGATGGTTGTTAGTAGATTGTTATTCTTCAGGGTTTTTTTTTCACTAGGGTGCTAATCGCATCAAAACTGATAGCATCCACGTGAAAAAAACTGACTGCACTTGCATGCAAAAACATATGTTTTTCCCTGAACAGATCCTGACAGAATCTGTAAGGCTCATGTGAAAGAGGCCTTATCGATCCCTTTTTGGTAGACAGATGATCCCTCTCTTTAGACCAGTCCTCTCTTCTTCCATATCTTTCCCATCCTGGAACCACAATACCTGTCTTATAAGGCCCCTTTCACACGAACGTGAGACTCGGACGTCTCCCGCATCATGTGCCATGTACTGAACTCCAGGCACTGAATGGGGGTTACATAGCATTATAATGATTTATGGTGCTATTTAACCCTTACAGTTCTGGAATGTGTTGGATAATGCTGACAGTGTTATCCAACATATTCCAGAACTGTAAGGGTTACATAGCATCATAAATCAGTATAATGCTATGTAACCCCCGTTCAGTGCCGGGAGTTCAGTACACAGCACACGATGCGGGAGACGTCAGAGTCTCACGCTCGTGTGAAAGGGGCCTAAAGAAAAAGCTTGCCCAATCATTGAAGGAATACTTCTTAAATTATTCCAATTATATAAGCCCCTTTGTCCTTTGGAATGCGCCGTAAGGCGGTGATTAGGCGAGGATTCAACAGGATTCCCAGTTTAAAAAAACAAAAGGTGATCTTTCCTAGATCCTATCTCAAATCAAAGATGCTGATAAGTCATTGCAAACCAGTTCTCCACCAAAAACTTAACTCATTAAGACACACACGCGTGTTATTTTTGTGGAAGAGAACCTGTCACCTCTCCTGACATGTCTGTTTTAATAGATTCATGCATTCCCCATGTAATAATAATTCTGGAGCATCTATGTTGTGCCATTCTTTTATTATTTCTACTAGAAGTTATGAATGAATTGCTAGCAGTCAGCACTAAGGGTACGGAGGGGAGGTAACTAGTGGGGGGGTGTTCCTACACAGACTCACTCTATCCAATCAGTGCTGCCATTTTCAGACTGTGCAGGTACACACCCCCAACTTGTTACCTCCCCTCTGTACCCTTACTGCAGACTGCTAGCAATTCATTCATAACTTCTAGTAGAAATAATAAAGGAATGGCACAACAGAGTCATAAGAATAGATACTCCAGAATTGTTATTACATGGGGAATGCAAGTACCTATTAAAACGAGCGGTGAAAGGTCCTCTTTAAACACTTGACCCCTTTAAGCATGATTTATTATACAATAGTAGCAGCCTGGAATGTTAAGCATCAGCAAACGAAATGTCATTTATTGACATCAGATTCTACCTCTAAAATGTTACATCATCAAGCTGTTGCAGACTCTTTTAGTGCATTTTACGCTAAACAATACAACAGGAAGGATGATCCAACAACCTACACCCGGTCTGATTAACTCCTTTTTAACACCTTATGCACACCACCATATATTTTGTGCTTTCTGCATTCCTCGGTCCATTCCACAAAAGGAAATACAGACCACACACAAGACCGCATCTGCATCATTCTACAGAGTACATTGGGGTTTCACTGACTGGTTGCTGATGAAGTGATTTTGTGCTTTCGAGAAACATGAATTTTTGAGTTTCCGACAAACGCTTATTTTTAAATTATAAAGTAAATGCTGATAAATCCCAAATATTGCCCATTCATATTGATGTAAAACTGAGATTCTTTATTCAGGGAGAATTCCCATATCAATGGTCTACTTGAGGGGTAAGCAACCTCCAGCTCTCCATCTGTTGTATAACTACAACTCTCAACATACATACTGGCTATGCTCTTCTAAGAACTCTCGTAGAAATGAATGGAGCATGCTGCTAATTGTAGTTTCACAACAGCTGGAGTGCCGAAGGTTGCTGACCCCTGGTCTACTTCTTCAGTCCCATATTTCTGTATTAGATCATATTCCCCACTCTCTAAATTAGCTAAAGAGAATATCATTCCTTTTCTTTCCTCTTTGAAATCTGAACTACCTGACTATGCAAAGCATGAACTCTCATGGTTGGGAAGAATCATAATTTATAAAATCATAGTGCTTCCCTAAGTGTCGTACTTTGTGGAATGGATAAGGAAGCACAATGGACACAAATGTGGATTCACAGATCTGTGGGTTGCGGACCTCAAAATGTCAATGGTTGGGCGCTTGTAGTCTTAAAGGCTATACACAACTTCAGCAGCATTTTTTTATGATTGCATTTTACTTAATTTGGGCTAAAAATAAAAAAAATAAAAAATTCTGATCTTTATTGAAAATATTCAGCTGTTCTGTCACAAAGGGTTAACTGTCTAGCTGTTCGAATCCTACTTTCACTTTGTGCGGGTCATCTAATAAACCTCATCTGTAAAGTACTAAAGGGCTATAAACATTTATTTAAAGTGTAACTGTCATTTTTTTATTTTTGTAATGTATAGGGGCAGTGATACTGACCATTATGTAATATACTTTAATTACTGAAATTGTACATTTCTATTAGAAAAATGGTCAGTATCACTGCCCCTACACATAAAATAAAAAAATGACAGTTATGCTTTAACCCTTAGATGATGGGACGATGTTTTTTTTTTCACTCACCTTTTTGAATATTTGAATATTTTTCCTTATTTTCGGAGATGGTCTCTGTACAGCATTCAGACGAAGTTTTGAACAAACTGATTCGCTCAACACTAATTACAATGATACCATACTTGTATAGTTTTTCTTGCATTTTAATACTGAAAAAAAATTAAAAACCTTGAATTTTTTTTTTCACCTTATTCTGACCCCTATAACTTTTTTGTAGTTACGTGTACGGATCTTTATGAGGGCTCATGTTTTTGTAGGGCGATCTGTATTTTGTGATACAATCATGAATTGTGTGTGGTCGCTTTTTCTAAAAGATTTTTGGGGAGTTAAAGTGACGTGCTTAAAAATCATCTTTTACCGGGGGCAGATTGTGGTGTGTAATCATGATCTGTTGACGAAAAAACAACTAGTCAGTATCAGTAAGATAAGAATTGGGCTATAAGGAGCCATCAGCTAAGCGGCATGACAGAACACAGTAAAAACCCTGATCTTGCTACTAGAGAATCACAAGGCTGTACAGAGAAAAGGGTTCACAATTTTTAATAAAGACCAAAAATGATAAAAATGATTTTCATCTCAAAATGAGTACAATGCAATATTTTAAAAAAATACCCCCAAAGGTATACAAAGCCACTAAAGATTTTTTGAAATAAGCAAAGCTCATTCCCTGTATAAGTAGTGAGCGATAAAATGGATTTCTGCAGGTGAAATTATACTTTTTCTGCTGGCATTTAAGTGTGTGTAATGGAATACTAGAACCTTCACAAAACCATGCATATGTAATGATGTGAGTGAATGAAAGGAAGGTTTTACTTTGGATTCCAACAGAGTCATATTTTTAATTTGCTATAAAAAAGGCATAATTGATGAGTTAACCAGAATAGGAAATATCATTCTGTTCCCCAAGTCTTGAAAGGGCAGCACTGCCCTTTCCTTTGTGAAAACTGCTAATGTTCTACATTGGCAGCACAGGCGTTCTGTACAGACGCCTCACGCTGAAATTAATTTTAAAAGTGATGAAAATTACATCTGATACTTTATTACTTTTTCTGTGAAATGCAAGTTTATATATCCAGAATCCATGATTGCGTAGATCAAGTAGCCAAAAAAATCACTCACAAGCTAGCACTGACTGACTAAGTCAAAGGCTGAAGATTTAATTATATAGTCTGTCAACTGAAAGATGAAGTATCACATTTCTTTAAATCCCATTTCTAGCACTACACAGTGTACTGATTAAAATGTCTTATGTTTCTGGGATATAGGTAATTACATCTTTTATGATTAACCAATGTACTATTTTTTTTTTCTTCTATTTCAACTTTTTGTTTTTACTGCAGTTATTGCTTACAGACTTTTCAGTGACTGTACTAGACCACAGCCATGTCTAAAGGTCCCTTTACACGAACAGACACAGCAGGCAGGTTTTCCCATTAATGTGCTTCCTTACTGAAAAATTAAATGGCTACATATATTATGACCTATCTTCAGTATAGAGTATGAGTGGAACCACCCACCTTGTCCTTTATGTGAAGGTGCCTCATAAAAGGGTTCTTCAACCCACTATGTAATAATTAAAACTCCAGGGCTACTTTTACAATTAACAATTAAAGTCGTTGCTGTATTTTTCACATTATAAGATACACTTTTTTCTGCTAAAAATGCATTTTGTCAAGCAAATAGCAAGCAAATACAGGAGGTGTGATGAATGTAGTGCTGCTAGAGCTGACTGTACTCACTGCTCCCTGGTCTTCCTCCAGGCGTCCACTGTGCTATATCCTGATTGTGTATAGCATCAGAATGTAGTGCATGTAGACATGCGCTATGACCTGACACTGTACAGACTCAGGTCACTATGGGCACTATGATGTTTTCACTGCCTGGTCCTGTCAAAGTGCAGAGGACACAGCCTTTGCAGAGAGAGCAGAGCCTCTAGGTGTAATGACAACACCCCCGTTGCTCCTAGAGGTTCATTTGCATATAATAAAACTTCATTTTTCTCAGCAATGCGGGCACATATGAACATGGGGCCAACACAGACACCTTCAGCTGCCAAGCGCACATGCAACAGGTCAGCCAGTTTCATCGGTACAAATCTGCTGACAGATGCCCTTTAACCCTTTGCCTACCAGTGCCGTACATGGACGGTGCTGGGGCGACGTGTAAACATGGTGCCTGTGTACGCATTTGTCTCCATGGCCAGCAGGTTTCTGCTGTTTCAAAGAGATGTGCGCTTCCGGGTTTTTGCCGGCATCCCCGTGTGGTCAATGGGGATGCCGGTAATTCACTTTAATACACTCTCTGAAGAGACCCAGCATATTAATGCTGTAATTCTGATGTTGGCCAGCAGGTGGCAGGCCAACATAAGAAATCAGTAATTCACATATTACCATATACCTTATAGGGTGGTGAGAAGCAATCAGCGCATCAATATTGATGGAAGTGCTCATTGCTGGAGCGCTGGGAGCTGCAGTCCTGTCACTCATTGACCGCTCAGCTCCTAGCGCTCCTTCTGTCATGCACTGCAGACACAGATCGTACAGTTGGCCTGTGTGGGAGGAGCCTGCAGCCTGGGAATTTGCCTGTGCTCCCAACAGTGTTGCAGTGTGATCTGTGTCTACAAGGCGAGTAGTTAGTGTTGTTATTTTATTTTTAACATTGAGGGGGCACAGAGAGCATTACTACTGTGAAGGGGCATACCTGTTATGGGGGCACAGAGAAGACATTACTACTGTAAGGGAACACAGAGGGCATTACTCCTGTCAAGGAGCATATTATGTTATGGGGCACAGAGTGGGCATTACTACAGTGAATGGGCAAAACTACTGAAAAGGTACCAAAGAGAGGGCATAACTACTGTGAAGGGGGCACAAAGAGGACATTACTACTGTGAAGAGTGCACAGATAGGGCATAACTACTATGAGGGGGGTCCCAATGTGGGCATAAATATTGTGAATGGGGCACATATCTGGATATAACTACTATGAATGTTGTACAACGAAGGCATTACTACTGTGAGGGGGAACAATTTTTTAATGTATTGGAGGGGAGGGGGTGCCAGACATCTTAGGCATGCCACTGACAGGCTGTACACTGAGTTTCAGGAGGTCTGAAAATGAATTAAAATTGCTGAAACTTATTGCAACATTTTAACTTTCATAAGTAACAGGGGCGGATTGGCAATGTATTGTACCGGGAACCTTCCCGGTGGGCCGCATGTCTTTCCATGTGCAGTGGGCTGGTGGAGCCCACCGCTTGCAGCCAGCACCAGTACACCTAATGCGCTGGCTGACAAAGATCCCGCTGCTCAGTCCCATCTGCCTGCTACTCCTGGAGCTGTAAGTATGTGCAGGTGTGGGAGGGGGAGGGTGGTTGAGGCCGTGTGGTGTGCGCAGCGTCAGAGACTTACTGTGAGTGACTCAGTCACTGCCTGCATGCCAGCCCTGCTGCGCTCCACTGACAGGACAGTCTGGACTTACTATGGATGGGGCTGGTGCCGCTCGGGTGTCTGAGATCTCTCACCTCACTGTCGCTCCTCCCTTAGGCTGCCTGGGTGAGTTTAACTTTTTCAAGTGAAGTGCCTCCACACTGGGGCTGGTTGGCCTGCACAATAAACTAAACTACACAGACATCGCAAGCGCCGACCCTGGCACCCCTGCTGTGATATCTAATTATCATAATGACAGCACAGCAGGGGAGGCAGCTTGCGATGTAACCCTGTGCACGCTGCCTGCAAGCCCTCTCTTATCATGACACTGACAGGCTAGTTCAGCTAGCCATCAGCTTGCAATGCCATGAGACACATAGATGGGAAGGGGGGGGGGGTAAGAATAAAATAACATTTTTATTAAAGTGAAAAAAAAAACAATAAATGTATAAGACCCCATTCACATGACTGTATATCTGGTCCTCATCCAATCTGCATATTTTGCAGATCGGATGTGGACCTATTCATTTTAATGGACTGCAGTGTGTGCTGTCCGCTTACCATTGCATGTCCATTCTGCGGCCCTGCAAAAAGCACAGAACATGTCCTATTCTTTTCTGTTTTGTGGGCAAGAATTGGCTGTGCGCAAAACAGATATTCTCATCTGAATGGGTCCAAACTCAATGTGAAAGGCTTATATTTTTGAAGCCAGTTGTGAAATAATAAACAAAACTGACAACTATGATAAAAATCAAAAGATATGTGAAAAAGCCACAAATAAAAATTAAAAATTGATGGAAAATATGGCCAAGAAAAATACTTAACCTCTTTCTGACATGGCAATTTTTCCTTTATGCATTTTAGTATTTCTCCCTGCCTTCCCAGAGCCTTAACTTTTTTATTTTTCCGTTCACAGTGCCATATGAGGACTTGTTTTTTCGGTACTAGTTGTACTTTCTAATAACACCATTTAATTTTGCATACGATGTAGCCAGAAGCTGGGAAATAAATTCCAAATGTGGTGGAATCGAAAAAAATGCAATTCCTTCACAGTTTCATGAATTTTGTTTTTATGGCGTTCACTATGCAGTAAGGCTGATTTGTACCCTTCATTCTCCATTTCAGCACGATTACAGCGATACCACATATGTATAGTTTTTATTGTATTTTAATGTGGAAGAAAAGCATTTGGAGACGGCATACAAAGGTGCAAATCCACGTTTTGTTAAATTATACAGCAACAGGTTCTCAGACCCCGCCTCCTTTGTTTGACCACACCTTCTACATGTTTGGCTCCGCCTACAATATTGGGCCACTTCTACCATTTTTTCCAGGGCCACTTTGAGTTCCCAATCCGCCCCTGATAAGTAATATAAATGAGATAAGCAGTAACATAAGTAAACATATTTTCCTTGTCATAAATGTCCACAGCCTTTAACCTTCTATGTCCATTTGACTCATTCCTTAACAGGCTACCGGCCCTATGCTGACTGCCGGCCAAACTGTGTTTCTACGCTACTGCTTTATTAGTCAGTCTGACAGCTATGTTATCACTTAGACATCACAGAACTGACTTTGTGTTTCTTGCACCTTGTGCCTTCTGTGTACCCAATTATAAGTCTATTTTTGCGTGCAGCCAGGAACAGTATTTTTCACAGATGAATATGTAAGTATTTGAAGATATTCTAGAGTTGACGTAACACCAAGTTTGGCCTCTTTATAGCTGCCGTTTTTAAAGAGCGCATTCATCTTAATTGTCAACTGTATGTACAGTGTCATTTCCACAAAGGAGGTGTAAGTGTAAAAACAATACTTTCTGCCAGCAGATTAATTCATCATCTGCAGCTGTTTGTCAGACTCACGCATTAATACACTTGTTCAATGGGAAAAAAATCTGCTGGTTGCTTGCAAGCAGGCAATTTCTCCTGCACTACCTCTTCATGCTGATGCTTCAAAAAATGATGACCCACCTATGAAGGCATTACTTCTTATTTTTCTTCATTTCTATCTCTTTGGGCTCCTGCATGCAGCTCTCAGTTATCTCACTGCAGACTCTCTGCTATGTAATTGACACCTAAGATCTTTGGCTGCGACCTTATGGTGCCAGTTTCTCTTAAAGAAGCAATACTACTTATTTTTTCCAAAAACACAGGGATAATAGGTGCCTAAAGGCAAAAAATAAATAAATAAATAGAATAGGGGGGTTTTAAAAAAATAAATGGGATATAGGTGGTTCACATTTACTAGACGGCCACCACAGGGGTTGGTACTAGGTTTGAGCTTTAGCTGACAGTAAAATTTCAATATTTCCAGATGATACAAAGGGGAATATTTTTCAAGACTGGCATTTCCATATGCCAGTCTTGATTCCCTATGTGCTGGAATAAGATGTTTATTAAGAGGCAGATGCCCTGTAATAAGTTACATGCATCTCTGGCAATCTGTACACCAGCCAAGCTCTGGCATAGACTTGAGCAGGGGTGCACCACCAATAAGGCCAGGTGAGGAGATTGCCTCAGGCAGCACCAGGTAGGGGCAAGAGGGGGGCAGCCGAAGTACCATAAGCTGAAGGGAAAGGGTTAGGTTAAGAAATTGGCATTGGGGAGGGGCAGGGATGCTGTTTCAGTTTTAGCCTCAGGCAGCAGGAAGGCTAGGTGCACCCCTGGACTTGAGTTATAATTTGTCAGTTTCTGGCAGACATTGATAGGCTCCGTTCCCTCATATTAAGCTTTAGTAAAGTAACAAGCAGCTCAAAAAAGTTGTAAATGATGCCGCAAATGTGACATGCACCCATAATTTGTGTCTTTTTAACGCTACAAGAGTAGCATAAAATCAATGATAAATGCTCCTCTAAGTTTTGCAAAAACACAGAATATAATATTGCATAACATTAAAGAGGGATTTACAGAAGTTGGAGGTTTGGTTGACGAAGTGATAAATTAAAGGGCTTGTCCAAAATAAATAAAACTCCTACTGGATGGAGAGGACTCCCACTAGTCTTCTCCATTTTTTGTGCACACTCAGGAGTCCTTTCAATGTATTCCACAGCCGGTTTGCGGGCGAACGTGGGAGAATATTGACATACAAATGACATTTGGCTTTCAACACTGCCTGAATCCTTCTGGACATGCTCTTGATCAAATTCAAGCATGTCTCGACTGAAATATGTTCCCAGGTCTCTTCTACACGTTCACAATGTTGGTGCAGACTGGTCGACTCACTTGGGTACGAATACAACTTTTTCTTCAACTCTACCCACAAGTGTTTGATTGGGTTGAGGTCTAGGGACTGTGGGGGCCAATCCAGCACCTCTACTTCATTGTCATTGTACCAATCTCAACATAAGCTTTAGCTTGTTGTCCTGCTGGAACACAATGTCATCCTTTTCATACCCATAGTACTTGAGTGTATGAAGTAACTCGTCTTGTAGGATACCCACATATAGCTCAGCCTTGAGACCACCACTGATCGTGGTCAAGTATCCAACGGCTTTGGCTATGAAACAACCACATATCATCAGGCTTCCTCCACTGAACTTGACAGTTCCTTCAATTTCTCGATCTGTTAGTCCCTTTTTCCCTTGTTTCTTCCAGACTTATTTGCACCCATCTGAGCCCAGTCTACTGACTTTCGTCTCATCACTCCAAATCACCCGTTTCCAATCTTCTACTGTCCACATTTTCTTGCAATCTCAAGGCAACTCTTTTTATGACAATAAAGATCAAGACAATAAAGTTAAGGCTTCTTCACCTTTTTTCAAGCCACCATTCCAGACTTGTGTAATGCGCATCGCACGGTGCTTGCATGGACCTCTGTGATCTATTACAAATTATACGAGCCGCCTCCGCTGAAATGTTTGTCATGGCAGAACTGATAAGCCTTGTGATGAGCTGACTTGTTGACTCCAATATTTTGTCAGGATGTCCACCTCTTGGCTTTGGAATGGATTGACGGACTTCATTCTTACAACTGTCATGGCGCTCACATGATGCAGTTAGGCTTGGATTCGAACCAGTAACCTTTTGCTTAGGAATCAACCTAATAACACACTGAGCTTTTAGGGAATGTGCAAGCAGGCTGTAATTTGTAGTATACAAGAAGAAAAAGATTGTTCCACCACCAAACAGTAACAATGCAGTTACATGACAAGAATCTGCATAACTAATCATATGCTAAATAGCTGCAAGTCCAATGTATGTATGAGATAGCCAAGATGATTGTCTATAAAATGATGGAAGTCTCACGTTTGAAGCTGTAGTGGATGGGGAGATATGGGGACAAAACATTACCCTTTTGCTCGTCAGTGTACATACTGTGTGCACTCGATCTGGTTGAATATTTACCCATAAAAATTGGTTGTGGTTAAGGAGCCAGCTCACATCATTGATAAATGTATGTTTAATATTTATATAAAAATCATGCAAATCATTTATTACATGATGCTTAAGTTCTTTGCTTAATCTGATTTAGCAAGCTGAAAATGTCAGACGCCATGTAGAGTCGTAGGGAAAAAAAATCACATTATTGATAGCCAGTGATGCCTGTGGCACTGAGGGGAACTTTTCTTACTGCTTAAAAAAATCATTTCACATGGTGATCGAAGGGAAAATGTATTTTTCAGCAGTGGATGATGACATTTTTAAAACTGTATCATTTTATAAACTTGAACATGATCACAGTGAGAGTCTTTTCAGGACGGTAATTGCAAGCACAGCATGTAATAAACATTGCTAAGGGCCTGGAACATTTTATTACTGAAGAATGTAAAAACATTTTTTTAAGTATTTAAAAATACATTTTATTCAGATGTATAGTTGCATTAGTTTAAAGTGACAATACTGTACGACTAGGATCCTGAAACCAAAAAAGAAGGATTTTTCAGTCAATCGAGTCACCTCCTTCCTTCCTTTCCTAATATGTAACTTTGTCTTTCTTTACTTATGACGTAGCATGGTCATATATGAAAGCTTGTCAACAAAATCAGCAGATTAAAGCCACAATGGGCCTCTTTTTGAAGAGGTTGTCCACTCCTTTTACATTGATGGCTTATCTATAGGATAGGCCATCAATATCTGATCATGTCCGACATCCTGCTCCCCTGCTGATCAGTTGTTTGGGAGTAGCTCTAAAACCAGAAGTAGGTGCGCAACGTGCCGCCCCCAGGGCCCTATCGCGTCCCAGGTCTAGTGGAATGCCGAGTGGTGTGGTGCGGCCTTTGTGTCATGATGCTTCCTCCTGGATACAGCAGGACCCCAAGCTTAGGCTCTAAAGCAAATAAATGGGGGAATTGTTGAGTTAGGGGATGAAGAATAACTTGAGTCCAGACCTTGATAAACTTGAACAGCAGCTTTACTTGGGTAAACTTGATTCCAGACAATTTTCAGGCTTTTCTTACATTCAGGCTGTATCTTGGTTCAAGCAGTCTTTGGCATAAACTGGCAGGCAAACTTGATAACTCTGCTTTCTCTCTTTCTCTGCTGGGCTGACAGGCTTGCTTATTAACTCTGCTTTCTTTCCCTATGCTGCACAAAACTCTGCTTGGGTCTGGTTACTGGACTTTTGGTCAGATCTTGGATTGGGATGCCTTGGGCTGTTATCCCCCCCCTGACACTCAGTAAAATAAATTAGCATGGAGTCCAGGTGCTCTACAAGCTACTTCTCTTTGGTGACTCCTGCTCCAGCCAAAGAACAATTTCTTCTGGCTGCTACTTATTTCAATTCTTCTCAGCTCCAATATGGAGTCTAAACTGGAATAAACTAGAACTGCAACCCCTCCCTTCTGGTAGGAAGCAGGATTCCTCCACCTCTGCCCAAAGGAAGGAGAATGGAATGGTGAGTTCCATTCTATCTAAGTATCTCTCTCTCTGCCATATACGCTGTCACCTGCTGGTGAACCAGGCATAGTACGTGAACATAACAGTTTCATAATAGTAAGTAATGCACACTTGTGAGGATCTGGAAATAAATACACAGAAGGACATTAGTGTTAGCAATAAAAGACAGTGGTGGAGTACAGAAATGGTAATACCACTCCGGGGTGTTACAGATGCCGGAAAGACATGGTAGTGGACAGAGCTGGTTACTGCAGCGTTGTTCACATTCACTTCAGCAGCACTACAGTAACCAGCAACTTCCAATGCACTCCCGAACAGCTGATCAGCTGGGATCTAGACTGTAGGACCAGGAGGATTGTTCTAATACCAAATATGACCGCTGTAGGGTTCCAGAATGAGAGATCTTCATTACTCAGACATTACCATGTGGCTCTAGTGTCCCAACCAGGAAACCTCATTGCAGGAGGATGCTAATTTGAATGCTGCCAAAAGGTGTTGGTGTATTCTCCCCTACAGATTTAGACTGCAAGGCATTGTACTGACAGTATTAAAGAAAGGCATAAAAATATATAAAATCACACATCGACATAAAATCATACACAAATAGTAAGAGCTACGAGAATGATTGTCCCTTTCTCACAGTGGTGAATGGGGCTTTAGACACAGTTATGGGATGCAGCTCATTTGTTTTATATTCTCAGCCTTTTGTAAAAATGTACTCAAGTATAAAGCATATACAGCTGCATCTATGTCAGTGGCAGCATGCTGTGTTTGATAGTACCAGAGATTAGTGCTCACTTTAGAAAAACAACCAGCTGTGTGCTCATCATATTCCGCTCTTTTATCTCACCATGATAATGTAGCAAATCGAGAGGAAAAACATCTATGGCCATTACTGGCTGGTAATTGGCAGGTAGCGGTAACATTGTAAAATACATAAATTTCAATACTGAGAATTGCTTGTATGCAAATATGTTATTGTCTTATTTGTAACAAGACTTATATGAAAAAACAGAGGGGCTGATTTACTATCGAGAAATATGGCGCACCTTTAGACTGTATAGTCCAACTTTATACCACATATTGGCTTACTTTGCGGCAGAAGTTTATGCCAAAATGAGGCATGTTAAACCATGTCCTTTTCATGAGGCCATGCCAATTTTCCCTCAAAGCCACACTCCCTCAATGGACGAGATGTGCCAAATTACATCAGAATTCAGGTGCTTCGACAAGTGTAAATGCAGGCTTTTGGTCCACATTTACCTATGAGTTTCTGATTTTGTCATAAACCGAGCCTTGAAAAGTTGCAATTTTAAGAAAAAAAGTTGGTTTGCCAAAAGTTTATAAGATCGGGTGTTGTTTAAAGGGAGTGGCAAGGTCTAAGACATTTAGACATATCTATCAATGCTAAAGTATAAATATGGTTTAAACCAACATTTGGTGCAATTCACTGCAATGATTTCTTTTTTTGATGGTATCTTTACATTTCACTCGTTTAAGTATGGTTAAAATTGCATTAAAAAGCATGTGATTTGCTGCAGTTTTTGATGTGGTTGAGTTTGTTAAAGGTAAAACACATTTATTTAAAGGAAGTGCATCTTTAGAAAATGACATTGTTTATATCAAGTTTTTAAATGACCTATGGGTGATATATAACATGTTTTCTTGTCTTTAGGTGATGTACAGTATAACATGACTACCTGTCTCTAGGTTATGTACCACATGGCCGTTTGTCTCTAGTTGAGGTATAAAAAGGCTGCCTGTGTCTCTAGTTGAGGTATAAAAAGGCTGCCTGTCTCTAGGTGATGTATAACGAGGCTTCTGTTTGTAGGTGATGTATAACATGGCTACCTGTCTCTAGGTGATGTATAACAAAATTACCTGTTTTTAGGTGATATATAATGAGGTTGTTGTCTTTTGGTGATGTATAACATGGATGCCTGTTACTAGGTGAGCTAAAAGACAGCTTCTTGCCTCTAGATGTTGTAAAGCTTGTCTTCCTTTAACTAGTTGATTTATAATAAGGCTGATGTCTCTAGGTGATATACAATGAGACTGCTGTCTTTAGGTTATGTATACCATGGCTGCCCGTCTCTAGGTGTACAGTGCATTCAGAAAGTTTTAAGTCCCTTTCACTTTTTTTTCACATTTTATGTTGTGGTCTTTTTAAAAAACAAAAAAATCTCCAGCAGTCTGCACTCAGTACCTCATAATGAGAAAACAGAAATTTAGAAACGTTTGAAAATTTATTAAAAAGGGAAAGACTAAAATTTTGCATGGACACAAGTATTCAGACCCTTTTCTATGACATTTGAAATTTTAGTTGTGGGGGCTCCCATTTCACGTGATTATTTTTGTTTCTATACCTTGATTGGAGTCCACCTGCGGTACATTCAGCTGATTGGACATGATTTGAAAAGACACATCTCTGTGTATTTAAGGTCTCAGCTGATAATGCATATCAGAGCAAGACCTAGCCATGGAGAGGAAAGCACTACCTGTAGAGATCAATGATAGGATTGTATGGTGACAAAAAAAGTCTGCTCCACTGAAAGTTCCCAAGAGTACTGTGACCTTCAATAATTTACTTTCCAACAAGACAATAAGCACACAGCCAAGACGTCACAGGAGTGGCTTAAGGGCCACTCTGTGAACATCCTTGAGTGGTGATGATTTAAGCCAGGCTTGTCAACCGTGACTTTTTTAAAAAAAAAAGGTTACTCCATTAAAGGGGTAGCGTAGAAAGTGGAGTAACATCTCAAGACTTAAAGATGCACCACATTTATCAAATGGGCCCATTCACACGGCTGTGTGAATGGGTCCACATCTATTTCACAATATTGCGGAATAGATGCGGCCCCATTCACTTCAATGGCTCCGTGCCGCGGCTACACACAAAAAAAATAGAACATAACAGGACATTTGATAAATTTGGTGCAAATTACAGAAAAGCAGACTCCTGCAAAAATGGCTATAAAAATTCTCCTTGTGATAAATCATATCCAAAATGTTTATTTCCAGAAGTAGATAATGATACTTGACATGATTTTCAAGCTGCACTTACAGTACACTAGAGGGCAAAGCAAAGTAGTACAGCTGTTTGGCCAAAATAAGGAATACAGCTCCTGCAAAGAGTATACAGTGACGAAAATAAGTATTTTATACACTGGTGATTTTGCAAGTTTTCTCACCTACAAAGAATGGAATTTTTATCACAGGTACTCTTCAACTATGAGAGACAGGATCTAAAAAAAATCCAGAAAATCACATTCTAGGATTTTTACATAAATAATTTGAATTTCATTGCATGAAATAAGTATTTGATCACCTACCAACCGGCAAGAATTCTGACTCACAGACCTTTTAGTTTTTCTTTAAGAAGCCCTCCTACTTGGCACTCTGCATTACCTGTATTAATTGCACCTGTTTGAACTCGTTTCCTATATAAAAGACACCTGTTCAAACACTCAATCACACTGCAACCTTTCCACCTGCACAAGGCTGGGATGGGCTACAGGACAATAAGCAATCAGCTTGGTGAGAAAGCAACAACTGTTGGCGCAATTATTAGAAAATGGAAGAAACACAAGATGACTGTCAATCTTCTTTAGTCTGGGGCCCCATGCAAGATCTCGCCTCGTGGGCTAAGGATGATTCTGAGAAAGGTCAGGAATCAGCCCAGAACTACATGGGAGGACCTAGTCAATGACCTGAAGATATCTGGGACCACAGTCTCAAAGATTACCATAACACACTACATCATCATGTATTAAAATCCTGCAGGGCATGCAAGGTCCCCCTGGTTATGCCAGCACATGACCAGACCCATTTGAAGTTCGCCAATGACCATCTGGATGATCCAGAGGAGGCGTGGGAGAAGGTCATGTGGTCAGATGAAACCAAAATAGAACTATTTGGTATCAACTCCACTCGCCGTGTTTGGAGGAAGAAGACGGATGAGTACAACCCTAAGGGCCCATTCACACGGCTGTGTGAATGGGTCCGCATCTATTTCACAATATTGCGGAATAGATGCGGCCCCATTCACTTCAATGGCTCCGTGCCGCGGCTACACACAAAAAAAATAGAACAGCGGGCAAGAATAGGCGTTTTGAACGGGGCTCCCGTACGGGCGGCACTCATAGTATTGCGGTTCCGCATTTTTGCGGACCCACAATACTACAGCCGTCTGAATGCGGCCGAAAAACATTGTCTCAACCGTGAAGCATGGGGGTGGAAACCATACTTTGGAGGTGCTTTTCTGCAAAGGGGACATGACAACCGCACCGTATTGAAGGATGCATGGGGCCATGTATCGTGAGATTTTGGCCAACAACTTCCTTCCCTCAGTAAAAGAATTGAAGATGGGTCATGGCTGGGTCTTCCAGCATGACAATGACCAAAAACACACAGCCAGGGCAACTAAGGAGTGGCTCCTTAAGTAACATTTCAAGGTCCTGGAGTGGCCTAGCCAGTCTTCAGATCTGAACCCAATGGAAAATCTTTGGAGGGAGCTGAAACTCAATATAGCCCAACAACAGCCCCAAAACCTGAAGGATCTGGAGAAGATCTGTATGGAGGAGTGGTTCAAAATCCCTGCTGCAGTGTGTGCAAACTTGGTCAAGAACTACAGGAAACGTCTGACCTCTGTAATTGCAAACAAATGTTTCTCTACCAAATATTCACAATATAGATATATATATATATATATATATACTGTATATATATGTATACACAGTGCCTTGCGAAAGTATTCGGCCCCCTGGAACTTTTCAACCTTTTGCCACATTTCAGTCTTCAAACAAAAAGATATAACATTTTAAGTGGGTCACAATTGTGAAGTGGAACGAAATTTATTGGATCATTGCAACAGGTTTTCATCCAGAATGGTCCTGTATTTTCGTCCATCCATCTTCCCATCAATTTGAACCATCTTCCCTGTCCCTGCTGATGAAAAGCAGGCCCAAACCATGATGCTGCCACCACCATGTTTGACAGTGGGGATGGTGTGTTCAGGGTGATGAGCTGTGTTGCTTTTATGCCAAACACATCATTTTGCATTGTTTCCAAAAAGTTTTATTTTGGTTTCATCTGACCAGAGCACCTTCTCCCACATGTTTGGTGTCTCCCAGGTGGCTTATGGCAAACTGTAAACGAGACTTTTTATGGATATCTTTGAGAAATGGCTTTCTTCTTGCCACTCTTCCATAAAGGCCAGATTTGTGAAGTGTTCGACTGATTGTTGTCCTATGGACAGACTCTCCCACCTCAGCTGTAGATCTCTACAGTTCATCCAGAGTGATCATGGGCCCCTTGGCTGCATCTCTGATCAGTCTTCTCCTTGTTTGAGATAAAAGTTTAGAGGGACAACCGGGTCTTGGTAGATTTGCAGTGGTCTGATACTCCTTCCATTTCAATATGATCGCTTGCACAGTGCTCCTTGGGATGTTTAAAGCTTAGGAAATCTTTTGGCATCCAAATCCGGCTTTAAACTTCTCCATAACAGTATCACGGACCTGCCTGGTGTGTTCCTTGGTCTTCATGATGCTCTCTGTGCTTTAACCCCTTCAAGCGACAGCCAGTTTGGACCAAGTGCCGGAGCCCCATTTTTCAAATCTGACATGTCACTTTATGTGGTAATAACTTTGGAACGCTTTTACTTATCCAGGCCATTCTGAGATTGTTTTCTCGTCACATATTGTACTTCATGACAGTGATAAATTTGAGTCAAAATATTTCATTCTTATTTATAAAAAAATACCAAATTTACCAAAAATTTTGAAACATTTCCAAATTTCCAAATGTCAATTTCTCTACTTTTAAAATACATAGTAATACCTCCAAAAATAGTTATTACTTTACATTCCCTATGTGTCTACTTCAGGTTTGGATCATTTTGAAAATTACATTTTATTTTTTTGGGACGTTAGAAGGCTTAGAAATTTAGAAGCAAATCTTGACATTTTTCACAAAATTTCCAAAACCCACTTTTTAAATACCAGTTCAGGTCTGAAGTCACTTTGTGAGGCTTCCATCATAGAAACCACCCAAAAATGACCCCATTTTAGAAACTACACCCCTCAAGGTATTCAAAACTGATTTTACAAACGTTATTAACCCTTTAGGTGTTCCACAAGAATTAAAGGAAAATGTAGCCAAACTTTCCGAATTTCACTTTTTTGGCAGATTTTCCATTTAAATAATTTTACTCCGAGAATAAAGCAAGGGTTAACTGCCAAACAAAACTCAATAATTATTACCCTGATTCTGTAGTTTACAGAAATGCCCCATTTGTGATCATAAACTGCTGTACAGGCACACGGCAGGGCGCAGAAGGAAAGGAACGCCAGGGCAGATTTCACTGGAAAAATTTTAAGTTGCCATGTCACATTTGATGCACCCCTAGAGTAGGAAACTCCAAAAAAACTGACCCCATTTTGGAAACTACGAGATAAGTTGGCAGTTTTGTTAGTACTATTTTAGGGTACATACGATTTTTGGTAGCTTTATATTACACTTTTTGTGAGGCAAGGTAACAAAAACTAGCAGTTTTGGCATTGTTTTTATTTTTTGTTATTTACAACATTCGTCTGACAGGTTAGATCATGTGATATTTTTATAGAGCAGGTCGTTACGGACGCGGCAATATCTAATATGTATACTTTTTTTTAAATTTATTTAAGTTTTACACTATTTTTGAAGCACAAAAAAAAATCATGTTTTAATGTCTCCATAGTCAGAGAGCTGTAGTTTTTTTATTTTTTGGACGATTGTCTCAGGTAGATGCTCATTTTTTGCGGTATGAGATGACGGTTAGATTGGTACTATTTTTGGGGGCATATGCTTTTTTGATCGCTTGGTATTACTTTTTTGTGATGAAATGTGACAAAAAATGGCTTTTTTTAGACAGTTTTTATTTTTTACGGTGTTCACCTGAGGGGAGAGATCATGTGATATTTTTGTAGAGCAGGTTGTTACGGATGTGGCGATACCTAACATGTATACTTATTTTTATTTATTTAAGTTTTACACAATAATATCATTTTTGAAACAAAAAAATCATGTTTTAGTATCTCCATAGTCAGAGAGCTGTAGTTTTTTTTATTTTTTGGGCGATTGTCTCAGGTAGGGGCTCATTTTTTGCGGGACGAGATGACGGTTTGATTGGTACCATTTTGGGGTAAATACGCCTTTTTGATCGCCTGCTGTTACACTTTTTGTGTGGCAAGGTGACAGAAAATGCCTGTTTTGGTATAGCTTTTTTTTTTAAAAAAATGTTTGCGTACACCTGGCAGGGTGGACCATGTGATGCTTTTATAGAGCCCGTCGATACGGACGCGGCGATACCTAATATGTGTACTTTTTCTTTTTTTTTTTACTTCATTTGGGGAAAAAGGGCGCTTTTTTAACTTTTTTTAAACTTTTTTTTTTTTACTTTTTTACACTTTTTTTACACTTTTATTTTTTACTTTTTACATTTTTTTAAACTTTATCAAGACCCATTTGGATCTTGAAGATCCAGTGGGCTTGATGGCTATACAGTGCATTGCAATAGTAATCTATTGCAATGCACTGTATCAGTGCTACACTAAGGCTGATCAGACCCTGAGGGTCTGATCAGCCTTAGGTACACGGCAGCCAGGACGCTTTTGTAAAGCGCCTGGTTGCCATGGTAACCATCGGGCCGCTGCCATTGCAGCAGCGGCGGCCCGATGGAAGAGAGAGGGAGCTCCCTCCCTCTTAACCCCATGGATGCTGCGGGTGGCTACTGGCCGCAGCATCTATGGGGTTAAACAGCTGAAATCGGTGCCAGCACCGATTTCAGCTGTAGCAGCAGAGTGTGAGCTGTAATTACAGCTCACACTCTCTGCTGATGGTAGTGGCTCCGATCCTGAGCTGCTACCATCATATAATACAGAGAGCAGGAGGGGGCAGGACATGGGGCAACGGAGGCACCAGGGGGGCACTACAAGGGGGGGCACTAAAAGGGGGGGCAGAGACTAACCAATCGGAGCGCTTGCTGGCAAGGGACCACTCGGGAGAGCGGAGACTCCGGGGCTGTGACACTTTATAGTGTCACAGTCCCGGTAAGCAGTTTGGACGTAACTGCACGTCCAAATGCCGCAATTTACTTGCACTTTGGACGTACAGTTACATCCAAATGCGCCAAGGGGTTAAACAGAACCCGGAGACTATCACAGAGCAGGTACATTTATACGGAGACTTGATTACACACAGGTGGATTCTATTTCTCTTCATCAGTCAGGACAACATTGGATCATTCAGAGATCCTCAATGAACTTCTGGAGTGAGTTTTCTGAACTGAAAGTAAATGGGCCGAATAATTTTGCACGCCCCACTTTTCAGTTTTATTACAAAAAAAATAAATACAATAAATTTCGTTGCACTTTACAATTATGACCCACTTGTTGTTGATTCTTCACCAAGAATTTAAAATGTTATATCTTTTTGTTTGAAGCCTGAAATGTGGCAAAAGGTTGAAAAGTTCCAGAGGGCCGAATACTTTCGCAAGGCACTGTATAGCTCAACAAAGCTGATATATGTGATACATTTGTCTGCTGTGTTACTTTTGTAGGAGTTGTTTGTACTCCAAAGCAGACAATTTCTAATGTTCATTTTTAGAAAATGTTGGCACTGACTATGGGAACCTTCACTGCCCTACAGTTCTCGCATTACCACTCAGAAACATGACCAACAAAAAAAAGCAACAAAATAAAAAAAAACAACAAAAAAGAGCTTATCATTTACCATAGTATATACAAAAATAGCCAGTTTGAGGTTTGAGGCCAAGGTTATGAGGCAGCCAGAGTGCCTTCCTAATAACGCAGCAAATTTTCCACTCTGGTGTATTCTGAGTTATGCAGACATGAAAACAAGCAAAAATGACTGTGGTTCATTGAATTTTCAATATTCTAAAAGTTCCAATGCAAACCTTTATAAATTTCAAGCGTAAATACAGGTAGGATGGTAGCCGGGGATACTCCAAGTCATCCTTACTGAGGAGAAAGATTCTGTATTTGACAGTTTGTTAGAGAAATGATAAAATGTATAGGACATTCGAAAGTAAATGTAGTCTTAGTGAAACAGAAAGAAAGGACGCATAAAGTTGGAACTAGAATATTAATTTGAGCAAATCATTAAAGATTTATGAATGAATTTAGTGGGAATAGAGTTCTTCCATATATTGAATACTATCTTTTTATTATTCTGAGAAATGAACTTTCTAAAGATTTTCCCTTTTCAGCAAGTAACATTATATAGGAGATGGAGAGGGGAACATTTTTAAAGGGAGTCTGTTACCTAATTTTCACCAATATAACTAAGATCACTGCCCCACAGAAGATTGCAGACACATCCCAGACATACCTGTGTGCACTGTGTGTCTGTATTACATGAAGGAAAAGCACTTTTATACTGCTTGAAAACCGCTCCCAAGTGCCCAACTGAAAATGAAAGTAAAAACAGCTTTCACTCCTGACTTGATTGCTAACAGCTATATCTTCTGATATAATGGATATAAGGCCATGATTCTGATAACGTTTAAAAGGTTGGAATGCCAGCTTTCAAACAAGGTCAAGTTCATATTTCTATCTGCTACCAATCCTGAGATATGAGCAGCTAAAGCCCTCCCCTCTTCAGTCTGGTTTGCTTTGGGTACTTGCAGCAACAGAGCTGCTGTTTTCCAGCAGAATAAAAGTGCTTTTCCTGGACATGGAATAAAGTGAACACAGGTATACTTGGGATGCAATCTTCTATGGGGCAGTGCTGTTAGTTATATTAGTGAAAAACAGGTGACAGCCTCCCTTTAACTGTGAGAAAGGACATGATTCAGAGAGCTGTGAGGTGGGGTATGCTGGATTATTACCTACTGACTCCATCCTATTTTATTCTGGTAGTGGGGTGTGATTATATTTGTGACTTCTGTTGTAAGTGAGACTTGATCTCAGTGTGTCTGAAATATTATTCACAAGTAATGATAACGTAACTGGATAATGTATAGCATAGCCGCTAGTGACACGCCAGTGTTGAAAAGCTTTGTCTTGTAATATCAAATGCAATGAAAATTATTTTATGCATGCTGGGAACTATTTGAAAAACTGCCATGAATAAGAAAATGCATATTGTAGTCTTTAGTTACTGCCATGAAAGTAGCATTAACTTTGTGGCCTTGAAGTCAGCATTTTAAAGATGGCTCCCGTTCGCACAAGCAGCAGGTGCCATACCTGTCAGGTTTCTGCCGTTTCCATCAGCAGAGGCCGGGGGCAAATGTCTACCATAAGGCTGATCACAGACACTGAACCCCTCATATGCCTTGTTCAAATGTGACCATGGCATCTGAACAATGAAGACGCAGGAGCCGCAAGTTCCTGCACCCCTAATACCATTCCCCAGCTGAGATTGGGGAAGCTGTAGTATGCCAGTGAAGCATCCCTGATGGTCTAGGGCAAGGTTTCATAACTGTTGTCCGGTGGATTACTCAACTCTTTAGTCTCCACTATTGTGTCCAACCATGATTGCTCATATTTCTCTTCCTTACCTACATTGGGAAAGCTGTATAGCAGTTTGCTTTGTGAGTACATGATCACCAAAGGGAAGCTAAGAGAAGCTTAAAGGGGCTCTCCAGGATTTAACAACTGATGGTTTATCCCTGGGGTAGGTTATCAATAGAAGATTTGTAGGGTTCTGACACCCCTAATCTGCCGTTTGGAAGTAACTTTTGCTATGATAGCAGCACTGCAGTAACCAGCTCCTTCAATTACACAATGAGCAGAGCTGTACCGTTCCAGTACCTAGGTGGGGGGTGAGGAGTGGTAGAGAACAATTTTACAGAAAACAGTGCGACCAAACACCAGAAGAGGGCACTAAAATCAATATGCTTTAGTAATTTTTGTGTCTCTTTAACCGCTTAATGGCTTCCTCATGAAAATTTACGTTGGCGTTCAGGACTAATACAGTGGGCACCTAGGACTAATGTATGTGATCGACAATAACTATTGTTCCCCCAACAGTAACAAGGTCCCTCTATAATAACACTCCCAAAGTACCCCAATATTAATAATGACCCCTACAGAAAAAAATCACCCAGTCTTGAAGGGGTTAAAACATGAAGATGATTTGTTTTTCAGGTATATGTAGTGGATTTTTATAAAAAATAAATGAAGCTCAAATCTCTAGGAAGATGTATTATAAAATTAAGCAGCACAGAATATTTGATCTTTAAATAACTTGGTTTTAACAGACAGTCCCTTTAATCCAGTTTGATGAATTGTCTTAAAACACTAAAGACCGATAATGTTATACTCGAGTGTCCTGAATTTTAAGCAGAAGCTGCAAAGTCGTCCCATTGCTGTCATCAAGGGAGGAGAAAGTCAATAGAAATGCGTGATGGTTGTCTTTAATCCTGCTTAATTTTACATATGTGTTTCTCAGCAACTGCAGCTGCCATCCTTCCCTTTTGTGTCCTGCCCTGCTCTGTGAAATGTCTCTCAGACAAGCCACATCAGAAATATTACTTTCTACTGGAGACTGAAAGAACTGGGGATTATTTGGCTGGAGGTCAGATTTAAGGATGTGAGTTCATCATAGGTGTATTTCACTTCATTACATCCACAGCGGGAACTGGAAAGTTCATTTTCGTGAATGCAGACGCCTTTAAACAATTTTGAAACCTCCTACCAGTGCAACAGTTTTGTTTTTTTTTGTGCAGCGTGAAAATGTTTTTTTGTTTTCCCGACAAGTTGACAAGATCATTTCTGAAAGCTATAGACGTCCAGCTGTTTTCTGAGGATGTTGCAAGGGAACAAAAGTCCAAGTAACAGGCTCATTAATGGCACTATTAAATTTATGCCTATTCATTATATCCCTAAGGCATTTATACGTATTTAACCCCTCGCATATTATGGTTATTTAGGACCAAGCAATTTGGGGGTTTTAGCCTAGGAAGCATTATCCTCTTGAAGCATTCAAGAGTCCTAACTTTGTAAAACTACATTTTCCCTGCAGCAACCACCTGCCGAAGGACATAAACAGAGATCAGCAAAGTTTGGAAAAATTTGATTTGGACGATTTGCCAAAGTTTGTCAAGAAATTTGATTTGTTCTGAATTCATTAGTCACGAATCGCGATAAATCTGGTATACCCAGGCCCCTGTGCCTAACAACATGCATCCCATGGTATTTTGCTTTCAACATGTATTAGGTTTAAAACCAGATGGGCCAAACTTGGTGGATGGATCAAACATGGTAGCTGGATTATTGCCATACGGGAGGAGTGTCATTGGTTATTGGAATGAACCAAACAAATCACTCCAACCAATGAACTCAAATCCATCTTAGCTAATACGTTCTTTTAGTCAGTGTTTGTTCAGTGTTTTACATCAGTATTTGATCAGAATTTGTAAGACAAAAGCAGGAGTGGGTCCAAAACACAGATGAGATGCAAATAATTGGATTATATTTTATCTCTGTTTTGGACCTACTCCTATTTTTGGCTTACAATTACTGATCACATACTGATGCCTATCACTGAGAAAATAATGACCTGAAAGAGGCTTTATGGATGCTTAAAATACAGGATTGTTTTCTTTTTTTGTTTTATGTTGTTCTGACGGATTAGAAGAACGGAAACATACACAGTGATGTTAACACAGCCTTACTGCCACTGTTGCTGCCACCATCCCCACTCTTTCATGGGGCCATTATTTTCACAGTTAATGTCACCACTGCCCCCACTTTGTCATGTGACCACTATTGTCATGGTTTATGCCACTGTTGCCACCACCGGCCCCACTCTCTCATGGGGCCGCTACTGCTGCTGCTGCCACTGTCCTGTCATGGGACCACTATTGTCATGAATCTTGGTGCCCGGCACAGTGATGTAGACGGCGATAAATTACAACTGCCTGTAATACTGACGGTACAGTACCTACAGAACGGATTAACTATGAATGTGGAGGTACTAGAATGTAATGCACAGGGTGATACACTCTCCCTGCACTTTCCCTGCAGTTTAAGTTCCAAGCCTTCACACTGAGATTGGGCCATCTGGTTTTAACCCAAATACAAGTAGTTATTTGACAAAAGATGGTACACGTCCAAGATCTTCGAAGGGCAAGTGGCGTTCAACACTAACCGTTCTGTGATGCTGTAACAAAATCTGAGATAGATAGATAGATAGATAGATAGATAGATAGATAGATAGAAGTGATATATAGATTTTCCAGAACTGTTATTATCAATAGCCGATTGTATGTTAGTGTCTTTTCATCTGTTAGGGACTTATGCAAATTGTGCCTCTAGATGCCAACCAGTCTGCAAGAGGTGAGGAAACTCCATTTAGCACTGGTCTGCTACTTGCAAGCCATATGGGCATGCTAATGAAGACCTGGAAGAGGACACTAAAAATGCAGGGCAACTTCAGACATGTCGGCTTCTAACCCAGCAGGTGGTCTAAGCCATTCAGTAGGTAGATGAAATAATATCAGAAGCCATAACTCTGACCTCATAACACCCACAACCTCAGAACCCTAATAATTGTGTTTAGCCTGACATGGGCTTCGTGTAGAGTCTAGACACGCTATACTGGACAGGAGGCATTTCTCAGTATTCAGGATCTGACCTCCAGGAAGTCATAACTCAATCATATTTGGTATTGGTATGACCGGGACAAGTCAACTCAGATTATGGAAACTTACCTGTACCTGCAGTTTTTATCATATGGCACGAAATTAATGTGATTCATATTGCCACATGGGTCAACAGTTTGGGAAAACCTGAATAATATCAGACGTCCCAAAAGGCCGGACCCAAAAAGGAAGGAGGTTCCTTCCCAGCCCACCCCTCGGCTGAGGGGGGTTAAAAACGTGTGGGTGGAAACCGGTAATGGTCAGCCATTTGGGGATTCACCTTGCTTGGAGTGACTGTCCGTATCCTCAGCTGTCCCCACAGCCGGAATATAACTGCTGCATCTCAGTAAGCCAATATTCTGTATTTTATCCCTTTTATTTTATCTGTTTACTGCACTGTTCTTGTATGTATATTTTTGTTTTTATCTTTTATCTGACACTGTCTTTTTGTATTGTACTGCACTATTGTGTATTAAATTTACAAATGAATAAGTCCCTTCCTTGTCGTCTTATAAAACTTGCTCCTTCGAAGGGAATAACGTTACCGGTAGTGTGTTGGGGAATTTTAGGCCCGATATAGATAACTTGTGTTTCAGTGTTTATTTCAGGTTGAGAGAATACGTGAGTATAGGCCCCTATTGCCTTATAGTATAGGTGGTGGCAGCAATCGTGATAGAAAATATTGGGGTGTTAGAAACTAGGGGAGTAAATTTGCATAATTCCGTCATCTAGATTAGGTGGGTGGGAATTTATGTGGCAAATTGATGAGCTCACTAGTATAATTCACCCTCGTGATGTGATCCGAGATCAGGGATCGTCACAGATGCCCTTACATGTCCGGGGCTGAATACGCGCTGCACTGAAGGGATCACTGTGTGTTTACCTTTCATTGACAGGGGCGGGTTATGTCTCCTCAACCCAATAAGGGAAACAGACTGGACGTAATGTCTAATTGAAGTTGCTGCAGTTAAACGGCTCTTCCGTTCATCTGTAACCGTGCCCTAATAATGACGCTAAGCTGAATGTCACTACGTTCGCCAAATGGTGTTCAGCACTAACTGCTTTGTGATCAATCACCATGTGTCTACCCTTTGCCAACAGGTGCGGGTTGCCTGCCCAATGACATTTGTCATAGGGATCGGATATTGTAATACTGGAGAAGACTAATTTATTTGGTAAAATATTAATTTACTTGGTAAAAGACAAATTTATTTGCTAAAAGACTAATGTTTTCGCTAAAAGAATTTTTTTTTAGACTATTTTTTCAGACAAAACACAACAATCAACTTATGGGCAACTCTACAGTGCGAGGAATCAGTTTATTTGCACTGCCCACACAGTGTTAAATAAGACCACTCTGTAACACTTAATCACAGTAACTGTTTGGCTAACAGAAGCGGTTAAGTCTATCTATAACAGAGCAGATTAAGTATTAATGGCGCAGCTGGTGAACTAGATAAACGCACCAATTGCTTATCTATTAATCAATGTTGACACGCCACAAACAGTAGAATGAGACAGGTGTATCACCTGAATTTATGAACCAGGGCCTAATAGAATTGGTTATGTATTAATCAATGGGAACATGCCATAAACAGTAGAATGAGACAGGTGTGTCACCCCCAATTTGGGAATCAGGGCCTTATAGAATTGCTTATTTATTAATCAATGTGGACACGCTACATACACTAGAATGGGAAAGGTGTATCACCCCCAATTTGGGAATCAGGACCCAATAGAATTGCTTATCTATGAATCAATGTGGACACGCCACAAACAGTAGAATGAGACAGGTGTACCATCCCAATTTGTGAATAAGGGACTAATAGAATTGGTTTTCTATGAATCAATGTGGGCACTCCAGTATGGACACAGTTCAATTAGATTGCTCTGTGCTCTACACTGCGATTGATTCAACCTATAACAGATTCAACAGATTAATTCAACAGATTAAGTCTTAATGGTGCAGAAGGTGAACTAGATAAACGTGCCTATAAATTAGACTACCTGTTGACAATGAGTCTGATGCACAGTAAGTCCTTCTATAAAAGAAATGATTAAGTATTAATGGTGCAGCAGGTGAACTAGATAAATGCGCCTATATATTAGATAATCTGTTGACACTGAGTTTGACACACAGTAAGTCTATGTATAACAGAACAGAATAAGTACTAAAGGGGAATTCCCATCATAGACAATGGGGGCATATGCTGGGACCTGCCCCTATATCAAGAATGGAGTGGGGAGCGCTGTGCCTGGGGGACCCCAAGTTTCCCAGGGTCCAGCCACCACCAGGCGCAGCTCCCCACTGCTTCCATAGGAATGAATGGGAGCGCACCACACATGCGCGGCCACTGCTCCCATTCCTTTCTATGGAGCCAACAGAAAATAGCCGAGCCAGCGCTAGGCTATTTTCGGTGGCCCCATAGAAATAAATGGAGGGTGGCTGCGCACGCACAGTGTTCCCTCCGTTCATTTCCCGGATATAGGTGTGGGTCCTATCGATATGCTCTTTAATGGCGCAGCAACTGAACTAGATGAACGCACCTACAGTGCCTTGTGAAAGTATTTGGCCCCCTGGAACTTTTCAACCTTTTGCCACATTTCAGGCTTCAAACAAAAAGTATAACATTTTAAATTTTTGGTGAAGAATCAACAAGTGGGTCACAACTGTGAAGTGGAACGAAATTTATTGGATCATTTAAACTTTTTTTGTAATAATAAAACTGAAAAGTGGGGCGTGCAAAATTATTCGGCCCCCTTGCATTAATACTTTGTTGCGCCACCTTTTGCTGCGATTACAGCTGCGGTCTCTTGGGGTATGTCTCTATCAGTTTTGCACATCTAGAGACTGAAATTCTTGCCCATTCTTCCTTGCAAAACAGCTCAAGCTCTTTGAGGTTGGATGGAGAGCGTTTGTGAACAGCAGTTTTCAGCTGTTATTAGACTGCCTGTTGACACTGAGTCTGATGCACAGTAATTCTATGTATACCAGAGCAGATTAAGTGTGAATGGCGCAGAAGATTGCATACACATCCCAGACATACCTGTGTGCACTTTGTGTGTGTATTCCATGTTGAGAAAAAGCACTTTTATTCTGCAGGAAAACGGCTCCCAAGTGCCCAGCTCTGCTGCTGTGGCAAACCAGACTGAAGAGGGGAGGGCTGCTTTAGCTGCTCGTATCTTGTCATTGGTAGCATATAGAAAAATGGTTCTGAACTTTTTTGAAAGCTAGCACTCACTTGGGAGCTGTTTCTCTGCAGAATAAAAGTGCTTTTTCTCAACATGGAGTACAGACACAAAGTGCACACAGATATGTCTGGGATGTGTCTGCAATCTTCTGTGGGGCACTGCTGTTAGTTATATAGGTGAAAAACAGGTGAAAGACTCCCTTTAATCAGAAAACAGTAAAACTGAATCATGCAGACACCTAACAAAAATAGACAAAACAATAGAGTGTGCACACCAAGTAAATTGTGCCACAAACCAAAAAGTACCCTCAGATCTTGATATACTGGGGTAAATAAACAACTCCACGGTCCAGGAGTAGATGATACTGGTAATCAATTGGAATGATCTTACCGGTTAGTAGAGATTGCTTGAGGTCCTCCAGTGGTAAATAATGCACAGAACAACATTCCTACTTGGAAGGGGGGCCAGGACGAGTAATCACTTGCCCTATAGTGTTGATCGAGCACCCCAATGTTCGGGTGCTCTGGCCGAACATTAGGTGGTGCTCGAGTGCTTGGCCGAGCACCCGAGCACAATGGAAGTCAATGGGAGAAGACCGGGCACCCCCTGCTCTGCAGAGGGGAGGGTGTCTGGTCGATAGGGAAACGTGAGAAAATGGTGGAAACACCACTGAAATGGTTAGGGAACAGCATGGGGAGGATGTCTGGATGCATCTTGGACACTGAAGTTGCTGCTATTAACGATGATGTCCGACTATTATGCCACTTTTACGGAGTGACAAAAATACCCCCCAAAACCCAAGATAACATCGATTTTACAGGAAATATTGTTAGGAAACATAGATTTACTTGTACGTAATGCGCAAGTAGCAGCACTCCCTGAATCAGATCAGATCAGCAGCAGGTACTCGCCCCCAATGTTTTAGACGGTCAGATCAGCAGCAGACCCTCACCCCAAATGTTTTTGAGTGTCAGCAGCACTGAACGTCAACTTGTCAGGATGAAGACCAGAGTAAAGAAGTAACATAGTAACATAGTTTATAAGGCCGAAAAAAGACATCTGTCCATCCAGTTCAGCCTGTTATCCTGCAAGTTGATCCAGAGGAAGGCAAAAACCCCTGTGAGGTAGAAGCCAATATTCCTCACTTTAAGGGAAAAAATCCCTTCCCGAAGAGGAAGTAGTGGACAATGAAATCACTGGCCCAACATGGGAAGGAGGCAAGCTGAGAGAGGACAGCAGTACAGAGAGTGAGGGATGTGCAGCACCGCAACAGGCTGTAAGAGGCGGTGGGGTGGCAAAAGGGAGAAGGCAGGCCACACCAACAAGTATGGACGATAAAAGAATTATCATTTGCAACCTGTGCCGTACCACAGGGGCATGAACACTAGCAACCTGACCACCACCAGCATGATCTTCATGGCAGCAAAGCACCCTAATAGGTGAGCCAAACGCCTGGATCCACAATCCGTGTCTGCGGGTCACACCACTGCCTCCTTTTCCCTGTGTTACGTGCTAGCCAAGACGCAGGCACCTGGACCCTCGCAAGCACATCAGTGAGCACATCCACTTCTGTGTCCCAGCGCAGCGTACAGATGTCCATACCCCAGGCCTTTGAACGAAAGCGCAAATACCCAGCCATCCGCCCACAGGCCATAGCACTAAATGCACACTTTTGCAAATTGCTGGTGCTGGAAATGTTGCTGTTTAGGCTTGTGGACACTGAGGCTTTTCGCAGTCTGATGGCGGCAGCTGTCCCTCGTTACTCAGTACCTAGCCGCCACTATTTTTGCCGGTGTGCCCTCACCGCCTTACACCAGCATGTGTCCTGTAACATAACCCGTGCCCTGACCAACGCAGTTACTGGGAAGGTCCACTTAACGACTGACACATGGACAAGTGCTTCTGACCAGGGACGCTACATTTCCCTGACGGCCCACTGGGTGAACGTTGTGGAGGCTGGGAGTGAGTAGTACCCTGGGATGGCACAGGTGCTACCGACACAAAGGATTGCGGCAGCGCTTACACTTGCCAGCTCACTGCTGGTGCGACCTGAGCACACGCTGGAAGTCTACCTGCTCACAATAAAGACGGACAGCGCTGCATGTGCAAAAATGTTCTGATAAGCGGCCTAGTGTCACAACTAGCAGGGAAAAGTTTTGTAAAATGGTAAAGGATTACCCAGCTAACAATGTCAATGTCCTCAGTGATTCCTCTGTGCCTTATAAATATTGGGTGTCTAAGCTTGACTCATGGCACGAACTGGCTTCCACGCCTTTGAGGTGCTGGCCTGCCCTGCTGCCAGCATTTTTTCGGAGCGGTTACTTAGTGCCGCTGGGGGCATAATAACTGCTAAGCGCATCCGCCAGTCAACTGAAAATGCTGACAGGTTGACGCTAATCAAAATGAACAAGGATTGCCTGGATTGCCCCTGACTTCGCTACCCCACCAGAGGAAAGCGGCTGAACATAAAGGAACTTTAAATGTGGCTTTTAAGGTGTATTGAATACACTGTATTTCCATGAACCACTTCCTCTTCTCGTCCTCTTCCTCCAGCACATCAAACTGCTTATTAGGCTGCCCTCGCCTTTAAATATTTAAGAGGTTTACCAGCAGGCCCTCACCCCTAATTTTTTAACCTAAAAAAATTAACCTCAACCCTCCAAACTGAGACATGAAGCTAGGAGTTTTGGATGACTTTGTTTCTTGGGATCTGCCAGCAGGCACAGTTTCACCGCGCCCAGAGCCATCGCCTCTGCGTTCACCATCAGCAGCACGGCCACTTCCCCATCCCTTTCTGCTTGCCTTGCGCATATTATATAGTATATACGCAACTTTGTCACAAGTACAGTAGTGCAGATTTTTATGTAAGTGTATGATCAGAAAAATTCCACCAAATGTCAAATATTTAGAATGCGCAAACATTATAGAGCAGCCGCAAATTAAATTTGGCCTAAATTAATGGTAGAAAAAATACCAACGGATGTCAGGTATATAGACTTTTGAAAGGTTCTAATACACACGCTGTGCACGTAGAGGTAATGGCAGGGCACACTTGCGTTCTTTTAGCAACGGATGTCGGGTATATAGACTACAGAAAGGTTCTAATGCACACTCTGTGCACGTGGTATTAGCGTCGGGCACACTTGCGTTTTTTTTGCCCCAAAAGAAAAAAAAATGCAGCCAGATATAACAATGGACTTTTGTGTCTTTTGAACAGAAACACAAGGTTAAAAGGGCTTTTGGGTCTTTGAAACAGAAATTCTATCCCTATCTTGCATTCTTCTGTCCCTACTCTGTCTGTCCCTGCTTGCAGCAGCTCTCCCTGCTCGGTATGATCCGGTCACATGTCACCGGGTGCTTTATAGCACCCGATGACGCGTTCCTGGCCAGCCAATCACTGTAATGCCAGTAGCTAACATGGCTACTGGCATTACAGTGAATGCCAGCACCTTCCCACACGCTAATTGGCCAACCATGTTCGCTCATCACTATTGCCCTAGTATGCCTTGTCAGGACTAGTACGCCCTAATGACCTCCTAAATACAGAGTCATCGCCCTGACAAAAAAGGCCCCATCAGGAACCTCTTCCTTTTGTTGGAGCCCCCAGACAGAGGTGGAGGGACACAAAATATGCAGCAAAAATATTGCTGCACGTCTTTAAGCATTCCATAGGAGGGCATGTAGCTTCATCAGAATATATTCACAGGTTAGTAGCTTAATAGTTATGTCAGTCAGTTCGAGGGCTTAGTTCTTCCGGCACTTCTGGCAGTTGCAGTCTCTTAAAGAGGACTTGACACCACAAAATGCAATGCAGTCTACAGGAAGCATGTTATGGAGCAGGAGGAGCATAGCAGATTGAAATATAACTTTATGGGAGAAAACTGCAATTAATGCAATACAGGTTATACTTTTACTTTTCCCACAAAACTATACAACAGTCTGCTCAGCTCCTCCTACACTATAACATGCTGCCTGCAACTTAAGCACCAAGTTCACTGTGGCAGGTTCCCTTAAATAGAAATGATTCAGGAACATTTTACGTAATTTATTAATTTAACTCTGTACTCTTTCTGGCTTCAGTTATACATGGAGGCCATCTTATCAGTGACTGATAGATATCAGTAACTGTGTCACAGTGCATAACTGAGCTCTGAAAGAGCAGAGATATAAATGTATAAACTACAAGTTATATTGAATCTTTTCCCACAAAACTATATATCAATCTGCTAAGCTTCTCCTGCCCTATGCATTTAGTGGTGACAGGTTCTCGTTAACCCCTTTCCAACATGTGAAATACTAGTACTTCACGTCAGGTCTTGATGTGCGCCATAGCAACCAGGTGCCTGCTATTTCACACAGCAGACACCTGGACCTATTGTCAAATGTGACCACAGCATCTGGATGTGCAAAAACCCAGAATCGTGTTCTTCCGTGTGTGATCCGGGTCCCCCTGGCAAGGTTCGGGGGAGCCAGATGCAGTGTGCGGCAGCCTCTGTCCTCCTGAGTTACAAGAGGCTGATGCACATTAGTTCCTATGGAGCCCCTGGCTGTAAAATCTTCTATGAGAATAGCAATCTGATGATTGCTTGTCATAGTTCTCTCTAGTTCCCTAAAATGACAATATAAATGCATAAACAATAAAAAATACACATCATCGATGAAAGGTAAGTGGGAGTTTTTCATATTTCATGCAACCCTTTACATTCTGGCAATTTTTTTTAAATACTGTAAACCCATTTAAGTGTCAGAAAATTCAGGGATCAGGAACACAAGCCCTAAAACATGTATGCACCCCTACTCCCAAAAAATTATTGAAGGCCGTATAGTTGTAAATCAACTTTTCAGTAACATAATAGACTTAGGCTTTGTTCACACTTCTTTACAATCTCCACTGTTATTTACTATCATAGGAGCATAAAAAGTAAAATGAAGTGCTTTATCCAGGGGCGTAGCTATAGGGGGTGCAGAGGTAGCGGTCACTACCGGGCCCAGGAGCCTGAGGGGGCCCAAAGTCCCTTGTGCCAAATAAGAAGACACACAAAGCACTGAGGGAAGGGGGGCCCAAGCTAAACTCTTGCACCAGGGCCCATGAGGCTATAGCTACCCCCTCGCTGTATCCATTCTATCATGGGCACCAATGGACCCCACTGGCTTGTAATGGGTCCATAGGGTTTCTTTCATTGTATCCATCATTTAAACAGGAAGAATAGCACAATGTGCTGCAATAATTTTCTGGTCGATGAATGCTCCTAATGGAGCGTTCAGTGAAAATGACTTTATATTAAAGTTAACTTTACTCTGAATAATTCAGTCAGGAAATAATTTTTTCATGCCATGACATATAATTTTCATAAAGACCAATGCTATCACCATCCAGTGACCCTATAGTGGTGAGATACCAGTTTACCTTCGTGTTCTGCAAGTATAATCTCACTGTACAGTACAGTTAAATCCAGTAACTCACAGGTGACATTTTCTCTGATTGGTGTTGTTCACTTTCCTTTTGTTCTTCATTCATCCAGACCACCATGATGACCACAACTCATCCCTGCAGAGTTTCCTGCTCATTTATTTTTGGATTTTCACATTTACAGCTCATGCGCAACCTCTAAACAAACTTCATATTTTGCTACCCCCTAACATTGCCTTCCTGCTGCAAAAATGGTTGCCACACAGAACGTTGTCCCAAAAATAACAGTGGCAAACAGATAGTAGCCCAAATGGTAATAGTGTCCAGGCTCTGACTGGCCCACAGGGAAACAGGTGAATTTTGGGCCCTGTGGGCCCCTGAGCAAGATGGGCCTCTTGTCCTCTACCCCCTGCTCAAGTGGCACATGGCACAGTAGACTGACATATAGATAGGCTAGCTGAGATCCTATACAGTACATTGCCTATGTCCATATAAAAAAACTGGGTTGTGTGGGCAAGTAGTATATGCATGTAGCTTTACAGTGGGCCCCCCGAATCAATTTTATAGTCCGACACTGATAGTATCCCATTTAGTGGTCCCTTGCACATTAACAGACCCCTTCACAAAGTAATAGTGCTTTACGTTGTGCCACATACAGTAACAATGCCCCTACATTAAAGTAATGACCCCACACTGTAATAATGCCCCTTTAGCCGCACACAATTTTAGAGCCCCCCACATAGAAGTAGTGCCCTCTATATGCCCTACAACAATAATACTGCCCCCTTTGAGATGAGCGAATCTATTCGCTGCTTCGTAGATTCGTATCGAATCTTACAAATTTTCTACTCCGAAGCGAATCCGGATTTTTTCAGATTCGCTCCGTTCGAATCTTAAATGTTCTTAAACCTTTGTACGCATATGCTACGTACTTGTCCAATGAATTGTACGCTAATATAACGTATAAGTTAATTTATACGCTGCTGCGTAAGAATTCAGTTAATTAGCGAACTTTTACTGTAAGTTTGTTATTCGTGCGGAAAGTAGGCGGCAAAAAGCCCGAGAAGAAAGAGGTCACCTGATCTAGTGGGAAGGGCTTGCTCTGAATGGCCCATAGGCTTGGTAAGCCAGCGACATCAGTTGTGATGTGTCTGCTGAGACGAGCGGAAGCGCTGTCTGTGAAGTTCTGAGAGACAGAGAACTGTTTTCTGGATATTGTGGTGTTGTTCTGAGCATCCATAATAATACACATATCAGGGCCAGTAATATTAATCAGGCAGGAAGAGAGACAGGGAAAGAGACAAAGACCTGCAGGGCCACAGTCAAGTGAAAATGCCTGGCACGGAAAAGCAAAAGGGTTCCAGCCAGACCTCGAGCTCCAAAAAGAAGGAAAAGGTGGCACACACCAGCAGTGCCAAAGGACATGTAGCCGCAGCTTCTACTGGTAGAATTCGTAATAGTTGGCCACAAGCCTCGGATCACCTGCTGCACTATTTCCTTCTTCTGCTGGTTCGGGTGTCGGTGTGTGCCATTGTAATCCTGCCGGCCCATCAGCTGGATCATGTATTCAAGTTCTCCAGAGCTAAATGTTGAAGAACGCCTAGATGCCATTTGTAAAACTTCGCTCTGCCTCTGAGGAGTGCATGCCGCGGCCTAGCGTTGTGCGTGCCTGCGTATTACGCAATCACTAGACAATAGTACGCTGAGGATTCGTATGCAATTTGTACGCTCATGTGTACGTGTTCACATAAGTAGTGTACCTTTAACAACTGTATGTTCGTTATTAGTGCAGAACACAACAGACTAATGAATGATTTTTACGCAGCTTCGACTGAATAGCTTAGTATTAGGTATGATTTTTTTTTTAAATTCGACGAACATTCGGCGAAGCGAATTTTGGATGATTCGCTCATCTCTACCCCTTAGTTACCCCCACACAGTGCTAGTGCCTTCTTTGTGTCCCATATTATTAGTTCCTCTTTAGTGCCTCCACAGCGTAAAAAAGCCCCCCACCATGTAACAGTGCTCCTCATTTAGTAACATGACACATTGACCTATTCATGTCAATAGGACCATGCATGTATCCATTTTTTACTTGGATCTGTGTGCCTGACCCACAAATTCATTGCAGGTCCTATTCATCTCCATTTTTGAAGAAGGATACAGCTGTATGTATGAGGTCTTATAGTATCACAGTGTATATCCCTCTTTAGACACCAATTTACATTTTTTACATAAAAAAATAACAGAAAACTTAAGTTTTTCCTCAAACCTCTTTTCCTCAGTGAACTCCATAAGGGAAAGTAAAAATCCTCATCAAACCCCAAATTGTTACTCATTTTGCTGCAGATTATATGTAAATCAGTTAAGATCAGTGCCTCTGCCCATAGTGGGCAGAGCAGTGCGCATGCACGGACCCAGAGGTGACTGGCGCGCTCACAAGATTTCTAAGCCAGAGGAGGAAGATGAAGTAGGAGAGGAGGGCTGGCCCGAGGACTCCAAGGGGGATGCTTTAGCACTTGTGGCCATAACGGCGCCCCTGGGCACTTGCGGGACCTAATCAGCATATCGTGTTTTTTTCAGCTTTTGGATGTGTGAAAGGCACAGTAAAGGTACTATTTTTATGTTGGGCAACTGTGCTATAACGTCATATTAGCGGTCTAAAATGCTCAAAGTAGGTGACAGACTCCCTTTAATGCTTAGGACTCATGCACATGTCCTAAGCCGTTTTTACAGTCCACAAATTGTGGGTCCGCAAAACACGGATTCGAGCCACCTGCGCTCCGAATTTTGCTGAACGGAATGTCCAGCACACTACAGAACTGTCCTATCCTTGTCTGTAATACGGACAAGAATAGGACGTGTTCTATTTTTTGTGGGACTACGGAACGGACGTGCAGATGCGGAGAACACACGGAGTGCTGTCCACTTCTTTTGTGGCCCCATTGAAGTGAATGGGTCCGCATCCAACCTGCAAAAAATGCGGATCGGATGCGGACATAAACATGTTGTGTGCAAGAGCCCTTATGTAAATGTGTAGATATCTAGTTCTCGTTCCCCTTTCCTAAAAGTCCCATCTCTACCCATCCATTCGTTCAAGTTGATGGACTTGTGTCTTTTTTTAAATGTACTATGTATCTATGTAACTTAACTGTGGCAAAAACATAAATAAAAATAGAATTTATTTAAAAAATGATAGTCTATGACTTTTTTTGCTAATTTTATTATACAGGGTGTATAATGTGGTATATGGGGTACAAAGATAGTGGGGCCATTCTTCATCAATGGAAACCTCAAGGCCACTGAATATGTGAAATTGCTACATGATGATGTGTTTCCCTCTTTATGCACTGAAGCTGGCACGTTTCCTGAGTTTTTCCAGCAAAATGGTGCACCACCACATTATGGGTGTCAGGTTCGAGCATTCCTAGATGAACAGTTTCCTGTAAAGTGGATTGGTCATCGTGGGCCAGTTGAATGGCCCCCAAGGTCTCCCAATCTGACCCCCTTAGACTTTTATCTTTGGGGTCATCTGAAGGCAATTGTCTATGCTGTGAAGATACGAGATGTTCAGCACCTGAAACTACGGATACTGGAAGCCTGTGCTAGCATTTCTTCTGCTGTGTTGCTATCACAACACAATGGGCAGCACTTTGAACACATTTTATAAGTGGTCAGAAACTTGTAAATAACTCATGAAAGAATAAAGTAATGTTAAAACCAAGCACACTATTGTTTTTCTTGTGAAATTCTCAATAAGTTTGATGTGTCACATGACCCTCTTCCCATTGAAAAAACTAAAGTTGGATACAAAATGGCCAACTTCAAAATGGCCGCCATGGTCACCACCCATCTTGAAAAGTTTCCCCCCTCCCATATACTAGTATGCCACAAACAGGAAGTTAATATCACCAACCATTCCCATTTTATTTAGGTGTATCCATATAAATGGCCCCACCTGTACTTAATACTATAAGCAATTATTTTTATTGTACAGATTAGTGATAAGAAAGTGAAAAGAACAAATAAAATTACAAGAAAAAAAATAAAACATTCTGCCTTTTCTGCACATATTTATGATGCCAAGTGTATCCCCTTTACCCTTTTGACAAAAGGCACACTTACCACCCACAACTAGATATATAAATGGATGTTTTATGTGTGCAAAATACATTTCCTATATTAATATTTCACTATCCGACTTGCTATCTTCCAAAATGGGCTAGTAAAATAATTCTCTACAGAGAGGTCAGGACTGAGCTGTGATCATCAAGCAAGATATGGGAAGTCCTCAAGGTTTACAGGAGGAGAGTTCAAAGTTCCTATTCTGACATTTACAGACCGCTGTGTTCCAGCGCTCTATTATTAGACAGGTACTGCAGTGTGGTAACTTCTATTCAAGCCTCCATCAAATACAAACCAAGCAGCACTTTATGTCGATTTTACTGACAAATTCAGATTAAACCTCTTGCTTCTTGCTTTATTTACTTTGTGCCTTTAAAGGACACAAAAAATCTGCAAGCCTCAAACTTTGTATAACTAAATATTATGAAAATGACACATTTGTAATTTTAATGTACTGTACAGTCATGGCCAAAAGTTGAGAATGATACAAATATTAATTTTTACAAAGTCTACTGCTTCAGTTTTTATAATGGCAATTTGCATATACTCCAGAATGTTATAAAGAGTGATCAGCTTAACAGCAATTACTTGCAAAGTCAATATTTGCCTAGAAAATGAACTTTATCCCCAAAACACATTTCAACATCATTGCAGCCCTGCCTTAAAAGGACCAGCTAACATCGTTTCAGTGATTGCTCCATTAACACAGGTGTGGGTGTTGATGAGGACAGGGGTGGAGATCAATCTGTCATGATTAAGTAAGAATGACACCACTGGACACTTTAAAAGGAGGCTGGTGCTTGGCATCATTGTTTCTCTTCTGTTAACCATGGTTATCTCTAAAGAAACACGTGCAGTCATCATTGCACTGCACAAAAATGGCCTAACAGGGAAGAGTATCGCAGCTAGAAAGATTGCACCTCAGTCAACAATCTATCGCATCATCAAGAACTTCAAGGAGAGAGGTTCCATTGTTGCCAAAAAGGCTCCAGGGTGCCCAAGAAAGACCAGCAAGCGCCAGGACCGTCTCTTAAAAGTGTTTCAGCTGCGGGATCGGGCTACCAGCAGTGCAGAGCTTGCTCAGGAATGGCAGCAGGCAGGTGTGAGTGCATCTGCACGCACTGTGAGGTGGAGACTCTTGGAGCAAGGCCTGGTCTCAAGGAGGGCAGCAAAGAAGCCACTTCTCTCCAGAAAAAACATCAGGGACAGACTGATATTCTGCAAAAGGTACAGGGAGTGGACTGCTGAGGACTGGGGTAAAGTCATTTTCTCTGATGAATCCCCTTTTCGATTGTTTGGGACATCTGGAAAACAGCTTATTCGGAGAAGATGAGGTGAGCGCTACCACCAGTCTTGTCTCATGCCAACTGTAAAGCATCCTGAAACCATTCATGTGTGGGGTTGCTTCTCAGCCAAGGGAATCGGCTCTCTCACAGTCTTGCCTAAAAACACAGCCATGAATAAAGAATGTTACCAGAATGTCCTCCGAGAGCAACTTCTCCCAACCGTCCAAGAGCAGTTTGGCGATCAACAATGCCTTTACCAGCATGATGGAGCACCTTGCCATAAAGCAAAGGTGATAACTAAATGGCTCAGGGAACAAAACATAGAGATTTTGGGTCCATGGCCTGGAAACTCCCCAGATCTTAATCCCATTGAGAACTTGTGGTCAATCATCAAGAGACGGGTGGACAAACAAAAATCTACAAATTCTGACAAAATGCAAGTATTGATTGTGCAAGAATGGACTGCTATCAGTCAGAATTTGGTCCAGAAGTTGATTGAGAGCATGCCAGGGAGAATTGCAGAGGTCCTGAAGAAGAAGGGTCAACACTGCAAATATTGACTTGCTGCATTAACTCATTCTAACTGTCAATATAAGCTTTTGTTACTCATAATATGATTGCAATTATATTTCTGTATGTGATAAAAACATCTGACAAACACACATAAAAACCAGAGGGCAGCAGATCATGTGAAAATATAATATTTGTGTCATTCTCAAAACTTTTGGCCATGACTATACTGGGAAACACAGCAATGTGAAAGGAAAAATAAAAAAGTTATGGGTCTTGGGATGCGGCGATGCCATAGCATTTTCTTTTCTTTTTTTTTTAAAAGGGTTTTTATTATTCAAAAGTATTAAAATGTAAAACAAAAAACAAAAACTATATGCATTTGGTATCATTGTCATTGTACTGAACCAGAAATAAAAGTTATCATGTTATTAATGCTGGAAAGTGAACGCTGCAAAATTTATAATCTTACTGTTCTTCACTCTCTTTATTCAAAAGTAGCCCCATGTTGTAGGTAGGTCCAAATTGACAAATGACGGGCAACACAAGCAGGAAGGGACAAGAGAAGTACTGTAGTGCAGCACAAAACACGTCTCGAGCAGGGCCAAATACCACAGTGCAGCACAAAACACTGCTGCCCCGCCATAGAATTCAACTGTAGCACTGTACTGAGGATGGCGATACAGTTGACTTCAGGAGGGCACCTACGGCCGCCGGCCAGGTGCATTAGTAACTGATGCTCCTTACATTAATGCTGAGAGCATCAGATCATCACATACCCCATCTACCAAGACAAATAAGTGAGTTCTTAGTTGTGAAATGAAACACGGCAATCTGGATCTACCACAACTTGGAAGCGCCTGTTAGAAACCAGATTGTGCGATACTGCACCAAATGAAGAGAAATCTGTTGTGATAAATGCAGATAAGGCCATCTACATCCCTGCCACTCTGAGGAGACAAGATTCAGGGTGTCGCTGTTGGGAAATTGAGTGCAATGCAAGCCAGAAAGAGAGTGAGGTTTTACTTCTTAAAGGGACAGTATCTTATCTGTTACCACTTGAAGAGACATAGTTCCAAATTATTCTGTTGCCTTTAACTAAGTATGCGCCCTCATTGACAAAAGTTGTAAGCCCTAAGCCTACTTGCCTATTGTAACCATAAGTTGTTATCCCATGGGAATCAAGTAAACACTGCTTTGTTGAAGATACTGTACAACTGTGTGTGCCACGATACCACTTAGGGTCACAAAGATCCTGAAATTTTTTGTAAGGGGACCTGGCTACCACAACCCCTTACATAGTGGCACCTGGCTAGTCAAGGACCTTTAATCAACCACACTATCTTCAATATGGCCATCCTGCAGTACCAGCTGGGATGTGGGAAAACAGTAAAGGGGATGGAGTCCTATACTAGTGCTTCATCCCCTTTATTCTTAGTACTATATGGGGGTCCCCACCGATGATAAAGTGATGACATATCCTAGGGATATGCCATTACTTTATTAGATGATCGAGAGAAAAGGCATAATATTTGGTCATCGACATCAAGTCCAACACCCAACAGCTGATTTCGGCTGCTACCAGGACCAGAAACAAAGCAGTGGATGAGACGGACAGCAGAATGCTCCATCCACTGTTACAGGCCATGCCAGCATACTGCACCTCAGCTCTGATTCTCACATCTGTGCCAATAAAAACTACAAATATGCACACAAAAAAACAAATCCCTATACAGCTCTGGAGATAGAAATATAAAATAGTGATGAGTGTCAGATTATGGTGGAGCAAAGTAATTCTGTTTTTTTTTAAGGTTTTATTTTTTAAAGGCACTATAAAACAGTATAAATTTGATATCTGTGTGATAGTACTGACCTACACAGTAAAGATAAAGTCAATATTAGCGCACAGGGAATGCCATAGAAAGAAAAGCTCAAAAAACTATTGCAGAATTGCCATTCTTTTTCTCAATTTCCCCCCACAAAGATTTTTTTTTCTCAATTTCAAAACAAGATATGGTAAATTAAAGGGATTTTCCATGTGTTTTGATAGGTTTGGTCCAACACCTAGGACCCTTATTAATCAGCTGTTTGAGAAGGCAGCGGTGCTCGCAGGTTTTCTCCAGCTTTCCTTAGACCAGTGACGTCACATTCATCGGGTACATGGCCTAGAAGCAGTTCAACCCTATAGGGTAGGGGAAGGGGGTCCTTGGTATCAGACCTCACCGATCAGATACTGATTGCCTATCCAGAGAATAGGTCATCAGTAAAAAACACTTGGAAAACACCTTTAAATGGTGCCATAAAAACTACTTTTCTTGCAAAAAACAAGCTCTCATATGGCTTTGGGAATGAAAAAGTAAAAACATTATGGCTTATAGACCTGGTCCTTAAGCGGTTAGGCCTTATGTGTTCAATTTTTTGTACTTACATTGAAGGCATTGTTGCATTACTACGTGACGTTTTGAGGGCTCCCTTTATAAACATACCCTGCTGAGTGGCAGCACATTCCACAGTTTTCATCTCACCCTGAAAATGTAGCAATTCTGAAGGATTTATGCACATCACTACCTTTATTTACTGGAAGGCATAGAGTTACTAACATGTACATAAAACCCATTTTTAGTCTGCAGTGACACAAAGATCCTGCTTTTAAATATATGGAATTTTAAACCACATGCGATCCGCGTCACCCTGGGACATGTTAATCTGCAAATGTTGGAATAAAGTAAATAAATACCATTTTAAATTTCCTCTGCCATGGGATTTGCCGCTCGTTTATTGCCGAGTTTAATCAATGCTGAATCTTACTTTAAAGACATTTTCTAAAAGCCATTTCAATAATTTATTAAATTTAACATCTTGACAAACATAAAGGTGGAAAACGTGTGCATAAATAATACATTTGTCAATAGGGAGACTATTGATTTAAAGGGGTTGTGCAGTTGTCGTAGCGACAATGCAATGTGTAATTATAATGGCTCATTACATTCACTTGAAATCCGTTTTGACCCCTTAAAACAGTTGATCGGCAGGGTATCGGGATTATCTTGAGGATCGGTCATCAATATTACTCCACTGCACAGCCTCTTTAAGCATAGTATACAGAAAATTATGGCAAATATTAGATTGCAATGTCAAATTCTTGGTGTGGATTTTAATGCTGATTTCACTCAGAGGCTTGGATTCAGGTAGCCAAAGTATCCTACTCCTTTGTTTTATGCTTACAGAGATGTTTGTTATGTTAATAATGATTTTAATTTGACCCCACATGGCTACAATATTTTGTTATCTAGTGAAAAAAAACACCCTGTGAGGACTGATAAAATCCCTGTATCTCAGCTTCCTGTGACAGATGAGGAAAGAGTATAATGTCCGGGCTGGGTTATTGCAGATCAGCTTGGGCATTAAACTTTGAAAAAAAATTGTCATCTGGCTCCATTCGCAGTGGTAGTGGCACTGGTGCAGCAGGTTACTGGTAATCATGGAGATGTTGGGTATCAGACTCACACTGATGTGATATTTATGACCTATCATGAAGTAGGTCATCAATATCAATAGCCCAGAAAACCCCTTTAAGACCTTGAATACAGTTAGCCTCTACTCAGTTCTTCCATGGATCTCACTGCAAATTTGGGGTGATACTATGGCAAAATCTGCCGGGGTGATGACACTCTGGCTCTGGTCTCCTTAGACTGGCAGCAATGTAGATGGTTGCTTCTGTAGTTATCACCATTGCTCTTTCAGTCAGCTGTGGTATGCAACATACAGTATTTCATATAGTCTCTAACATGGAGTTTCCTACAGATGGGAGGTTAACTGGTCTTAGTCACAGGTCTGATTAATATACAGGACTTAGCTACTTACTTCCAGGATGATCAAAAAAGTGAAGTTATAGCTCACTCAAATGTAAGGCAGAAGTCACCTTTGCCAATGAAGATACGGTCCGCACGCCTGGCCTTGGCGCTCACCATATAAGCAAAAACGAAAGAGGAAATATATCCTCTTAAACATTAGTAACCTTGATTGAAAGACATCAAAATTCCATAAAAATAGGGCCTGGCAGACATACAGTGCCTTGCGAAAATATTCAGCCCCCTGGAACTTTTCAACCTTTTTCCATATTTCAGGCTTCAAACAAAAATATATAACATTTTAAATTTTTGGTGAAGAATCAACAACAAGTGGGTCACAATTGTGAAATGGAACGAAATTTATTGGATCATTTAAACTTTTTTTGTAATAATAAAACTGAAAAGTTGGGCGTGCAAAATTATTCGGCCCATTTACTGTCAGTTCAGAAAACTCACTCCAGAAGATCTCTGAATGATCCAATGTTGTCCTAAATGACTGATGAAGATAAATATAATCCACCTGTGTGTAATCAAGTCTCCGTATAAATGCACCTGCTCTGTGATAGTCTCAGGGTTCTGCATCATGAAGACCAAGGATCACACCAGGCAGGTCCGTGATACTGTTGTGGAGAAGTTTAAAGCCGGATTTGGATACTAAAAGATTTCCCAAGCTTTAAACATCCCAAGGAGCACTGTGCAAGCGATCATATTGAAATGGAAGGAGTATCACTCTGGATAAACTGCAGAGATCTACAGCTGAGGTGGGAGAGTCTGTCCATAGGACAACAATCAGTCGAACACTTCACAAATCTGGTCTTTATGGAAGAGTGGCAAGAAGAAACCCTTTTCTCAAAGATATCCATAAAAAGTCTTGTTTACAGTTTGCCACAAGTCACCTGGGAGACACACCAAACATGTGGAAGAAGGTGCTCTGGTCAGATGAAACCAAAATCCAACGTTTTGGAAACAATGCAAAATGATATGTTTGGCGTAAAAGCAACACAGCTCATCATCCTGAACACACCATCCCCACTGTCAAACATGGTGGTGGCAGCATCATGGTTTGGGCCTGCTTTTCATCATCCGGGACAGGGAAGATGGTTAAAATTAATGGGAAGATGGATGGAGCCAAATACTGGACCATTCTGGATGAAAACCTGTTGGAGTCTGCAAAAGACCTGAGACTAGGACGGAGATTTATCTTCCAACAAGACAATGATCCCAAACATAAAGCAAAATCTACAATGCAATGGTTCAAAAATAAACGTATCCAGGTCTTAGAATGGCCAAGTCAAAGTCCAGATCTGAATCCAATTGAGAATATGTGGAAAGAGCTGAAAACTGCTGTTCACAAACGCTCTCCTTCCAACCTCAAAGAGCTCGAGCTGTTTTGCAAGGAAGAATGGGCAAGAATTTCAGTCTCTAGATGTGCAAAACTGATAGAGACATACCCCAAGCGATTTGCATCTGTAATCGCAGCAAAAGGTGGGGCAACAAAGTATTAATGCAAGGGGGCCTCATAATTTTGCACGCCCCACTTTTCAGTTTTATTATTACAAAAAAAGTTTAAATGATCCAATAAATTTCGTTCCACTTCACAATTGTGACCCACTTGTTGTTGATTCTTCACCAACAATTTAAAATGTTATATCTTTTTGTTTGAAGCCTGAAATGTGACAAAAGGTTGAAAAGTTCCAGGGGCCGAATACTTTCGCAAGGCACTGTATATTAGAAGACACTTTGGGACACTTTTAAAGTTTTCCCAATTTTTCGGACTGACTGACCATTTCTTAAAGTAATGATGGCCACTCGTTTTTCATTACTTAGCTGCTTTCTTCTTGCCATAATACAAAGTCTAACAGTCTATTCAGTAGGACTATCAGCTGTGTATCCACCTGACTTCTGCCCAACACAACTCATGGACCCAACCCCAACCTACCCCAACCTACCTCTTGAAGCTCTTGAAGAGTGTGCAAAGCAGTAATCAAAGCAAAAGGTGGCTACTTTGAAGAACCTAGATTATAAGACATATTTTCAGTTGTTTCATACTTTTTTGTTAAGTATATAATTCCACATGTGTTAATTCATAGTTTTGATGCCTTCAGTGTGAATCTACAATTTTCATAGTCATGAAAATACAGAAAACTCTTTGAATGAGAAGGTGTGTCCAAACTTTTGGTCTGTATTGTATATATATATATATATATATATATATATATAATCTATCTATCTATCTTTGGCTGGAGTGAGATCAATGAAAAATTATGCAAAATAAATTACTTTTTGACACATAAATCCAGAGTAAGTAAATCATAATGTTATTTAGTAACAGTGTTTTGTTATTTGTAAATCACAAATTGCTAATCATCGTAGAGAGTAAAATCAAATTTACTGACGTTATTTCAGATAATCAATACTAATTATTTATCCAGGAATTCACTCATGCTTTCATTGTGTTGCTATAAATATATGTGCTCCAGGCTATAGATTTCTGACTCTTTTTAATAGGGTCATTAACACATAAAGGAAAAAAAGGATCTTAATTTTAATTAGGCAGATTGTTCACATATATGACCTTTGAAGTATTCCCATTAGCTCGGTTAATTAGTGGTCTTTGGAGAACCTTTTAGATATGTGAGGATCTGTAATAGAATAGTGCCTTAAAGAGCATTGCTTCAATGCGATATCTAATTATTTTCTGATATAATGGATGGAACAACGTGCTTCCTGTAGATCCTCTCAATTATCCTTTACCTATTTCCTTAAGGCTACACGCTTTCTTGCATTGTGTAGAGTGGCTGTTGCCATCTGGGTTTCCTCCTTTTGTTAGACCAGTGGTAGAAAACCATAATCTTCAATGGGGGGTGTACAACATAGGGCCTTTAATGGGTTCAGTGCAGCCCCAAATATAGGGTGTCCTGATGGTTTTGAAAAATATGGTTGTCAAAAAACATCCAAATCTTTCTAAGGGTCCATTCACACATCCGTATGAATAGTTCCGCATCTGTTCCGCAATTTTTGCAGAACAGGTGCGGACCCATTAATTTTCAATGGGGCCACAAAAGTTCTTCCGTTCCACTGCCCCGCAAAAATAGAACATGTCCTATTCTTGTCCGCAGCCTCGGACAAGAAAAGGCATTTCTATAGTGCCGGCACATGGCCGGTGTCTGTGTTTTGCGGATTCACAATTTGTGGATGTGTGAATGGACCCTAAGGCTGATTCTCCTTCTTGTACCTCATAGCACTTTGTCCCTATAACCGTTCTCTCTTTTTCCATTATATTTAGCTGCCTATGTATAACACCTGTATACACGAAAATGAATGGCATATATTTTAAAACCTATGTTTAACAAAAAAAAGTTTTAGGGTGGTTTCACAAATGTCATTTTTAGAAAATGACAGGTTCTTCCTGACTTTTTTTGTGGCACTTTATTGGTCCATGGTGTTTTTTTTCTTTACCAAAATCGGAGGGAAGAAAACCGCTGCGTGCAGCCTGCCAGATCTCAAGTGCTAGTGGAATCTAGCCTTAAGAATATTTTGGCTTCTCCAGTGGATATGGGAGGGTTTTTTTCCCCAAGGGGACAAAGGATACATACTGTAAATAGGGGAGAACAATCTCTCATGGGTCAAGGTCTCTATGGAGGAAACACACAATCTTTCAGGTGTTAAGGTCTCTATGGAGAGACAGGACTTCAATCTTGCAAAGTCAAAGGGCTCAGTAGGGACAGAACATTTAACCTGCTGTGGTACACATACATTTACCATTATGGGAATGCTGACATGTTCTAGCAACACATTACAGTTCTACTATGCACCCGACGATAAGACGCACCAAAGATTTTAGAGTAGGAAAGTAAGAAAATATTTTTCATCAGACCTCATATCAGATCCTCATATCAGACCCCCCATAAATATCAGGACATCACATCCATCAATGTTAGAACCCATCATACCTCAGATAAGCCCACTCAGCCCCCATCAGGCCTTAGAACAGCCCCAGGACATCACATCAGACCCCCATATCAGCCCTCCGTGTCAGCCCTTTGAGACCCCCATCAGACCTCAGATCAGGCATCAATGTTAGACCCCATCAGACCTCAGATAAGCCCACTCAGCCCCCATCAGACCTCAGAACAGCCCCAGGATATCACATCAGACCCCCATATCAGCCCTCCATGTCAGACCCCCAAAAGAACTCAGATCAGCCCTTTCAGACCCCCATCAGACCTCAGATCAGCCCACTCAGCCCCATCAGACCTCAGATCAGCCCTTTCAGACCCCCATCAAACCTCAGATCAGCCCTTTCAGACCCCCATCAGACCTCAGATCAGCCCTTTCAGACCCCCATTAGACCTCAGATCAGCCCTTTCAGACTCCCATCAGACCTCAGACCAGCCATTAATGTTAGACCCCATCAGACCTCAGATAAGCCCACTCAGCCCCCATAAGACTAAAATAAAAAACCTCTCTTACCTGTCCTGCTCCACAGCTTTGCTTTGGGTCCGTGCAGCGTCAGGTCAAAGTGCGCGCTCTATGTCCTGACGCTGTATGGGGTCAGGACAGTGCAGTGCTGGCAGGGGAAGACAAGGGAGCACTGGACCCAGAGCGGAGCTGTGGTGCAGGAGGATAAGTATTGGAAGCACTTGCAGCGCTTCTTCCCCGCTCCCAGCACTTAATGCAAACTAGTGAGCGCTTCCATTATGGAAGCGCTCGCTAGTATTCGCTTTATAAGTCTCACAGCCATTTTCCCCCTACTTTTGGGGGAAAAAAGTGTGTCTTATAAAGCGAAAAATATGGTAAATCTGTATTCAGTGATGTATGTTTGGGTGATAGGCAGTGCCGGCAGGCCCTTCTTTTTTTACACGTTGGCTGGCTGCCCTGGTTAGCATCTATAGATATTTGTTACTACACCCCACACCAATATCATTTAACTTTCTGGATGGTCAAAAAGGGGTATTTACAGCTCATTGTGTAAAAGATCCAATCACTGGCTGAAAAGAGTCATGGCTGCAGCCAGTGATTGGCTGATCAGGATTCATTGCCATTTCCTGCCATGTCGAGACAGTAGCTGGAAGAGGAGTACAGTAGGGACCCTGGCGCCATCAGAACTGCAGTGGTGTAGGTTGGATCGCTGAGCCCCTGGGACAACCTTTTCTTGTGCAGGTCCAAATTGCATCAAATAATGAAAAAATATATTAGTTGTGGTCTAAAAACTAGATGGTTTTTGGAGCATTTTAGTAAGTTTATTAGTGCACATTTATTTCCCAGGTCAAACAGAGGAAAATTTAAAGAGGAGAAAGAGATAGAAGGACTTGGGTCAAAAAGAAGGAATGTTCTTCCAAAACAGGGACACTAGGGAGGCATGCATACCCGTCCCCCCCCCTCCTCAAATCAGCTGTCCTGCAGTAGCTTGGAGCCAGAAATACACTGCCTCATGCATTGCGTAGTGGACTCAATTGAGTACTGCAGCGCTGCTCCCATTGAAGTGAATGGGAGCAGTGCTGCAGTGACCAGCTACATCCAATATAAAATGGACAGAGTTGTGTAGATCCAGTGCCTATTTCTGGTGCTGGAGCTCATCTGCATGGTGCCTGCCTATCTGATATTGATGACTCATCCTAAGGATATGTCATCAATATAAAAATCCCGGAGAACCTCTTTTACTTTTCCTGAGAACCTGTATATTGAAACCAAGGAATTATTTTTAGAGATGAATGAATTTCTTGAAATTCATGTTGGGTCTACCTGAGTACATTAATTCAAAGGCCTGAAAATTTGTTTATGACACTCCTTGGATGTCTCCTTGTTTTTTCCCTCTTTCATTCTTTTTCAAATTTTTTAAAATTTTTCTCTCTCTCTCTCCGTACACAGGAATATTAACAAAGTAAAATGCACTGAATCAAACTGGTATATTAATGCAGTAAAATGCGCTGAATCAAACTGGTATATTGTTGTAGTAAAATGTGTTTTACACATTTTAAACAATTTTAAACAGTAGCAAAATTACAGAAGTTTTTTTAAGAAAGAAAAAGGCGTAGTTGCGCTGCATATGCATCTAAATGTATGCTGCTGGAGGTGCTAGGAATATGCCTATAAACCACTTATGAACTTTTTTTTTAAAGACTGACTGCTTATTCACAGAGAAAAGTTGTCTTTTGTGCAAGTACTGTAGGATTTTTGTGATTGCAGTGGATTACATGAACAACTCCAGCTGCCCTCACTGTAAAACATACAATACAATGCCCCTATGCTTTCCCTCTCTACTGATAAAACCTGACTTTTCTACCTATTAATTCAATCTAACTAAATGAATATACCCCTAAACTATCCCTGTAACACCCTAAGATTGCTGCTTGTGTCTGTAATGGGTGTCAGACACATGGCACACACGTCTTCTCACATCTTTGGCTGAGCTCACAATAGCGTCAGTGCTTCGGAGCTAGCAAAAGGATTAGTATAGGGCACGTAAGTTGCTAGGGTGAATAATTACTACTTCAGGCCTAACAGCAGAAATTTGAAGTGAATATATGGATAAATATATCATCATCTTTTCTGTTTTGGGGTGAAAGCAGTACTTGAAGAAACATGGTAGCTGCAGCATTCATACAGTAAAGAAAAGTCACTGTTTCTTCACAGATTGTACTTGAAAATTCTCTCATTGGGACAGAAGTGGTAATAGCTGCACTTATAATCCACGCTATATTTCATCTCGATGTAAGCAGGTAAAATACTATTTTCAATTTTTTTTCAAACTGATGCAGTGCTTTGGATTGTAAAAAATATTCAGATTAATTTGTGGCATGGTATTTTGACACTGGATTCGCCTAAATCCACACAGACTTTTTCTACATTACATGCATACAATTTTTGTATAACTCATCCACTTCGCCAATGCTGTAATACTTTGCGGATTTTCCACCCACAATTCAGTTCTGGACAATCTGCAGCCCATTGGCCACGTGAACATACTAAATTTCTGCTAACTATGTGTGTATCACAGTTACATTATACTTCCTTTCACACAGGACAATCCCGACCTAACTTATTTTCTCACAGGTTGTAGAGACATGAATCCATAGGTTGGATAAAGCTTGGTGACCACTTTAATGCATCTTAGAAAGCTCTGTAAATCTGAATCTCAAACATTGCGCCTCTCATAATTAGCGATTTCTCCAACCCGCAACAAATGGTTACAAATAGTGATGATCGAGCACTGCGATGCTCGGGTGCTCTGGCCGAACACTAGGTGGTGCTGGAGTGCTCGGCCGAGCACCCGAGTATAATGGAAGTCAATGGGAGAAAACCAGGCACCCCCTGCTCTGCAGAGGGGAGGGTGTCTGGTTCGGGAAACGTGAGAAAATGGTGGAAACACCACTGAAATGGTTAGGGAACAGCATGGGGAGGATGTCTGGATGCATCTTGGACACCGAAGTTGCTGCTATTAATGATGATGTCCGAGTATTACGCCACTTTTACGGAATGACAATAATACCCTCAAAAACCGAAGATAGCATCGATTTTAGAGGAAATATTGTTAGGAAACATATATTTACTTGTATATAAAGCGCAAGTAGCAGCACACCCTCACCCGTAATGCTTTACACAGTCAGATCAGCAGCAGGCACTTGCCCCGAATGTTTTTGAGTGTTAGCAGCACTGAAGGTCAACTTGTCAGGAGGAGGATCAGAGTAAAGAAGTGGAAGAGGAGGTGGTGGACGATGAAATCACTGGCCCAACATGGGAAGGAGGCACCCCTGCACCATCAGCGAGCACATCCACTTCTGTGTCCCAGCGCAGCGTACAGATGTCCATACCCACAGACCATAGCACTAAATGCACACCTTTACAAATTGCTGGCGCTTAAAATGTTGCTTGTGGACACTGAGGCTTTTCGCAGTCTGATGGCGGCGGCTGTTCCTCGTTACTCAGTACCTAGCCACCACTATTTTTGCCGGTGTGCCCTCGCCGCCTTACACCAGCATGTGTCCCGAAACATAACCCATGCCCTGACCAATGCAGTTACTGGGAAGGTCCACTTAACGACTGACACATGGACAAGTGCTTCTGGCCAGGGATGCTACATTTCCCTGATGGCACACTGGGTGAATGCTGTGGAGGCTAGGAGCGAGTTGTACCCTGGGATGGCACAGGTGCTACCGACACAAAGGATTGCGGGCCCTACTTCCATCAGGATTTCCTCCACCACCTACATTAGCTGCTGCAACCCCTCCTTCTCCTCCACCACTTCCATCTAGGAATTCTCATCTTGCAGCACCAGTCAGCCATCAGTCAGTAGCTGGAAGCAGTTTAGCACAGCGGTAGGGAAGCGGCAACAGGCTGTGCTGAAACTTATTTGCTTAGGTGACAAACAACACACCGCCACACTGCTGTGGCAGGGTATAAGGGACCAGGCTGAGCTGTGGCTCTCGCCACTCAACCTACAACCAGGCGTGGTTGTGTCTAATAACGGCCGCAACTTGGTGGCGGCTTTGGAGCTCGGCAAGCTCACACACATACTGTCATGCTCAGCTGTGAGGGGGAAAACCACACAGAGCGTAGGAGGGAAAGAAGATTAGGCCTAATCCTGGAAACTTGCACAAATGTTATACAGCAGACGCAAAAGTGGTACTGCGGACTTAATTAACAGCAGAAAAAATAGCAAAGGATGTCAGGTATATAGTATACAGAGAGTAATACACCATGTACCATGCCACCTTGCGCAATTTTTAACCCCTAAAAAAAAAAAAAAAAAAAAAAAAAAATATATATATATATATATATATATATATATATATATTGCAGCAAGATATAATAGCCCATAAAAGGGCTTTTGGGTCTTTTCAAAAGAAAAACTATCCCTGCCTAGCGTTCTTCTCTCCCTACACTATCTGTCCCTCCTTGCAGCAGCTCTCCCTGACTCGGTATGAGCCAGTCACATGTCACCAGGTGCTATATAGCACTCGATGACGCGTTCCCGGTCATCCAATCAGTGAATGCCAGTACCTCCCCGCACTCTAATTGGCTAATTAGCGTGCAGAGAGGGGACTCGAGCATGGCGCTCAAGCACACGCGGTGTTCGGCCGAACACCGCGTGGTCCCGAGCGCAGCCATGTTCGGCCGAATACTATATTCGGCCGAACATGTTCACTCAACACTAGTTATAAATCTTAGTTAGGGGCTGTTCACATCTTATTTCTGCTGTACGTCAAGCATATACTTTTGTAGACAATTAAAACATATCACTAGACATATTCATAGACTGTAATTGGGCATACGTTTGCCTCGGTCACTGTTTTTGTTTCTGTATGTTTTTTTTAAGGGCATTTTTTTAAGTAGCATAGCATTTAATGCTTTTCTGTCCTGCTTAAAAAAAGTTATAGAAATGTATACTTTTTTTTTTATATTGCAGTCAACGTAAGACATTACATTTCTATCAGTCAAAAGGATCCGTTTTTTTTTCTAGACGATGCCTTCAACACTTCAAATCTTTATTTAAAAAAGAAAGGTTTCACAAAAAGTATACAGTTTTTTTGAAAAAAAAAAACCTGACACAAAGGTATTGAAATTTATGCACATCCATCAAATATATGTGTTAAAAAAAGGAAAGATAACCACAACATTGCATAGGCAAGTACTTCTTAACGTATACTTTACTTTAAATGTACAAAAGTGAGATGTGAACAGCCCCTTACCCTTTATGGACCTGTGCCATAATAATATGATGCAGGAAGGATTCATCAGAAGACGTGTGCCAAAATATTATGGTGGTCGTGGTCGGATTGTATGAGCACCATCTCTGTTCCAGCTCGACCAGGAACTGTGGTGTACAATCTCTGTTCTACTCTAATGATGGTGATCAAAGAAACTTTGAATGACCCATCCCATGTCACAGCTAATCATGGCATACAACAGGAAGAGCAAAGAGGGGATGACTCTTTATTCCATTCAATAACATTGACCTGAAATTAGAAGAGTTTTGACCACTAGAAAAAAAAAATTCTTCTTTAAAATGAATCTTCAGGGTTCTCCAATACTTGTGTAAATGTGACGCATGTTACTTTATAATCGGTTTCTCAATGATTCTTACTGATATTTTTTAAAATTGTTCTTCCTTATTATAATAGATATTAGCTATACCAGCACTGTGGAAGCCTTGTGCCCACACACAAAAGCCAAATGTGAACAAGCAAAGCAGTAAATTAAAGTAGGGGGAGGAACATAGCAGTGGCCAGAGTTTATAATGAAGGTAGGATTTCTGACTACCTTAGACTCGAAATAGACAATGCAGTAAAGCTGTAGTCATTAATTATAGGTGTGTCCTAATGGGCTGGAACCCAAAAACAAGCAATAAACCTGAAAAAAATATATAGTTTGCGTGCCCTTGTGCCTTTCAAGTCATGACTGGACATCTGAATTCTCATGCAAATTATTTTCCACATTCTTCAGGGTCATTCTACAAATGATGTGGTTCTTCCTGAATAGATCCTTCCCTTTTTACTGCCATGATATAGGAGAAAATAAACGCTGATTCTGTTTTGTGCCCAGAGGTATGTCCTCTCTGGGCAGCAATCTTTCTGTGCTCTACAGGCATGTAAGTAATAACCTGCAACAGTTATCCTAAGAAGGTTTCCTTGCTTCCATCTGATGATATATATTCACACAGGATTTTACTTATATGCAGTTCATGTGCTGCTATGTAATGAAAAAAATTACTGAATACTTTGGCACAAGAAAGCTAAATTCACTTCATCCATGTCTATTGATCCATAAGAAACTTCACCATATAGTAAGTTTTTCAATGACTTAACTCAGCCTGGTGCCTTCTGCATCCTTGAAGGGGGTTGGCTACTTTCTGGTTACTGTTCCCCAATGTGTATGTAAGATGATTATATGTCACTTAATAATAAAACCTTTGTTGAAATTTGGTGCCATTTTCTATATTTGATAAGGTATGTCCCCTTGTTTGCCAAGTCTTTTGTGCTGTCCACACAGAGGTCCTTTCCATAAAATGGATGCTAATGGAGGGTCATGTGACTAGGCAAATCACCTTCATGTGGTGTCTTCTCCATTCAGTTACATCACACCTGCCATCGTACATGTACTGTAGGGAGCTTAGCGCAGGTGCAGTGTGTTTGAATAGAGGAGGCTGAGTGATGTGTCTGCTCACATGACCATCCATCAGTGGCCATCTTATGGGCAGGACCTCAGCACAGAAGATTTGCCTAGCAATGGCACACGGCTTATGAAATATAGCAAACAGTACATAATACAGTGGTCCCTCAAGTTACAATATTAATTGGTTCAAGGACGTCCATTGTATGTTGAATCCATTGTAAGTTGAGTAATTGGTTCCAAAGCCCCAAAATGTCATGCAAGATAAGAGAAAATGAAGAGTCCTTACATATAACAGTCAGGAATAGCTGATAACTAGCAACTGATACAGATGTTTTACCAGAGAAGTGGCCTTAATTGGTTGGACCTGAGTCTGAGACATTGTATTTCTGGTTTCAACTTACGATGGGTCAGAAAAGACCATTGTATGTTGAAAATATTGTATCCTGAGGCCATTGTATCTTGAGGGATCACTGTATATTAAAAAAGGCTATATTAGTAAGTGCCATATAGTCATACACATTGGTCACAAGTAGCCAGAATGTGGCAAACCCCTTTAAAGTTATACAAACCATTATAAACCACCAATACAAATCTATGAGCCCCTACTGTAGCTTTTTTTTTACTGCCACTACATCTACAACCTCTGAGTGAAGATTCAGTTGATGGCAGTTGAAGGTTGGAACCGAGCACGTGCGACAACCTCAGTACAGTGGACTGAGAAATAATGAAGGTAAAAATCAGGTGGCGCTATACAGATAGATTTTATTAAATATACTAAATTATCAATTATATGCAATTACAAAAGTATTCCCATGCAGGTACTGGTTTGAATAATGCAGAATATTTTTCATGGGACAACCCCTTTAAGTGATTGCATCACATTGGTGAAGTACTAAGTGTGAAGTGTGTTTGTATATTATATATTAAAAATGATATAAAAGCTGCTAAGTGGTGAGGAAAATTGTGTTGACAAATGAACAAATATCCTCCTGAGCTCAATAGAGTCGAACTGTGGCTGACTCATAAAAACATGGTAGGAACATAAAAGGAAAAGCAGAATGATAGATTTAGAGACATTTATTTACGGCTGTAAACAATTAGATCAACTCAGACTAAATAAATATGACATTGAAGAGAACTTGGTGATAAAATGGAATATTACTAAGGTGTATTGAAATTGTGACAAATAAAGAAGTTGGCATAAAGGGACTGTCCAGCTGTGAATATAAAAGTCATGTAAGTACCTACTGTATAAGTGCTTGTTGTCTGCTCTTTATTTCCCACATGCTGACTGCTTTTTAACTCCGTTCCTTTAAGACAGAATTGTGCAGTTTTGATCTGTGACTACAGCGTAGCTACCATGCCTACAGGGAGAAAGAGGTAGTCTGATATCCACCTCCTGTTTCATGATTGGTTCAGACTGATGTTCCCGCCCTCCCGCTGCAGCTCTGCCTCCTCTGATTGGCTGCCATAGAAAAACAAAACTCACTTGGACGTCAGTTCATGGAAAACTGATTTTCATTTGTGCAAGAGCTGAATGAACTACAAATTACTAAACAACCACTAAGAAAAATGAGATTATCGGGTAATAGTTTTAATCCAGTAGGCTTCTCTGCAGTATAATCTTCATTTGCTTCTTCTCCAAATGGATCTAAGGGGCCGTTCAGACGACCGTAGTATTGCAGATCAACAAAATTGTGGATCCGCAATACCACGGATGCTGCCCGGCGTGTGTTCCGCAATTCGCACGTGTAGGAAGAAATAGAGCAGTAGACCAAGCCTGTGATGAGACAGGAAGTAAACTTTGCACTACTTAAAAATATACTGCTTAGGTTGAAAAACTGATTTTCTTTTACATTTCTTTTTTGGATTTACCCAGGTATAAAAAAAAAATAAAACAAAATGGCATAAACATAGCCCGCATGGGTCCATCAATAAACAAAGATGCCAAAAACTATTAAATAACCAAATGGAAAAAAGTTATCGCTTTTGATGCAGCATGCACTAGAAAAAATTTTTTTGTCTTGTCAGGAAATGGGTTAAAGGGAACCGGTCACCATGAAAATGCAATGTAAGCTACCAGCAGCATGTTGATACAGCAGGCGGAGCTGAGCAGATTGATATATAGTGTTATAGGAAAAGATTCAGTATAACTTGTAATTTATTCATAAATTTCTGTCATTCTGGGCTTTGAAGTCTAGGAGGCGGGGCTATCAGTGATTGACAGCTATCTTTGTATACACAGTAATAGAGGGAAGGCTGTCAAAGCCCAAAATATGCAGGAATTTAAATGAATAAGTTCCAAGTTATACCAAATCTTTTCCTATAAAACTATTGTATTTTTGGACTATAAGACGCAAAAGTGAGGGAAAAGTAGCAGTGTTTCATATAGTTGAAATGCTAATGAACCTTTCCATTATGGAAGCAGTCATCAATATGCGGGAAGCACGGGGAGGTGAGGGCAACACTGCACTGGCAGTAGTCACCCCCCTCGTCTTCTTCTGGGTACCGCTGTGCACTGTGCCCAGACCATGTACAGCATCAGAATGTATGCAGGTTGGCGCGTACTATGACCTGACGCTGTGCAACATCAGGTCACTGTGCAGCATGGGCCGAAACAAGAGCAGGGAGCAGTGAGTGAGTAGCAGCACCAGAGCAAGCGAGGTAAGTTTATTTTTATAACGTCTGATCTGAGGTCTGATGGGGTCTTATCTGATTCTTATAGAGGCTGGAGCGGTCTGATCTGAGAATGATGGAGATGGGGGGTTTGATGGAGGGCTGATCTGAAGCTGATTGAGGTTGGGCTCTGATTTTGGGGTCTGCTCTAAAGTCTGATGGAAAATATTGTTTTTCTTATTTTCCTCCTCCAAATCCTAGGTGCGTCTTATAGTCTGACAAATACAGTATATTTCAGTCTGCTCCTCCTGCTCTATAACATGCCTGCAGCTCAAACACCATGTTCAATGTGACCTGCTCTTGTTAAACAGTCTGGGTCCTACATTGGGTATAACACATTTAACAATTGTCCTTGGAATCTGCCGTTAATAGAATTTTTAAAGCATACTTTTAGGTACTCAGGAACACAGTACCTTTACAAAGCAGCAATCGTTCTCAGATTCCTGGTTTTATTTACTGAGGGTTTCAAGGCCACACCTTAGATTTTGCACTAAATATCTGCAAATAATGTATCTATCCTTTTAGAAAGGACTCATTGGAATCATCAGAACGCAGTTCTCGCACCTTTAGTTAATAATATGGTTTTTCACATTGCATTTAACCTTGATAGGAATCCATTTAAACAGGCGCTGCCTACATTACTGTGTGTGTACTGCTTGTTGCTCTGATATTAGCTGTGATGTGCTGTTGTATCTCATGTCCATTTAGATAATACATTTCACAGGAATTAGATGTTCATTAATTATCAGGCTTCAAGTCAATTAAATTTGGGTAATGGATAATAAAATAAGAATTAAGCAGTTTACAGACCGCATCATGTCTTAAATAGATTACGATCATTTTATTGTGGAAACAAATGACTCTTTACCTAAGCTCACGCCAAAGCTGTCATGAGAACCATGATGTGAATTTCTCTTCAGTAGAGAAGGATATAGCAGGTGCCTAGAGGAAAGGAGACCACATCCTGGAGACACATAAAAACATACAATTGCTATATTAGATAGGAAAGTATATGAAATGAATACTGTACATAAAAAGAGATCTGCATATGAATCATATCCATATAGTTAAACATCTACTAAGATTAGCCCTATCCTGAATTCCAATTTTTCCTCTTTACCTTTTGTTTCTTGATTAAAAGCATATTTTTGCTTCCAAATACTACATGTGAAGAATCTATTCTCCTTGAGGATTTACCTCACCTGTTTCTAGCAGAATCTTAGGACTGCATGTCACGGGGGAGACAAGGGAAGGTGTGCCCTGTACTTGAAACCCCCCTTCTTTCCCTACCTACTTGCCTCAAACGGCCCTAGGCGGCCGCGGACAACCACGAAGACGTTCCCTATACTGGGTAAGTGCAGAGGGAGGGAAAGGGAACACAGGGAGAGACAAAACACAGACGGAACAAACACAATGATAGAGTAGTCAGCAAGCCGGGTCAAACACAGGAGATAGCGTAAATACCAGGGGTCAAGAGAAGAGAGGTCCAAGTCCAAGTCCAAAGTCAGAGTCCAAATAGTAAATCCAAAACACAAGGTCGCACAAGCACTGATCAAAGGTATAAACTAATCACAGGCGTCTGAGTGAGGCAGTTGCCATCTTTAAATAGCCCGCCCAGGATCATGTGATGTGGCCAGCATCACATGACCTGAGGCGGAGCAAGCTGTCCAAACAATATGTAAAGTAGCCATGTGGTGTGATCAGCACCACATGGCTAAACCCAAACAGAGAATTAACTCATGAAGTGCTGGCTGACAAGACCAGCACTTCAATTCCCTATTGCTCGTCTCTAGGGGGGCGGAGAGGTCCGGCGATGTTGTGCAGAGGGAGCGTGACGCCGACCTCGCGTGACACTGCAGGTATTTACCCTTTAACCACTACTGTTTGAGTGGCGTTTCTAACTATCGCAACAAGTATATAGACAGCAGATGGGTGTCATCTGTGTGCTGTCCGCAACCGTGTGGTCATTCTGCAAATTATAGAACATGTCCTTTTCTTGTCTGGACAAGAGTAGCCATTTCTATAATAAAATTGTGGCATGCACACAGACAGTATCCATATATTACGATCCACGGTTACGGGTTGTGTGCATGAGGATTAACCCGTATGCAGGGATCTGGAATTTTCTGCTATGAGTTTTTATGTTGCATTTGAAGAATAGTCGCTGACTGGTGGAGTAGACAGGGAAAGAGAGTCACGGAAAAGAGCTAAGCAGTGTCGGACTGGGGTGCCTAGGGGCCACAAGTAAAATTTATTTTGGGGGCCCACCGTATGGAAACATTCAAATATTACCTGCTCACACAGCAGCGAGATGTTACCAGATGACTGAATATGGGAGTCCCTGCAGCAACTTTGAGAAGGTAGGTCCTGGGGAGAAGAGGACACTGGTAGCTTTCCTCTATACCTAGAAGTCAGTTTCTTTAATAATCTACCAGGTTTTTACATGAACATAGGCTGTTTAAGTGTTGTACACTGAATATATGTATGTAGTGCAGTAAGTCTACTGTGTTATGTGCCACTTGTGCAGGGGGTGGGAGACTAGGGGCTCATTAAATCACCTGATTGGAACGTTAAAAATGAAAATAATAAATCCTTTGTTAAATATATTGATTAAAATATGGGAGCAAGGAGCTCCAACTCTGTACTTAGTTCAGACCGATAGATATAACCTCGTAGAGAGGGTGTGCAAGTGGAAACCATATGGATGTCTGTCTCAACTCACTATCTCTCAATACTCAGATAAGAGAGATAAAAAATACTGAATAATGCCTCACTCTCCTCAAGGTTATACTATAGAGATCTGGCACCCTTCACAATGTATTAGTATAGTGCCATCAATCCCCTAACTCAGCACCACCTAATTTGTATAGCAATAGGTTTTTGTGCTGAGAAACTGACTCAGGGAAACTTCCCTAAGTTTAGGTTGTGTCAATAGGCAATGTGCTGCAACCTCATTTCATATAGTTGCTCACATGGACAGCATTCTAATTCTCCACATAATCCTCCTACCTATTGAATCTTGCTATTCCTCCTGTCTCATTAACCCACTCTACGCGTTTCCATGCGGTAATTAACCCGCATTTCATCAGAAGCAAGTAAAAATAGCAGGTAAGTAATCATAGAGAATAGCCAATATAAGCACTGCACATGGTGGTGTGCAGCACAACAGCATCCCGGCACTGTGATGGCTGTGCGCCATCAGACAACAAGGCCATTACCAGTAATGTCATCTATAGACATCATATATAGATGAAAACAATGTCACAAACCTGTGATCTTCAATTCAAATGTGTATATGTTAAAGTAATCATAGGTAAGTATCGATGACATATCAATAAAAAGACTACTGACATTATCTGGACCAATGACAACCAGCAGTCAGCACATAACTATATATCTCAAAAGAGACCATTGGAAACAATGTAACCATCTGTTGTATCTCAAATGTTAGGTAAGTATCGATGATCCATCAATAAAAGAACCGCTAACATTATCTGGGTCAATTGCTTCCCGCAACTGCATATTAGGGGATAGATTACCCCTATCGTCTTGCAGTTGATAAATGATCTTATCGCAAAAGAGGTCCCAGTGGTCGTGCTTCTGAAGTGCTTACCCCTTGTAATATGTTTACAAAAAGAGCATGTCCCACATGGAAATGTACCGACCAGGTCATTCCTCAACCATGACCCAGTTGGTTTTGGGGCCTGGTAAAAGCTATGAATGAGATGATCCTGCAGGTTGCGATTGCGGCGATAAGTAATGGATGGGTATCTAGTTAGAAGGGCCCCAATGTCCGGGTCGGATATTAAAATACCCCAATAGGCCGACAGTATTTCTTTAATCTCGCGATGGGATCTATCGAAGGTGCCGATGATCTGGCACACGTTATCATCCTTTGGTCTATTCTGGGGGCATAGCAATTGTTCTCGATTACTACACAGCACATGCTGATATGCTTGTTTGACCACTTCCCGTGGATAACCATGATTGTGGAACTGAGTTCGTAGATCACATGCTGCCACCCTTAAGTCAGACAGTGCAGAGCAGTTCCTTCGAACCCTCAGATACTGCCCTTTAGGTATACCCCTTTTTAGAGATGTCGGATGGCCACAGTCCCATTTTAACAGATTGTTAGTGGTGGTGGGTTTTCAATAAAGGTTAGTCACTAGTTTACCCGTCCTATCAATAGTAATGGAGAGGTCCAAAACAATAACTGCATTTATTTTGGAGGATACAAATCGATGGAACTCCACCTCCTGACCTCTCCATAGGATGAACACGTCATCGATAGTGATGATCGAGCACCGCGATTCTCGGGTGCTCAGGTGTTCTGGCCGAACACTAGGTGGTGCTGGAGTGCTCGGCCGAGCACCCGAGTATAGTGGAAGTCAATGGGAGAAGACCAGACACCCCCAACTCTGCGGAGGGGAGGGTGTCTGGTTCATAGGGAAACGTGAGAAAATGGTTGAAACACCACAGAAATGGTTAGGGAACAGCATGGGGAGGATGTCTGGATGCATATTGGACACCGAAGTCGCTGCTATAAACGATGATGTCCGACTATTACGCCACTTTTACGGAATGACAATAATACCCCCCAAAACCAAATATAACATCGATTTTAAAGGAAATATTGTTAGGAAAAAAATATTTACTTGTACGTAAAGCGCAAGTGCTGCCAAAAATTACAAGGAAGAGGCACTCCGATACAACCGGTATATAACATAAAGGAGCGCCTCATTCACATTGTGGTACAATTGTTCATGACGTGGGACTCCTACACTCATAAAGCCTATGCTCAAAGTGATAGGGCTGCCAAAAATTACAAGGAACATGCACTCCAATACCCCCTTTATTACACATAAAGGAGGGCATCAGACACACCCTTGAAAAATTATGATTGATGGCCTGCAGTTGACACTCAAAAACAATAGGGTTGACGTGCTGCTGCTGAGCCGAGTGTCTAAAAAATGATGGGTGACATGCTGCTGAGCTGAGCATCTAAAAAATGATGGGTGACATGCTGCTGAGCTGAGTGTCTAAAAAATTATGGGTGACACGCTGCTGAGCGTCTAAAAAATTATGGGTGACATGCTGGTGAGCTGACCGTATAAAAAATTATGGGTGACATGCTGATGAGCGTCTAAAAAATTATGGGTGACATGCTGGTGAGCTGACCGTATAAAAAATGATGGGTGACATGCTGCTGAGCTGACCGTTTAAAACATTATGGGTGATATCCCGCTTAGCTGACCATCTAAAACATAGTTTAGGGCCAGCTGGTGATCTGACCTTCTAAAACATTATGGTTGAGGGCCTGCTGGTGAGCTGACCGTCTAAAATATTATGGTCCTGGGCCTGCTGGTGAGCTGACCGTCTTAAACATTATGGGTGACATGCTGCTTAGCTGACCTATAAAAAATTATGGGTGACATGTTGCTGAGCTGACCGTCTAAAACATTATGGGTGACATGCCGCTTAGCTGACCGTGTAAAACATTATGGTTGAGGACCAGCTGGTGAGCTGACCGTCTAAAACATTATGGTTGAGGGCCTGCTGTTGAGCTGACCGTCTAAAAAATTATGGTGCAGGGCCAGCTGGTGAGCTGACCGTCTAAAAAATTATGGTGCAGGGCCATCTGGTGAACTTCGAGGGCAGCCTAATAATCAGTTTCATATGATAGAGGATGAGGAGGAAGAGGACGAGAAGAGGAAGTGATACATGGAAATACAGTGTATTCAATACACCCTAAAAGCCACATTTAAGGTTCCTTCATGTTAAGTCGCTTTCTTCTAGTGGAGTAGAGAAGTCTGGGGATATCCAGGCCTTGTTCATTTTGATAAGCGTCAACCTGTCAGCATTTTCAGTTGACAGGCGGATGGACTTGTCAGTAATTATGCCCCCAAGGCACTAAATACCCACTCAGACAAAACGCTGGCGGCAGGGCAGGCCAGCACCTCCAAGGCATAGAGCGCCAGTTCGTGCCACGTGTCCAGCTTAGACACCCAATAATTATACGGCACAGAGGGATCGCTGAGGACATTGACACGGTCATCTTCCAAAACTTTTCCCTCCTTGTGACACTAGGCCGCTCATCAGGGTGAGGGTGCTGGCGGGATGTCATGAAACTGTCCCAGGCCTTGGAGAGTGTCGCCCTGCCTTTGTTGGAACTGCTGTGTGTTCCCCTTGTCTCCCCTCCACGGGTGGCCAAGGAACTACATACTCTACCGCCAGCATTGTCAGATGGAAATTTTTTGGAGCAATTTTTTGAAAAGAGCCTTCTGGTATTGCAACATTTTACTTGTCCTCTCCACTACAGGAATGGGAGATGAGAAGTTCTCTTTGTAGTGGGGGTCGAGGAGAACCAGTAATCGGTGTTGGCTAAAATGCGTATAACGCGAGGGTCACGGGAAAGGCAGCATAGCATGAAGTCAGCCATGAGTCCCAACAGACAAGGCTTCGCTCTCCTCACTAGGAGGATGACTCTCAATATCCTCCTCGTCCTCTTCCTCCTCTTCGGCCCATCCACTCCGAAGAGATGCTGTAAACGTGCTATGGCTACCCTGTGTAGCGGTGGCAACCGTCTCCTGCTCCTCCTCGTCCTCCTCCAATTCGCGCCGAGAAGACAAACCGAGGGTGGTCTGGCTATCACCCTGTATAGGGTCTTCCCCCATTTCCACCTCTTCCACGCGCAAAGCGTCGGCCTTTATTGTGAGCAGTGAGTTTTTTGGAGACACAGAAGTGGGATGGTTACGGCGATAATTGCATTAAAATTGTAGATTCATCAAAGTTGCGTAAAACCTCACAGAGGTCAGACATCAATGCCCACTTGTCGCTTTTGAAGAGTGGAAGCTGACTGGAAAGGTGCCAACCGTGTTGCAGCTGGTATTCTACTACTGCCCTCTGCTGCTCACAAAGCCTGCCCAACATGTAGAAGGTGGAGTTCCAGCGTGTGCTCAGGTCGCACACCAGTCGGTGAGCTGGAAAGCGCAAGCGCTGCTGCAGCTTTGCCAGGCCAGCTGAAGTTGTAGGTGACTTTCGGAAATGGGCACACAGACGACGCACCTTCACGAGTAGCTGAGGCAAATTGGGGTAGGTTTTCAGAAACCGCTGAACCACTAAGTTGAAGACATGGGCCAGGCATGGTATGTGTGTAAGGTTGGCCAGCTCCAAAGCCGCCACCAAGTTGCGGCCGTTATCAGATACAACCATGCCTGGCTGTAGGTTGACTGGCGAGAGCCACAGCTCAGCCTGGTCCCTTATGCCCTGCCACAGCTCTGCGGTAGTGTGCTGTTTGTCACCTAGACAAATAAGCTTGAGCATGGCCTGTTGCCACTTCCCGACTGCTGTGCTACACTGCTTCCAGCTATTGAGTGAAGTCTGACTGGTGCTGCAAGATGGCAATTCTGCATGGGAAGTGGAGGAGGAGGTGGAGGAAGAGAAGGATGGGTTGCAGCCACTACTGTAGGTGGTGGCGGAAATCCGGATGGAAGTAGGGCCCGCAATCCTTGGCCTGGGTAGCCAGCCTCCACAACGTTCACCCAGTGTGCCGTCAGGGAAATGTAGCGTCCCTGGCCAGAAGCGCTTGTCCATGTGTCAGTTGTTAAATGAATCTTGCCAGTAATTGCGTTGGTCAGGGCACGAGTTATGTTTCTGGACACATACTGGTGTAAGGCGGGGATGGCACACCGGCAAAAATAGTGCTGGGGACTGCGTAACGAGGAACAGCCGCCGCCATCAGGCTGCGAAAAGCCTCAGTGTCCACAAGCCTAAACAGCAACATTTCCAGCACCAGCAATTTGCAAAAGTGTGCATTTAGTGCTATGGCCTGTGGGCGGATGGCTGGGTATTTGCGCTTTCGTTCAAAGGCCTGGGGTATGGACATCTGTACGCTGCGCTGGGACACAGAAGTGGATGTGCTCACTGATGGTGCTTGCGAGGGTCCAGGTGCAGGGGGAGGCATCTGGGCCTGCGTCTTGGACAGCAGGTAACAGAGGGGAAGAGGAGGCAGTGGTGTGACCTGCAGACACAGATCATGGACCCAGGCATTTGGCCCAACTTTTAGGGTGCTTTGCTGCCACGTGGCGGATCATGCTGGTGGTGGTCAGGTTGCTGGTGTTTACACCCCTGCTCATCTTGGTATGGCACAGGTTGCAAATTACAATCCGTTTATCATCAGCACTTTCCTCAAAAAACCGCCAGACTGCAGAACACCTAACCCTTGGGAAGGGAGATTGCCGCAAGGGGCTGCTCCGGGGAACAGTTGTGGGCCTGGTTGGCGTGGCCTGTCCTCTCCCTTTTGCCACCCCACTGCCTCTTCCAGCCTGTTGCGGTGCTGTGGAACCCTCCCCCTCTGTACTGCTGTCCTCGCTCGGCTTGCCACCTTCCCAGGTTGGGTCAGCAATTTCATTGTCCACCACCTCCTCTTCCACACTCTGGTCATCCTCCTGACATGGTGACCTAGCAAGAACCTGACTTAACTGCGTCTCATCCTCATCATCAACACTAGTTGCCCTTGACTTATTGGCAACTGTGTCTCATCATCATCATGCACCTCGTGAGACACTACTTGCCGTTCCCCACCGTCATCTTCTTCAGACTGTGGATGCTCAATAGTTTGGGAATCAGGGCACAATATCTCCTCATGTCCCACTTCAAGTGGCCTTGGCAAGAGGCCCAAGCCTAGGAACGGTGATGAAAAAAGCTACTCGGAATATCCGAATGTGGGATTACTTCTTTGCCTAGACTCTGCTTGGTGGGAGGAAGGAGGATCAGGGTGAGGATTTTGTTGCCCACACTCTTGGCTACTGAGACTGGACTTTGTGGAAGAGAGGGTGGTGCTTAACCGACTGGAAGCATTATCAGCTGATATCCAACCGACTACCTGCTCTCACTGGTGCGGCGACAAGAGTTGTGTCTTGCACCCTGCAAACTGTGACATGAAGCTAGGAGTTTTGGATGACTTTGTTTCTTGTGCTCTGCCAGCAGGCACAGTTTCACCGCGCCCAGAGCCATCGCCTCTGCGTTCACCATCAGCAGCACGCCTAATTCCCTGTGCTGCTCGCCTTGTGCATATTATATAGTATATATGCAACTTTGTCACAAGTACAGTAGTGCAGATTTTTATTAAGTGTATGATCAGAAAAATTTCACCGAATGTCAAATATTTAGAATGCGCATACGTTATAAAGCAGGCACAGCTGAGGTACTGCGGCCTTAATTAACGGTAGAAAAAATAGCAACGGATGTCAGGTATATAGACTACAGAACGGTTCTAAAGCACACGCTGTGCACGTGGTATTAGCGTCAGGCGCACTTGCGTTCTTTTTGCCCCAAAATGTAAAAAAAATGCAGCCAGATATAACAATGGACTTTTGTGTCTTTTGAACAGAACTACTAGCCCTGCCTAGCCAAATCCTATCCCTACACTATATGTGCCTCCTTGCGCAAATGTTATACAGCAGACGCAAAAGAGGTACTGCGGATGTAATTAACAGCAGAAAAAATAGCAAAGGATGTCAGGTATATAGTATATATGGCGTTAATGTCAGGTCACCTTGCGCAATTTTTAGCCCCTTAAAAAAAAAAAAAATATATATATATATATTGCAGCAAGATATAATAGCCCTTAAAAGGGCTTTTGGGTCTTTTCAAAAGAAATACTATCCCTGCCTAGCGTTCTTCTCTCCCTACACTATCTGTCCCTCCTTGCAGCACCTCTCCCTGACTCAGTATGAGCCGGTCACATGTCACCGGGTGCTTTATAGCACCCGATGACGTGTTCCCGGCCATCCAATCAGTGTAATGCCAGTAGCCAACATGGCTACTGGCATTACAGTGAATGCCAGTACCTCCCCGAACGCTAATTGGCTAATTAGCGTGCGGGGAGGGGACTCGAGCATGGCACTCGAACACACGCGGTGTTCGGCCAAACACTGCGTGGACCCAAGCGCTGCCATGTTTGGCCGAATACCATATTCGGCCGAACATGTTTGCTCAACGCTAGATAAATCTTGCCATTAATATTATTGATGACGCAAAACCTTCCATAACATCAGAGAACACCACCTTATTCAGGGGCCCACTGGGGGATTCTTATTTACCCCTGTGGACCAGTCGGAGCCTGGAGCTAAGGAACAATACCAGGAAACAGCAGAGAGAATGCTAAAGCCAGATGAGATTCAAAGGCAGAGTCAAAAATAGGAGAGGACTACAAGTGACACAACAGCAGACACAAAGGTGGTCAGACTACCCAAAATCAATACCAATGCAGCATACAACTGACTTATCCAACTGTGTAGTCAAGAGACAGCAGAACAAATGAGAAAATAATGTTTCAATAATGTAGTAACGACTTGGGACAAAATAACTGGCACAGGTGGCAGGGCAAACCAGGTTTAAATAGAGTGTCAGTTGCAGTGGTGTACATAGAGAAGTAAGGGCCCCATAGCAAGGATCAAACCAGGCCCCCCATACAGAACAGAAGGGTTTCTGCCTAAACCATTTTCTATGACCCTTGGGCCATTTTTTCCTGCTGCCTCATTTGCTAAAACTTGTTTCTTTAGAGGATAGAGTCCTGACCAAGTTTTCACCTCCAGTAGAAGAGGAGATAATACCAACTTAGACTGGGCCCCCTCTTGACCTGGGCCCCATAGCAGTCGCATGGTCTGCCACTATGTTAGTTATGCTCTGATTGGTCACCCTAGCAGCTCCCTGATTGGTCCACTGTCCAAGCTTACTGACTGGCAATCAGCCAGACCTCTTGATTGGTGGAATTGCAGGAGTCTGGAGATTGGTCAGATGTCCGTGCACTCTGTGCGCTGCCCAACACCCCCACCAGCGCCACCAAAAAGACAATGGTAGAGTTGCTTGAGGAGTGCAGAAAGGTAAGTTTATTACATCTGTCTGCTCCAGTGTCAGGGAAACCAATATAATTAGGCACAAGAAAAAGTTTAGACACTAATTAGAATCTAATAACAATTCTTCGCTGACAGATAATATGCTGCTTGTAATGATTTTTAAATTTCTTGGATTGTCTAAAATGTCTCAGTGGTACCAAAGCAGACCAGACATTAATGTTACAATATAATTCCCTTTAATTTTAAAGCACTTTACTTGCATTTTAGTACGCCCCGGGAGAGATCATCAGCACAAAGAACGATATCACAATTTTCTTGATATAAATGGATTAGCATCGTACCCCTCAGTGAGAATATTATTACAGTACAAAGTCGTTTTACCTCTGACAATTGGTGCATGCATGAAAAAAGTATTTGTGCTACACATTAAAGAATCAAAGTTTTTTTGTGATGATAACCCCCAGGGTATGCCATTTAATCCTATGTTTATCCTGTAAGACCATGTTATTATATTTCTATATTCTTTCCATTGCTCTTACTGTTGAAGCATCACATTGCTGAGGCTGTCATGTGGCTGCACTTCAGTTAAATAAAAAGTGACTTCCACTCATATAGCCTGTATGGACTGAGCGCCCACAGCCTGGAGATGGATACGGAGTGGCACAAGCAGACGTACAAGCTGTGAGAGGGCAGGTGGCACTGTGTGCAGGGGGGCCCTGGAGAATGAGGCCCACTTCCTGCTAACCTACAGCTTATTTCCATAGCAGTGTTGCCAACCATAATATTTCTTTTTTCTGGAGAACTTATGCAAAAATCACGGACAGACAACATTTTTTACGGACAAATTGGAAAACCATAGTGAGTGATGAAGATTATAAGTAATACATGTCTATAGTTCAATTACTGATAAACCACGTTACCAGCATTTACTGTGAGCTGTAAAATGATGATAATTACAACAAAAATAATCTAAGCAAGTACCACCAGCCTCAAAAAAATCACGGACACATCTATTTGTTTTTACGGACACAGGAAAAAAGTCGCCTATTTTTATGGACTGTCCATAGATGAGCAGAGGGAACTCCACATCCTACTGGAGGAAGAGGAGTCCACTATGGAGATCGCTGTTCAAAATGTTTCCATCTGCCACCAACTGAGAGGAAGATGAGATACCATAGACCTTTACTGCCCACTATATGTTGAGACACCTTGGACTATTATACCCCAATACTGCCCCTTTAATCCAATATCCACCACCTTTAATTCCCACATCAAACCCCCTTCCACAATACCTATTATTTTCTTTTGCTTTGGAAATGCTACATGTTTTACTTTTAAAGCTTTTTTGTATTTGAATTTAAATACTGGTCCAAGCAGACACAGAAAGCAGAAAAAAGAGAAGAGCAGCAGTAAGATGCCATAGAGAAGAGCAGGGACTAGACTGTGTTCCTGCATGCAGGGTGCATGATAGGTTTTACCAGATATCTTAAATGGTTGACTATGGTCCACATTCTATAGACTAAAATCATTTTCTTTTAAGCCCCAACCATTAAACATTAGACATTCTCTAGTACAGGGATCAGCAACCTCCAGCTGTTATTAAACTAGAACTACCATAATCCTTCTTTCACTTCTTTGTTACAGAGAGCATTTCACTCGTTCATCGGGTAACCGGCAGCACCTTTACACCGCCAGATAATCACTAACGAGTGATCCTTGGATTCTCAGTCCATGTAAAGGGCCCTTTAGAAACCTGTTACCCCAGTCGAATGACATTATAGACATCTTATCGTTGTCCAAGATTTTCCTATGTCTGTGGTCTCTTTTAGTGGAGTACAATGATTTCCATCACATAACAGTGTGTTCCTCTAATGTCCATCATGCTGTTGGGACCCCTTGTGATCAGCTGAAATCTAAAGCTAGCTACAAATGGTTCAATTACCTGCAGTGCCACCACAGGTGGTTCAATTACCTGCAATGCCACCATGCTTATTATTGACATCAATAGACTGGTCATGTAATCTCTCCATCTAATCTCTACCATTCTTGGTAGCTCCTTTCCTATAGTGTACCTGTTGGAAATTGCCCGCAGCAATGTACCTAATGGGGGACCCTTTATATTATAATACTATTATAATAATATAATAAAACAGTATATTTGAAAAAGGGTTCTCTCCTGATAAAAAGAGACCCTTCTTGCTAGCACCACCTTGTTCAAGGTACTCAAAATCTGACTTTTTAACAAGCCTTGGGGCATGACAAGGGAAAATAGCTAAGTTAGATATCCACCCGTTTTTCCATGCCTATAAATGATGCACTCAAGCAACATTTGGTGTTTATAGCTATAAAATGGAAAAAAATAATAACTTCTTGCACTTCTTGCAACTTTTTATGTACATGATAATTCCACTGTGTATCCAGGTACCACGCTGACATATTTCAGTCAGGTGTCTACGAAAGCCAAGAATGAAAATGTTTAATACGTAAGAACTATCTCAGTTTTGCAGAAAGCCCCTGGAGATACATTGAAGAATATTATAGGTTACTGAGGAGAACAAAAACTACCTAAGTCCTACAGTACATTTGAGAGGGTAAAAAAGAATATCCAATTAAAATGTAAATGTAGATAATACCAAATACTAGTTTGGTGTCTTTTCATGCTATAAGCCTTGAGGTATTACTTGGTGAATGTAATTTGCATACAATTAAAACTTAATGTGCCCTTTACTTTTAACAGAAAAATAGAATCTTAAAGAGGACGAGTCAGCACTGTTGACATGTCTGCTTTAGTAAATACTTGTTTTCCTCATAAGATAATACTTTTTAGAATGTTGTATTGCGCTGTTACCCTGTGGCTGGTTTACATGGCCCGATGGTTGGGCAGATTATCAAGGATGAACTCTCCGGTGAACACTTGTTCCAGACAATCCGCCTATGTAAAGGTGCAGCCGATTACCTATTGAACGAGAGAAACGCTCGGACATCTCATACACCTTTCTACCACAACCTACACAACCCACAAACATCTTTCAGTTCTCTTCAATAACATGATCAAACGTATTATTAGTATCATTTCAGCACTTCGGAGGATTTATTAAGACTTGAGTTTCATATAGCAGTCTTAATAATAAGTAGAGATGAGCGAATCTATTTGCCGCTTCGTAGATTCGTATCGAATCTTGGGATTTTTCAGCTGCGAAGCGAATCCGAATATTAGGTGATTCGCTTTGCTTTTGTACGCATTCGCTACGTAGTGTGTCCTATAAATTATACGCTATTCTACGTATAATTTAGTTACTCTATACGCTGTCGCGTATGAATTCAATTCATCGATGCAGACTTTTCCCTGGTAGTTACTCTATACGCTGTTGCGTACGTATTTAATTCAGCGATGCAGACTCCTCCCTGGTAGTTCCGCCCCTTTCGCCAGCGCGGGAGGATGACTAGGCAACTCAGGAAATTAAGTTGCGCATTCGTGCGCCTCATCCCTTTTTTCCCCCTTTTCAGGTTATTTGGGGAGCCCCTTGAAAGAGGGTTTTTTAAGGTACCTTTGCTGTTTTTTTTTTTACCCATTTGGATTACAATTTTACCTATGTGGATTACAAATTGCGACTGAGTTTGGGACTCTGCTCCAGTATGACAAGCGTCAGAAGAAAAGAGACTTAAACATGTCCGTGAGCATACTAGGTAGGTGATATTTAAAATTTTTATATTATACCTATAATAATGTATTTGCACTTTACCATATATATGTCTCGAATATTCGCTCTGCCTCTGAGGAGTGCACGCCGCGGCCTCTCCTCGTACGTGCCTGCATATTTCGTAATCGCTTAGACAATAGTACGCTGAGATTCGTAAGCTATTTGTACGCTCATGCATACGTCTTCTAAGAAGTTGAGTACATTTTGTAAATGAACGTTCATTATTAGTGAGCGAATGTTCGCTAATAGCACATAATAACATATATTTTGTACGCAAATACAACGAATCTATTCGTCGAATATACGAATTTTAGGAAAAGTTCGGCGAACAATTTTTTGAATGATTCGCTCATCTCTAATAATAAGTGCGCTGGAATAAGATGTACAGGTTCCAAACTTATTGAAGGGGTTATCCCATGAATAATGTAAATCATATAGTTGCATGCTGCAGTTTGTGTCTGGCCGATTTCCGGCATTGTCTGCCAGAACAGCTTGCCGGAATTTACACCCCAGGTGTGAAACTAACCTTAGTGATCCGTTGCTTCTGTAGAAAAAAAAAGCACATGTAATTCATATGCAAATAAGTTGTTACGTGCACCAATGACAGGCCTAAACAACTTTGTGTACGCTTGCACCTGCTTGCCATCCCCTCCCTCCTCTTCTTGATTGACATGGACATGAGTATGCCGAAATCTAGTCCATTTATTCAAGAAGGAATGGGGGAGGCTGGCAGAGGTAGCAGGAGGAACAAGGGTGCACAGGGTAGCTGGTCAATTTCATATGGATGTAAATAATTTTTTCTCCAGGCAAAGTGAAATACAGTGAAATTCCCCATCAAAATGAATATACCCTACCTGCAAGGTGCATTGACAATTTGGATATATACACCAATGAACAAAGGGGTAACAATGTTTGATCTTTTGACTTTCAGGCTCCATATCTCACCATCCACTACAGCTTCGAATGTGAGGCTACCATCATTTTATAGACAATCATCTTGGCTATCTCATACATAAATTGGATTTATTTAGCTATTTAGCATATTATTAGTTCTGCTGATTCTTCTCATGTAACTGCATTGATACTGTTTTGCTCCTGGTGGTGGAACAATCTTTTTCTTCTTGTATGCTACAAATTACAACCTGTTGTCACATTACCTAATAGCTCAGTGTGTTATTAGGTTGATTCCCAAGTGAAAGGTCACTGGTTCGAATCGAAGAGCAGCCATGATGAAGCTTTCCCAAGAAAAGAAAAACAGCATCATCCAGCTCATTGATAGTGGTATCTCAGCCAAGAAAATTGCCAACTACATAATGTGAGTGCCATGACAGTTGGAAGAATAAGAAATTAAGTCCATCTATCCATTCCAAAGCCAAGAGGTGGACGTCCAGGCAAAATATCGGAGTCAACAAGTCAGCTCATCACAAGGTCTATCAGTTATGTTGCAACAAACATGGCAGTGGAGGTGGCTTTTATGCATTGTAATAGTGCAAACACAGATGTCCATCGTATCACACAAGTCTGGAATGGTGGCCTGAAAAAGGTGAAGAAGCCTCAACTTTAATATCATCATAAGAAAAGTTGGCCTAAGTTTGTTAAAAAAACAGTGGACAGTAGAAGATTGGAAACAGGCAACTTGGAGCCATGAGATGAAAGTCAATAGACTGAGCTCTGATGGGAGCAAATGGGTCTGGAAGGGAAAAAAGACAACAGATTTTGGTCGAGACATGCTTGAATCTGATCGAGATCATGCCCAGAAGGATTCAGGCAGTGTTGAAAGTCAAAGGTGGATTTACAAAATAATAAAATTAAAATTTAGAATTTTTGTAGTAAAACAGTAACAATGTCACACAAAAGAACAAATATTATATACACATTGTTTGCCAAAAATAGTAGATACAATTGATATGGTAGGAATAAGTGCACGGCGGCACTGGAAGGTAACCCAAATGTCCTACCATCACCTAGGGAGTTTTCATCCGTCGCTGCAGTCCAGGTGTAAGCGTATAAAATGTCAGCTACCCCTGTGCTAGATGACAGGACAGAGAAATGGAGGACGGGGTAGGCTAACCCTAATGTATCCCTGAGGGGGGGGGGGTTGCTATCCTGGCCCTGTAGCCTAACCACGGAGCACCCGCCCCGAAAGGGGCGACCCCGTCCGGAACCTTTCCCTTAAATAAGTGCCCCTAGTATGCCCTACCACCTCACCTTACCCTACATGCATGTTTCACCTAACTAAAATAGGCTCATCAGGGGAAAATTGCTGCCAGAGGGAGGGCAAAAGAATATAGCAACTATTAGTTGGTGGCACTCGATATATGAGGGTGCCCCAAAGGATAATTAAGTTCCCGGATGTGGCCTTAATAAGAGTTGCAGTAGGTAACGCTAGAGGAATCCAGGCAGAGATGTACACCCAGATCCTCAAGGTATGGGGTCTGAACAACCGGTCAGGCGATAGTGTGCCTAACCTGTGCAGCAGGAAGGCGCCTGCATTTAAACGCTGAGTCCTCTGAGAACGAGGTCAGGCCCAGCGTTACAGCGATGACGCGTACATGTGACGTCATCGCGTTCCGCCGTTCTGCGCATGTGCAGTGCGGACCCGGCAGAGTAACTAGGCAATTTTAGATATAAAGGTCAAAATGCCTAAGGCTTTTAAGCTTAGAGGAACAAAAAATAGTGAAACCTGGGTACAGAGGCTCATTATATGCATAGATGGGGCCACTACACGATACAGGGGGTCAAATTGCCGCACCACATAAGTATATTGAGGTGACCCTCTAGACAGATATGAAAAATATCAACTGAAAATAATGTCATATAGAACGGGCATCATTCAATGACGTTTAAGCAAAAGTAAAGTTAGCAGGGTGTATACGAAAAAAGCTAGGATTGGGGATGGAGGTGGGTAGGACCCCTTTATATAAAACAACTATAGTTAAGTTGTTCATTTAGTCCTGTTGGATGGACTGTCTGTAAAAGAAAGATCCAGCGTGCCTCCCGCTGCAGTAGGAGGCGGTCCTAGTTTCCTCCCCGGGGTGGAGCTTTTACCACCTCTATACCAATAGCTTTAATACTGTTTGGGTTACCCTGATGAAATTCTTGCACATGTCGGGCTATGGGGGTATCACGTTCATTTGTTATGTCGCCCAAATGTTCCCCTATTCGTCGGCGAAGCTCACGTCTGGTTTTGCCAATATATTCCTTTTGACATTCACATATGATCTTATGTCGTAATGAGTCGCACCTTATTCTCAGATATTTTTTTTCTCCTTAGGGGTCAGTAACCCTAAGGAGAAAAAAATATCTGAGAATAAGGTGCGACTCATTATGACATTTGACAGCGCTACTGAACACGTTAGAGACATACTCAATAAACATTGGCCTGTATTGTTAATGGACCCAGATATAGAGGATATGGTACACAGTTACCCACAAGTCACCTTTAGGAGAGGTAACAGTTTACGGGACATGCTAGTTCAGAGCCACTTCACACCACCCCCACAGGCCACCACCTGGCTCAGCCGGGAACCAAAGGGATGTTTCAGGTGCAGTGGGTGCATAGCATGTAATACTATACAGAGCGCAAAAACTTTTCTCAGCAGTAATCTCCAAAGGACGTTTACAATCAATGGCTTTATTAACATGTACGTGTCATCGCTGTAACGCTGGGCCGGAACTTGTTCTCAGAGGACTCAGCGTTTAAATGCAGGCGCCTTCCTGCTGCACAGGTTAGGCACACCATCGCCTGACCGGTTGTTCAGACCCCATACCTTGAGGATCTGGGTGTACATCTCTGCCTGGATTCCTCTAGTGTTACCTACCGCAACTCTTATTAAGGCCACATCCGGGCACTTAATTATCCTTTGGGGCACCCTCATATATCGAGTGCCACCAACTAATAGTTGCTATATTCTTTTGCCCTCCCTCTGGCAGCAATTTTCCCCTGATGAGCCTATTTTAGTTAGGTGAAACATGCATGTAGGGTAAGGTGAGGTGGTAGGGCATACTAGGGGCACTTATTTAAGGGAAAGGTTCCGGACGGGGTTGCCCCTTTCGGGGCGGGTGCTCCGTGGTTAGGCTACAGGGCCAGGATAGCAACCCCACCCCTCAGGGATACATTAGGGTTAGCCTACCCCGTCCTCCATTTCTCTGTCCTGTCATCTAGCACAGGGGTAGCTAACATTTTATACGCTTACACCTGGACTGCAGCGACGGATGAAAATTCCCTAGGTGATGGTAGGACATTTGGGTTACCTTCCAGTGCCACCGTCCACTTATTCCTACCATATCAATTGTATCTACTCTTTTTGGCGAACAATGTGTATATAATATTTGTTCTTTTGTGTGACATATTTTTTAAGGGCCTATTTTAAATGCTTGAAGTAAAAGCTATGTTTTATTATTGATTATTGTGTTTGGCCATAAGGTTATTTGTATTGAATTGGGGGCAATCCAAATTTATTTTCTGCTATCAGCACTTTCCATACTCTTGGTTATACTAAAACAGTAACAATGCAGTTACATGAGAAGAATCTGCATAACTAATCATATGCTAAATAGTTGCAAGTCCAATTTATGTATGAGATAGCCAAGATGATTGTCTATAAAATGATGGTAGTCTCATGTTTGAAGCTGTAGTGGATGGGGAGAAAGTCAAAAGTTCAAACCATTGTTACCCTTTGTCAGTGTATATAGATGGTAGATGAGAAGGAGTTAACGATCTAAGCCAGGCTGAAATACTATTATCCTCGTACAGTTTGATAAGCATATAATAAAAAGTGTTCACATTTTTCAGGGAAGTGAAATAATTAAATACTTGATTGATTTCCTCATGAAATGCACATTTCTTTGTACTAGCTGGCAGTAATGCACTATACAAGCATGGAAGGATTTCATTTTAAAATACTGTAGATGCATTGATAGCAATTATGTCCTTGTTAATGATTATTGCTGGTTTCCTTGAATGTAATATTCACTGTATTATTGACGGCTGACAAAACACCATTGTTAAAAATACACCGCCTCGGAATAATGAATTTATACAGTCAGCATTCTCAGGACTCGTCTTACCATTGTGAGCACACTGATGACTATTACAGCGAATAAAACGTCCTAATAATGGCAATGTGTTACTTAGTTCCTTTTACATTGTGCAGACCTCAGCTGCCAGCCCACTACCATGTTAATCAGCAGGGAAGCTGGAGTGTGTTAATCACTCCTGTACAGGTCAACTAATATCACTCAATCCATTTATGTACTACTGCATTTCATCAAGCTGCTAAATGATAATGATTCACTTGTACCCAGGGCCGTATTTAGGGTTCATGCTGCCCTAGGCACTCTCTGTGATGACACCCCCCCCCAACACGAACCATTCCCCCACGCCCCCAAATTTCAGCCGTGCTACCACCCCCCAGCAAAACCTGACCCTATGCACTTTAGTCGTCCAGTCACAGGGGTCGGCCCTATAGGCTGACAATGGAGGCTATTGTGCCTGCATGTATTTAATATATTTGTACATAACTATCGCAGCAATGTACCGTGTCTAGAGCTTGCCAGCAAACTTAATGCAACTAAAGGAGTCATGATAAACATACCACATACCCACTATGCACCCACCAGACCTCAAATCAGCAGAATGTGCCCCATCAGACCTTAGATCATTAGAATGTGCCCCAACAGACCTGAGATCAGACCACTGTACCCCCATCAGACCTCAGATCAGCCCGCTGTACCCCCATCAGACCTCAGATCAGCCCGCTGTACCCCAATCAGACCTCAGATCAGCCCACTGTACCCCCATCAGACCTCACATCAGCCCATTGTGCCCCCATCAGACCTCAGATGAGCCCAATGTGCCCCCATCAGACCTCAGATGAGCCCACTGTGCCCCCCATCAGACCTCAGATCAGCCCACTGTGCCCCCATCAGACCTCAGATCAGCCCATTGTGCCCCCATCAGACCTCACATTAGCCTACTGTGCCGCCATCAGACCTCAGATCAGCCCATGGTGCCTCCCATCAGACCTCAAATCAGCCTCTTATGCCCCCATCAGACCTCAGAACAGCCCACTGTGCCCCCATCAGACCTCAGATCAGCCCACTGTGCCACCATCAGACCTCAGATCAGCCCATTGTGCCCCCATCAGCCTTTTGTGCCCCAGCCCCCATCAGACCTCAGATCAGCCTTTTTGTGCCCCCATCAGACCTCAGATCAGCCCATTGTGCCCCCATCAGACCTCAGATCAGCCCATTGTGCCCCATTAGCCCGTTGTGCCCCATCAGACCTCAGATCAGAACATTGTGCCCCATCAGAGATCACATCAGCCTTTTGTGCCCCAGCCCCATCAGACCTCAGATCAGCCCGCTTTTCCCCCATAAGACCTGTCCCATTTGCCAGCCTGACAGGTGCCCCCCCAGATGTGCACAGCCACAAACACACACAAAAAAATACTTACCTGTTCGCTCCAGACTTCAGCGCGCGCCTTCTTCTCCTGAAGCAGTGTGATCCCGCGAGACTTGTGACCCAACTCCGGGTCTCACGGTATCACACAGCCAGCCCAGGAGGAAGCGCCGGAGAGCTGCATGGGGCATGGGGACGGGTAGCCACGGCAGGGTAAGGGTTTATTGAAATAACTGTGTGCACCCCGCACCCAGGGCAGCTTCTAGCTTTTCTGCTGCCTGAGGCGAAAAATGAAATGGCGCCCCCTTCCCTTGCCCCCATCAGACCTCAGATCAGCGTCTTGTGCCCCCATCAGACCTCAGATCAGCGTCTTGTGCCCCCATCAGACCTCAGATCAACACATTGTGCCCCCATCAGACCTCAGATCAGCATCTTGTGCCCCCATCAGACCTCAGATCAGCGTCTTGTGACCCCATCAGACCTCAGATCAGCGTCTTGTGACCCCATCAGACCTCAGATCAGCGTCTTGTGCTCCATCAGACCTCAGATCAGCGTCTTGTGACCCCATCAGACCTCAGATCAGCGTCTTGTGCCCCATCAGACCTCAGATCAGCGTCTTGTGCCCCCATCAGACCTCAGATCAGTGTCTTGTGCCCCCATCAGACCTCAGATCAGCATCTTGTGCCCCCATCAGACCTCAGATCAGCGTCTTGTACCCCCATCAGACCTCAGATCAGCGTCTTGTGCCCCCATCAGACCTCAGATCAGCATCTCGTGCCCTCATCAGACCTCAGATCAGCGTCTTGTGCCTCCATCAGACCTCAGATCAACACAATGTTCCCCCATCAGACCTCAGATCAGCGTCTTGTGCTCCCATCAGACCTCAGATCAGCCTCTTGTGCCCCATCAGACCTCAGATCAACGTCTTGTGCCCCCCTCAAACTCTTGTGCCTCTTGTGCCCACCCAGCCACTTAAAAAAAACATACTTACCTGTCCTGCGCTGCCGCTGCCCTCAGCTCCCGCACTTCACTGTCTTCCCTTCCGGTGCGCACTATGACCTGACGCTGCGTCAGGTCATAGTGCGCGCCGGAAGGGAAGACAGTGGAGTGTGGAACCTGAGGGCAGCGGAGGACAGGTAAGTATGTTTTTTTAAGTGGCTGGGTGGGCTGATCTGAGGTCTGAGGGGGGCACAAGAAGCTGATGGGGAGCGCCCCGTGAAAATTTTTTTTTTCCCCCCACAATCCTTATAGATTCTCCCGGCGGGGTGCTGCCCCCCGCGACCCGCCGCCCTAGGCACCGTGCCCCCGGTGCCTAGTTGCTAATACGGCCCTGCTTGTACCAGACAAATACATACCAATGCGGTCTTTAAAGGAGATTTTTTTTTAGAATGTCTTGTTGATCTGTTCCTCTGTTATTCCTCGTAGAAATAGAAGTGACTATGGGGGTCATATTAGGCGTACTTCTGGTGCAGATTGTGGCACAGCGCTCCGCACAGCAGAATCTACGACTTTTACCCGCTCACGCCAGGTCTAAAAAAGTGGGCATGAGGTAGACGGGGAAATGGTTGGGCCAGCAGGCTTGTCTTATTTACCATTTACTATACCTGTTTTAGGCGTAGAAAATGGTCTAAAAGTAAGACAGCTCAGAAGCTGTCTGAGATTTAGAAGTGGTGGAGAATATGCCAAAGTTATGTACAGGCGGGCTCCTCTTCATAACTTCGGCGAATCCACCGCCAGTGCAGGGCTTTATTAAGAGCGTCTAAAACTATTACTGTACCGGGGGCTGAGACCTCTTAAAAATTGTTTTAAGGCCCAAGAGCTGAGACCTCTTAAAAATTGTGTGGAGGCCCAAGAGCTGAGACCTCTTAAAAATTGTATTAAGGCCCAAGAGCTGAGACCTCTTAAAAATTGTGTGGAGGCCCAAGAGCTGAGACCTCTTAAAAATTGTATTAAGGCCCAAGAGCTGAGACCTCTTAAAAATTGTGTGGAGGCCCAAGAGGTGAGACCTCTTAAAAATTGTGTGGAGGCCCAAGAGGTGAGACCTCTTAAAAATTGTGTGGAGGCCCAAGAGCTGAGACCTCTTAAAAATTGTATTAAGGCCCAAGAGCTGAGACCTCTTAAAAATTGTTTTAAGGCCCAAGAGCTGAGACCTCTTAAAAATTGTGTGGAGGCCCAAGAGGTGAGACCTCTTAAAAATTGTGTGGAGGCCCAAGAGGTGAGACCTCTTAAAAATTGTTTTAAGGCCCAAGAGCTGAGACCTCTTAAAAATTGTTTTAAGGCCCAAGAGCTGAGACCTCTTAAAAATTGTGTGGAGGCCCAAGAGCTGAGACCTCTTAAAAATTGTATTAAGGCCCAAGAGCTGAGACCTCTTAAAAATTGTGTGGAGGCCCAAGAGCTGAGACCTCTTAAAAATTGTATTAAGGCCCAAGAGCTGAGACCTCTTAAAAATTGTGTGGAGGCCAAAGAGCTGAGACCTCTTAAAAATTGTATTAAGGCCGAAGAGGTGAGACCTCTTAAAAATTGTGTGGAGGCCCAAGAGGTGAGACCTCTTAAAAATTGTGTGGAGGCCCAAGAGGTGAGACCTCTTAAAAATTGTGTGGAGGCCCAAGAGCTGAGACCTCTTAAAAATTGTATTAAGGCCCAAGAGCTGAGACCTCTTAAAAATTGTGTGGAGGCCCAAGAGCTGAGACCTCTTAAAAATTGTATTAAGGCCCAAGAGCTGAGACCTCTTAAAAATTGTTTTAAGGCCCAAGAGCTGAGACCTCTTAAAAATTGTGTGGAGGCCCAAGAGCTGAGACCTCTTAAAAATTGTATTAAGGCCCAAGAGCTGAGACCTCTTAAAAATTGTGTGGAGGCCCAAGAGCTGAGACCTCTTAAAATTGTATTAAGGCCCAAGAGCTGAGACCTCTTAAAAATTGTGTGGAGGCCCAAGAGCTGAGACCTCTTAAAAATTGTATTAAGGCCCAAGAGGTGAGACCTCTTAAAAATTGTGTGGAGGCCCAAGAGGTGAGACCTCTTAAAAATTGTGTGGAGGCCCAAGAGCTGAGACCTCTTAAAAATTGTATTAAGGCCCAAGAGCTGAGACCTCTTAAAAATTGTTTTAAGGCCCAAGAGCTGAGACCTCTTAAAAATTGTGTGGAGGCCCAAGAGCTGAGACCTCTTAAAAATTGTATTAAGGCCCAAGAGCTGAGACCTCTTAAAAATTGTGTGGAGGCCCAAGAGCTGAGACCTCTTAAAAATTGTATTAAGGCCCAAGAGCTGAGACCTCTTAAAAATTGTTTTAAGGCCCAAGAGCTGAGACCTTTTAAAAATTGTGTGGAGGCCCAAGAGCTGAGACCTCTTAAAAATTGTATTAAGGCCCAAGGGCTGAGACCTCTTAAAAATTGTGTGGAGGCCCAAGAGGTGAGACCTCTTAAAAATTGTATTAAGGCCCAAGAGCTGAGACCTCTTAAAAATTGTGTGGAGGCCCAAGAGCTGAGACCTCTTAAAAATTGTATTAAGGCCCAAGAGCTGAGACCTCTTAAAAATTGTTTTAAGGCCCAAGAGCTGAGACCTCTTAAAAATTGTGTGGAGGCCCAAGAGCTGAGACCTCTTAAAAATTGTATTAAGGCCCGAGAGCTGAGACCTCTTAAAAATTGTGTGGAGGCCCAAGAGCTGAGACCTCTTAAAAATTGTATTAAGGCCCAAGAGCTGAGACCTCTTAAAAATTGTATTAAGGCCCAAGAGCTGAGCCATAATAATTTTTTCTTTTTTTTTTTTAATGGAGCAATTCTACGGCGGTTAAGGAGGAGGAGAAGGAGGAGGAGGAGGAGGAAATGGCACTTCATACAGATGGCACTTCACTTTTGGCTGCTTTCCACTGTTGTAGAAGCAAAGTCCGGGTCAATCCACTTGCTGTTCATTTTGATTAGCGTCAGCCTGTCGGCACTGTCGGTTGACAGGCGGCTGCGCTTATCGGTTATAATGCCCCCGGCTGCGCTGAACACCCTTTCTGATAGCACGCTGGCGGCAGGGCAGGCAAGCACCTCCAAGGCGTACAGGGACAGTTCCAGTCACGTGTCCAACTTGGAGACCCAGTAAGTGTAGGGCGCCGAGGGATCGGGGAGGACAGGGGTACGGTCTGCCAGGTACTCCCGCAACATCCGCCGATACTTGTCCCTCCTGCTGATAGTGGGCCCCGCAGTGATGGAAGTTGCACGAGGGGGTGCCATGAACGTGTCCCACACCATGGATAGTGTTCCCCTGGTGGCTGTGGGCCTGATCGATGTTGTCAGACTCCGGGAGACACTGTCCTCTCTGCCGCCAGCGATGGTGGGTGGGAAAATCTCCATCATGTTCTACACGAGTTCCCTCTGGTATTCCAGCAATCGATTCGTCCTCTCCTCTACCGGAATAAAAGAGGAGAAGTTATCTTTATACCGGGGGTCCAGGAGTGCGAAGACCCAGTATAGTTTGTTCTCCAATATCCGGAAAACACGTGTGTCCCGGGAAAAGCAGCCCAGCATGAAGTCAGCCATGTGTGCCAGACTCTGAATAGGCATGACGTCACTGCCCCCACCAGAAGGATCATTTGCCATTTCCTCCTCTTCCTCTTCCGCCTCCCCTCCGCCCCATCCGCGCTGAACCAATGGGACGCACACAGCCTGACTGCTACCCTCGCCGCCAGCATCCTCCTCCTCTTCCACAGCCACCTCCACGTCGTCCTCCTCCTCATCCTCCTCCTCCTGCAACTGCCACCGAGAAGCAGACAAAAGTGTGGTCTGACTGTCTAGCTCCGTTGCGTCTCCTCCTACCCCCGTCTCCTCTGTGTGCAATGCGTTCTCCCTTATTGCGATGAGCGTTTCTTTAAGGACGCATAGGATGGTTAGGCTCACTATAGCGTCCTCGCTGCTGACCTTCTTGGTGGACTCCTCAAAGATACGCAATACATCGCATATGTCTGCCATCCATGGCCACTCGTGGTTGGCAAACTGAGGGAGCTGAGTTGGAGGCACGTGTGGATTCATCATCTGGTACTCCATCAATGCTCTCTGCTGCTCACACACCCTGGCCAACATGGAATAGGTGGAATTCCAGCGAGTGGGCAGGTCGCACAACAGCCGATGTTCAGGCAAATGGAGGCGTTGCTGGAGTTTTTTTAAGCTAGCAGCAGCTACAGTTGACTTCCGAAAGTGAGCGCACAAGCGCCGAACTTTCACCAGTAGCTCTGCCAGGTTGGGGTAAGTCTTTTAAAATTTTTGGACTACCAAATTAAAAACGTGGGCCAGGCATGGTACGTGATTGAGTTCGGCAAGCTCCAGAGCCGCCACCAGGTTACGGCCGTTATCGCACACGACCATGCCTGGTCCTAGCTGCAGCAGCGACAGCCACATCTCCGTCTGCTGCAATATGGCGTCCCTCACCTCTGGGGCGCTGTGCTTCCTGTCGCCCAAGCTGATGAGCTTAAGCACCGCCTGCTGACGTCTCCCCGCGCCAGTGCTGCAACGCTTCCAGCTAGCGGCTGAGGGCAATGTTAAGGCAGAGGAGGAGGAGGAAGAGGAGGGGGGTTTATCAGAACCCGTGCTGGCAATCTTGGGCGGGGGTGGTAGGTAGGCCGTCTCTGTTTGCGACCCCGTCCCCGCTTCCACAACATTCACCCAGTGTGCCGTCAAAGAGATGTAGCGTCCCTGGCCGCAAGCGCTTGTCCACGAGTTGGTGGTCAAGTGGACCTTTGCGCTGACTGCGTAACTCAGGGCCCGCCTGATGTTACGCGACACGTGCTGGTGCAGGGCGGGGACGGCACACCGGGAAAAGTAGTGGCGGCTAGGGACGGAATAGCGAGGTGCGGCAGCCGCCATCAGGTCGCGGAAGGCCTGCGTCTCCACAAGCCTAAACGGCAACATCTCCAGGGCCAGCAGTTTGGAGATGTGGCAGTTTAAGGCTTGGGCTTGGGGGTGACTTGAGGCGTACTTCTGCCTGCGGTCGAACGCCTGCGAGATGGACAGTTGATGGGACGAGGAGTATGAAGGTGCAGGCGGAGATGCGGGGGAAGGAGAGGCTGAAGGAGAAGGCCCCAAAGTAGCCGAGGCAGAGGCAGATGTGGAGGTGTCCTGGCTGGAGGTCTGGACCGCAGTGGCAGCACACAACAAAGGGGAAGAGGCAGTGGCAGCAAGACCGGGCGCAGGTTGTATTGCGTTTGCTCTCTCCCACTCAGCCCAGTGCTTGACTTCCAAGTGACGCCGCATGCCTGAGGTGGTCAGATTGCTCTTCTCAGAGCCCCTACTCAGTTTTCAGTGGCAGAGTGCGCAAACCGCGCTCAGTTTGTCGTCCGCGCAAACATTAAAAAATCTCCACACCACAGAAGTACGAGGCCTCGATGGGGGAGCTTCGCGCGACTGCCTGCTGCCGGGAAGAGCTTCAGCCCAGCTGGCTGTGGCCTGCCTTCTCTGTCTGGACTGTCCTCTGCCTCTGGACATCCCTCTGCCTCTTGCTGCCTTTTTCGGTGATGCGCAGACCACCACATCTTCACTGCTTTCCCCGCTGGACACCACCCCTGGCCAAGTGGGGTCGGTCATTTCGTCGTCCACCACCCTTCCACTTCCTCACTCTGCTCCTCCTCCTGCCCACTGGACATTCCAACAGCCTCCCTTGATGGCAACTGCGTCTCATCATCATCGCTCATGATAACAGATGCTGGTTCCGGGTCCACATCACCAGGAGATGGCGGATACTCAAGTGTTTGGGCATCACTACAAACAAATTCCTCTGGTAGCTCCTGGGATTCTTGCAGCACATCTGGAAAAGGACCCGAAAAGAGCTCCTGGGAGGGGTCAAGGGTGGGATAACTCTGTTGGCCAGGTTGGGAGGAAGGAGGGTCAGAGTGAGACTGTGTGGATGACTGGGTGGTGGACAAGTGAGTGGAAGCATTATCGGCTATCCATTGCACCACCTGTTCACGCTGCTCAGGCCTCAACAGCGGTGTAAACTGCCCCCCGCTTAACTGTCCCATAAAGGCAGGGATGCTGGATGAGCGGAATGCTGGCTTCCCCTCACCAGCACGCATTGTATCCCCACTGGCTTCAACGCGGTTTGTGCCCCCACCAGCATTTCCGCGTCCTCGTCCACGTCCACGTCCCTTTGCGCTAGCCCTCCGCATTTCAGGCGTTTAACTTTTTTTTGCCACGCGTTCTGCAAAATATATATTTTTTTAGGAGAACACTTGGCTATACAGCCGTATACTGCCAGAAGGTCAATAGATGCCTATACGCACCAGGTATATTAACAGGGTTTTGCTGGCACACAGAACGCACAACAGTGGTGCCAAATATACTTTATTTTTTAGGAGAACACTTGGCTATACAGCCGTATACTTCCAGAAGGTCAATAGATGCCTATACGCACCAAGTATATTAACAGGGTTTTGCTGGCACACAGAACGCACAACAGTGGTGCCAAATATACTTTATTTTTTTAGGAGAACACTTGGCTATACAGCCGTATACTGCTAGAAGGTCAATAGATGCCTATACGCACCAGGTATATTAACAGGGTTTTGCTGGCACACAGAACGCACAACAGTGGTGCCAAATATACTTTATTTTTTAGAAAAATACTTGACGTATACAGCCGTATACTGCCAGAAGGTCAATAGATGCCTATACGCACCAGGTATATTAACAGGGTTTTGCTGGCACACAGAACGCACAACAGTGGTGCCAAATATACTTTATTTTTTAGGAGAACACTTGGCGTATACAGCCGTATACTGCCAGAAGGTCAATAGATGCCTATACGCACCAGGTATATTAACAGGGTTTTGCTGGCACACAGAACGCACAACAGTGGTGCAAAATATACTTTATTTTTTAGGAGAACACTTGGCTATACAGCCGTATACTGCCAGAAGGTCAATAGATGCCTATACGCATCAGGTATATTAACAGGATTTTGCTGGCACACAGAACGCACAACAGTGGTGCCAAATATACTTTATTTTTTAGGAGAACACTTGGCTATACAGCCGTATACTGCTAGAAGGTCAATAGATGCCTATACGCACCAGGTATATTAACAGGGTTTTGCTGGCACACAGAATGCACAACAGTGGTGCCAAATATACTTTATTTTTTAGGAGAACACTTGGCGTATACAGCCGTATACTGCTAGAAGGTCAATAGATGCCTATACGCACCAGGTATATTAACAGAGTTTTGCTGGCACACAGAACGCACAACAGTGGTGCCAAATATACTTTTTTTTAGAAAAATACTTGGCGTATACAGCCGTATACTGCCAGAAGGTCAATAGATGCCTATACGCACCAGGTATATTAACAGGGTTTTGCTGGCACACAGAACGCACAAGAGTGGTGCCAAATATACTTTTTTTTAAAGAAAAATACTTGGCGTATACAGCCGTATACTGCAAGAAGGTCAAATGGTGCGTATACACACCAGGTATATAACAGGGTTTTGTTGGCACACAGAACGCACAACAGTAGTGCCAAATATAGTTTTGTATATAGGTGCTAATACACCACTAATGCCTCTCTCTGTCCCTACTCCAGCAGCTATCCCTCAATAAAGCAGCCGTTCTGTGCAGAGTGTATATAGTTAGAATCAGCTATATACCGTGCAGTATAGTAGCCCTGATAAGGGCTGTCAATCACTCTCCTGTCCGCTGGTAGCCGGTATATATGGTGGTAAATGCGATATTCTGAGCTTCTGTTATATACTTTTGGGGTCCTGCCTGACTTTCATACAGCTAAAGCCTGTCTCTCCCTGCTCGGGCCTCTGTCCCTGACTACGTTCATGCAGCATATGCGAACGAGCAGGAAGAGCTGAGTTTTTATGATTCGAGGTCACATGGTTTTTCCAGCCAATGCATGTAGACGCCGTTCTCGCGATGCCAGCGTGCTCCGAGGACCTGTCATACCCCCCCTGCATAGTGATTGGTGTAAAAAAAGCGCCAGGGAAGGTGGGAGGGGAAACGAATTTTAAGTGCGTCATTGCCGTTATACTCGATCGAAATCGAGTATGACGAATAGCGTAGTATTCGATCGAATACCGGCTCGGTCGAATACTACTTGCTCATCTCTATTTACTATGTGTGTTTTGTAGCTCGGTATGTAATGTTTTCCAAGTATGTATTTAACAGTAGGGCTGGAGTAAAGGGGTTAGGTTGAGAATTTGACATGGGGAAGGGGGACCATTTAAATTTTTGCCTCAGGCAGCAGAAAGGCTAGGTCCTCCCTTTCTGCAAACCACTGAGGGAAGGGGGGGCCAAGCTGAACTCTCACACCAGGACCCAAGAGCCTTTAGCTATGCCCCTGCATGCACCTATGAACATGGGACAAACACTGATGCCTTCAGCTGCCAAGTGCACATGTAACAGGTCATCCAGTGTCATAGGTACAAATCTGCTGACTGATGTCCTTTAAATTTGGAACTGTAACCGAATAAAATCATCCCATTTCTATTAAAGTCCTATATAAATATGTGCAATCCCAAGAGTGGTTCACAAGTTCACGTAAATGGGAGAATTAAACTTCAAAGAAGCATCTTCTTATTCACTAACTTACAGGAACACAGCGTAGTGAATCTTTTCCCTCTTGAGATAAATTCCCGTTCGCCTGCCAAAATCACAGCTTTCAATAAATTGATAAATACTTCTCGGTTTTGCAGTGAACCTTAGCAATGACAGTACAAAGTAAAGCTAACTGAACAACATGCATTTTTTACATTTTTTTAAATTGAATTTACAAAAGCAGACTGCAGTGGTATTAATAAATATAAAATTAATACATGTGACACATTGCTGCTATTGCCACCCATACCTATGGCCAGTGGTGTACATAGAGAGGTAAGGGCCCCATAGCAAGGATCAAACCAGGCCCCCACACAGGACAGATGCTTTTCACCTAAACCCCTTTCAATGACCCTTGGGCCATTTTTCCACTGCCTCATTTGCTAAAAGTTGTTCCTTTAGAGGGTAGAGTCCTGACCAAGTTTTCACCTCCTGTAGAAGAGGAGATGATCCCAACTAAGACTGGGCCCCCTCTTGCCCTGGGCCCCATAGCAGTTGCATGGTCTGCCGCTATGGTAGTTACGCCCTTGCCTATGGCACATACTTGCATTGCCCTATTTAAATTGAAAATTTCCCTTTTTGGGTGCTTTCACACACAACAGTTTCACAGAAATGTTCTGCTACTGAAAATCAGTTGCATCCACCTGAATGGGCCTTGTAGATATGCATGTGCTTGCCGCTATAACAACCCCATTAGGTTGTATGGAACTGATGTTCAGTCGCGGAAAATGTTTTTAACCAGATCTGCTGAGTATGAAGGCATCCATTTAAAGGGGTTTTCTGAGACTTTAATACTGATGACCTATCCTCTGGATAGGTCATCAGTATCTGATCGTGGGAGTCCAGTACCTGGGAACCCTGCTGATCAGATGCTTGAGAAGGCACTGATGCTCCTGTGAGCGCTGTGGTCTTCTCTGTGCTCATCAATCACAGTGACATATATTTGATAGCAGCTGTGCTTGGTATTGCAGCTCAGCCTCATTCACTTTGATGTGGCTGAGCTGTGCCAAGACCACGTGACTGATGAACGTGTTGGCACTTGGCCTAGGAAAAGCTGGAGAAGGCCACGGCACTGCTGCAAATACTAGTGCCTTCTCAAGCAGCTGATGGGTGAAGGTCTCAGGTGTTAGACCCCCACCGATCAGATACTGAGGGTAGGTCATCAGTATTAAAGTCTTGAAATACCCCTTTAAATTCAAGAGTGTTTTTAAAAGGTAGTATAAGAGTAGAGTAGAAATGTTTCCCTATGAGTCAAGATCTGACTTTCCAACAAGCCTTTGGATTTAACAAGGGAATATAACCAGGCCAGATATCCATCGGTAGGTACACAGCTGTTTCGGAGGAAGGGGGGGTTGGGTTGCCCCTCATCAGTACAGTGCAGCTGTCTATCGATTTATATTTGGCTTGTCAAATTCCAAGGCTTGTTGGAAAGTCGGATCATGACTCATAGGGAGTCACTTCCAATAGGTGGCGCTGGTGAGATGGTTCTCTTTCATGGGAGATACCTCTTTGCATTTGTTTCCCATGGAGCATTGCCAATAAGTCTCCGTACAATGGAGTATTTCCAGTAAGTCTCCGTACAGGACTGGACTTTTTAAGGAGATTCAGCACCTTGACTAAGCCTGGAAACACTGACTCTCGTATATGTATGAATAATGGAACCTGTGGATTTGGATTGGGCGCCAATAGAACAGAAAGGTTTAATGGTGGTTACAACCATCGGAGGGCAACATATTTGAAGTTTAACGGGGAGCCGGTGGCGAGCTCCCTCACTGCAGCGCCGCCGTCATCCTAGTAGTGAGGAGGAACGAGGACCCAGGGTTGGACATGGACAGCGTCCTCATCTCTGTTAAACAAGGGGTGGGGAGGACCTGGCAGCGCACGCCTCCTCAGTGTGGCCAGCGTCCCCATCCCCTAGGCAATGAGTAGGGGAAGAACTGAGCGCCGACATGAATGAGTCGGTGTTCAGGTGTGTGGCTATTTCTGACGTGGGTCACGTGACCCATCAATCTGGCCTATTTAAACAGGCAACCTGCAGGCCACAGGTTGCTTGTGATTGGTGTTACTTGCCTCACTAGCGTTCCTTGTATGTACTTCTATTGTTTATTGACCTCGGCTAGTACTTGACTTCAACCTTGTTATACCCCTCTGTATTGATGCGATCTTCTGGCTCTTGACCTCGGCTTCCGCTCGTCCCAGTTCTTGCTTACGTTTGGGTTGGCCTGGTAAACAATTACGCATCTGTGTTGTCTGTCTTAGGTCTCTTTCACACGGTCAGTATTTGGTCAGTATTTTGCATCAGTATTTGTGAGCCACAACCAGGAGTGGAACCTACAGACAAGAAGTATAATGGAAATATATGTGCCTCTTCTGTATTTTGGACACATTCCTGGTTTTGGCTTACAAATACTGATGAAAAATACTGACCAAATACTGACCGTGTGAAAGTGGCCTTAGTCTGTTGTTTTCTCCCTTGTTACCCCTCCCTGTAAGTCCCTGCACTTACGTAAACTAGGGACCGCCATTACGCACTATCAGTTAGGACAGACCGTGCAAGTAGGTAGAGATGGTGGTGTGGGTGGAGCTCAGGGCTGCACTTTTCCCTACCTTTTTCATAACATGAAGTCTGCACAAGTCTCGTCATTAGGTCCATACCTATATGGCAACTTGGGGCAAGTCTACTGTCTCCTGATGTAAGAATGCTTTCACACAGTCAGTGTTTGATCAGGGATTTCTACCAGTGATAGTGAGCCAAAACTAAAAAGTGGAAGCTAAACAGAGATAATGTATAATGGAAAGATTTGTATCTGTTCTATGTTTTTGACCCACACCTGGTTTTGGCTCACAAACACTGATGAAAATTATTGACCAAACACTGAGGCCTCATTCACATTTCTGTTTTTCACTGATGCGTGCTGTACGCATTTTCTGCGGACAGCACAGGTACCCATTGATTTAAATGTGTCTGTTCACATTTCAGTATGTTTTTACTGACCGTGGGTCAGTAAAAAGATCATGGGGAGAAGCAAAACTTTGATCCATGATGCAGACCAAGCACGCCCATTGAAGTTTAAGGGTCCATGAAAATCACTGACACACATTCATGTTGTGTCAGTCTTGTGTCCGTTTTTCAGTGATAGGAGATGACATATGGATGCATGGATGACACACGGATGGTAAAAAAGGACACATGGACCAACCACGGATCATTTATGGACATCTTCATGGATGAAACAATTTTTTCCACTTTTTTTCACCGACATGACACAGAAATGTGAACGAGGCCTGACTGTGTGAAAGCAGCCTAAGGCAACAATCCTGTGGTGCACACTGCCATCTATGGAGTAGCCAGAAAATGATAGATTAAATGAGTAGTAAATGTAGCATAATAAATACAAAATCAACATTTTAAAATATGAAGACACATTGTAATTTCCATAACGTTGAATGTTTTATTGAAATTATTTGTACGGTACATGAAAAATGCTTTCATCAATCAAATGACAATCACTTTCAAATGACAAAATACTAGCATAAAAGGTTAGCCAATCACATCAATCTAAATTACAACCGGAGGAAGGTTTCTTTAATCAAAGCAGTGACCACCTTGTTAATAAATAAAGTTTCCTGATGTTGACAGGTCTTTAATATTCAGAGTTTTTGCCCGTTGATATAACATACAGTACATGGCATGTGATTTACAATGTCATTTTCCACTGCTTGGAATCACCATGCTCAGCATGAGCCAGTAATTATAGGCTTAACATATTTTAAAATCAGGACTTTTGTATTCTATGGAATAATTCATATTTGAATAGCTGAATTGTGAGCATTTGATATGAATTCTTCAATTTTATTATGGGAATTTATTACAGCTTTACAATATCTTATTCTTATGCAGTATATGAAGATGCATTAAAATAAACTTCTTTTGGACAGAAATGAAAGGTAAAGGCCATTTTATTTATAGAAGTTAGAAAACGCCTTTGAATAAAAGAATGTTTACTTATATTGACATTATTTGGACAAAATTAGGATACATTGTAATGGCCAATCAAACAAAATGTTCTGTTTTAAAGGGAGTCTGTCACCTCATAGGCCCCTATAAAGTAGTAAAACAGCCCCATAGCACTTGTTCTAAATAAAGTATTGGTACCTTTTGCGCTGTCTTGTGATCTTCAGAACTGCCAAAAACGTACTTTAATTGATATGCTAATGAAGTGTCGGAAGAGCCCGGAGGCGGGGTTTGCCACCTTTGAGCCCGGGCTCCTGTCCTTTTTTAAACAGCAACTGCCTGCGCCCGCCCTGCATGTCACCATGGTCCTCCTTCTTCAGCAAGATCCCGCGCGGCCTGCGCAGTCTCTCGCCGGGACGGGGCATGCGCACTGTGATGCCCACTTTGGGCACGGCATCGCCGTACCTAGTGCGCATGCGCCTGTCCAGCGGCGCAAAATCTGGTCCAGACAAGCGCAGGAAGGCGCAGGCGCGGGATCTTGCTGAAGAAGGAGGACCATGGTGACGTGCAGGGCGGGCGCAGGCAGTTGCTGGGACGGGGAATAACTTTAAAAAAGGACAGGAGCCCGGGCTCGAAGGCGGTAAACCCCGCCTCCGGGCTCTTCCGACGCTTCATTAGCATATCAATTAAAGTACATTTTTGGCAGTTCTGAAGATCACAAGACAGCGCAAAAGGTACCAATACTTTATTTATAACAAGTGCTATGGGGCTGTTTTACTACTTTATAGGGGCCTATGAGGTGACAGACTCCCTTTAAGATTAAAAATATAGGAGGAGATTTATCAAGTCAGGCACTTTCTTCTCTTCACTGCTGGAGGGATGCTCCCAATTTATGATGAGACCAGGTCTCATCATAAATTTAGGTGCATCCTCTGGCAGCTCGTGTGACCAAATCTACGGCAGCTCAGAGCTGCCATAGATTTTTGGCTTCATTTGTGCCAGAAAATTGGAGTAAATGAAGATAAATTTGCATTAGATTTTGGCCACACCCCTTTCCTATCCTTGTCAATGCCACTTTTTGGAAAAGTAGTAAGGGTGGCGTAAAAAGAGTCCCTTTGTTTCTAAAAAAGTTGCATTTAAAAAGTAACATAGTAACATAGTTTATAAGGCCAAAAAGACATCTGTCCATCCAGTTCAGCCTGTTGTCCTGCAAGTTGATCCAGAGCAAGGCAAAAAACCCCTGTGAGGTAGAAGCCAATTTTCCCCACTCTCTGGGGATAAATAGATCATGGGAGAGATATCTGTACTGACCCCTGATATATTTATAAATAGTTATTAGATCTCCCCTCAGTCGTCTTTTTTCTAAAGTGAATAACCCTAATTTTGATAATCTTTCTGGGTATTGTAGTCCACCCATTCCAGTTATTACTTTAGTTGCCCTCCTCTGAACCCTCTCCAGCTCTGCTATGTCTGCCTTGTTCACAGGAGCCCAGAACTGTACACAGTACTCCATGTGTGGTCTGACTAGTGATTTGTAAAGTAGCAGGACTATGTTCTCATCACGGGCATCTATGCCCCTTTTGATGCAACCCATTATCTTATTGGCCTTGGCAGCAGCTGTCTGACACTGGTTTCTACAGCTTAGTTTGTTGTTCACTAAAATTCCTAAGTCCTTTTCCATGTCAGTGTTACCCAGTGTTTTACCATTCAGTATGTACTGGTGACTTGCATTATTCCTTCCCATATGCATAACCTTACATTTGTCAGTGTTAAACCTCATCTGCCACTTCTCTGCCCAAGCCTCCAGTCTATCCAGATCCATCTGAAGCAGTGTACTGTCCTCTTCTGTGTTAATTACTTTACACAGTTTAGTGTCATCTGCAAAAATTGATATTTTACTGTGCAAGCCTTCTACAAGATCATTAATAAATATATTGAAGAGAATAGGGCCCAATACTGACCCCTGTGGTACCCCACTAGTGACAGTGACCCAATCTGAGTATGTACCGTTAATAACCACCCTCTGTTTTCTATCACTGAGCCAGTTACTTACCCACATACAGACATTTTCTCCCAGGCCAAGCATTCTCATTTTATATACTAACCTTTTATTTGGTACCGTGTCAAATGCTTTGGAGAAGTCCAGATATACGACACAAAGTCACAAACATACATCTTGCAACTTTTTGAAGCCACTTTTCTGGTGCAAGGAAGCTGATAAATCTCCCCCACATGTCCATAACTATTATATCAGTGGGGGTTCTACCACTGGGACACCCACTGATCATGAGAACGGGGGACCCGTCCTCCCTGCAGCCACCCTGAGTGGCCGCTTGTACATTCATTTCTATGAGAGTTCCTGAGATTGAATACAGCTCTTGGCTATCTCTGTAACTCCCATAGAAATGAATGGAGTGGCCATATACAAATGCAACAGGCTGCTTCTTTAATTTCAGGGGGGCTGCAGGGAGTATGGAGCCCCTGTTTTCGTAATCAGTGGGGGTCCCATTGTTAGGAACCCCACTGATCTAATAGTTATCCCCTATCCTGTGTATATGGGGCAACTAGAAACAACCGGAATACCCCTTTAAATACTAAAGTCAAATACATAACTCCTTAAAATGGGTTTCCAAGATTTTTTTTACTGTTGATCTATACTTCAGTATCTGATTGGTGGGGATCCAACACCCGTCACCCCCGCCAATCAGCTGTTTCTTGCAGCTCATCAAGCACAGTGGCATACATTGTATAGTGTCTGTGCTTGGTTTTGTAGCTGATCCCCATTCACTTGAATAGGGCTGAGCTGCTCCTGGGGCCTAGGCTATGCGATCGATAAACGTGATGTCACTCGGAGTAGGAAAAGCAGATAGAAGGCTGCAGTGCTCACAGTAGCACCACTGCCTTCTCAAACAGCTGATCGGCAGTTTTTGCGATACAGGGGTTAAATTTCATTCTACTTGCAGATAATCACTATCTGTTTACTCTGAGTCCCATCAGATGAGGACTTATGTAGAGATATCTCTTTATACTTATCTCTGATCTCCTGACCTCATAAACACTCATTATAGCTACGTTTCTTTCCTAATTCCCCCATCTATGTACAGTATATGTCTATACTGCATACTTATTTAATACTTCCCAAAGAAATGCGTACGGATCTGAGATTGCAAATTGGTTGGTAACTACTGTACGTATATATTGGTATCTACCATAGTAATTATATGAATTATGGAAAAGATCGATTAGAATAATATCATCTATTATTTGGTTACCTTGTAAATATATTAATTGGGCCTGGCATATTATAAATCATACTGCATGCATAAGGACATAATTATTTATTACTACAGTATATATACTACTGGAGCATTGCTTCCTATATGTAATGCCTCGGTACTGATTTTAAGTGTTTAAAGGGTATTATGTATGTATTACCGATAAAAACATTTATTAATACTTTTGTTTTGTTTTGTTTGTTATTATGTTTTAGATTTAGTCCAAGTGAATTTATAGGTTTTGAATAATAAAACTACAAGTGGTCCCTCAAGTTAAAATATTAATTGCTTCCAGCATGGCCATTGTATGTTGACAACTTGAAACCATTGTAACTTGAGTCCATAACTCTATGGAAAACATGCGATTGGTTCCAAAGCTACAAAATGTCATCCCAAGATAAGAGAAAAGGAAGATTTGAGAAACATTAGCAGATAACTAAGATGGATAAAGCAACTCCTTACAAATAAGAGTCAGGGATAGATGCTGGAAGTTGTAAATCACTTTCTATGATGAGGGCAGGAGCTTGTTTAAGGTCCTGTACTGTACAGCATACAGTGTACCAGAAAAATTAAATGGAGCCACCCCCACCTGATGCCCAAAGGTGCAGCTCAACCTGGCACAGCTAGAGGGCAGTAAAGGACTGTACTATAAAGAGGAGCTACTAGACATCAATACAGGTGTTTTACCAGTGAAGTGGCCCAGTTAACTAGTTGGATCTGAGTCATCATATGTTGAGTCTGGTTTCAACCATCGTATGTTGAAAATATATTGTATCCTGAGGCCATTGTATCTTGACTGATCACTGTATATGCACTAAGATCCAAGACTGCCACTAGTGCTGCAAAGAGTAAGAATGTGATCATTTATTCATGTTCTTACAGGGAGCTTCGGGCACCTTCCATTATAAAGATATAAAAATATTAATTAGCACAGAAAGCTGAACTTAAAAATGACATAATTAGAGATGAGCGAATCTATTCGTTGATTCGTATAGAATCTTGGAAATTTTTAGCTGCGAAGCGAATGCGTACGAATTCAATTCATTAGCGAAATTTTACTGTTAGTTCGTTTATCGTGCGCAAAAGCCCGGGAAGAAAGCGGTCACCTGACCTAGTGGGCAGGGCTTGCTCTGATTGGCTCAGGCTCGGTAAGCCAGTGACGCATCACTTCTGCTGTGACTGCTGAGACGAGCAGAAGCACTGTACGTGAAGTTCTGAGACTCTGAGACCTGTTTTGTGACAATTGGGGTGTAATTGCTCTGGGAATACATATTACACATATCAGGGATACTGCAGGGCAAGTGCAGGCCCAGTTCAGGGCTAGTAATTAATCAGGCAGGGAGAGAGAGACACGGAGAGATAGGGAGAGACAGGGAGATACAGGGACAAAGACCAGCTGCAGGGCCACAGAGCGAATTGAAAAATGTCTGTAATGGATAAGCAAAAGGGGTGCAGTTCCAGCCAGACCTCGAGCTCTAAAAAAAAGGAGTAGGTGGCACAGGGCAGAAGTGCCAAAGGACCTGTAGCCGGAGCTTCTACTTGTAGTATTCGCAATACTTGGCCGTTGTTCCACCAGGCTAACCCACCAAGGCGCAAAAGTGTAGTGGAGGAGAAAGTGGATGAGGTAGTGGAATGGATGGCACGCTCATCTCAGTCTCAGCTGGATGATCTTCTGTCATCTGCTGATACAGTATCCATATGAAGCCAGGGGTCAGACTCAGAGTGTTCCTCCTGCTCCACCATTCCTCTCCAGCAAAGCCCTTCATTTTCGTACGCAATTTGTAGGCTTATGCGTACGTGTTCAAAGAGGTTGCGTACCTTTTTACCTGAACGTTTGTTATTAGTGCGCGAATGTTCGCTAAAAGCCATATAATTACGTATATTTTGTACGCAAATTCAACAAATCTATTCTTCGAATATACGAATCTTAGGAAAAGTTCGGCAAATGTTCGACGAATAAAATTTTGCATGATTCGCTCATCTCTAATGTAAAATGTGGCAACTTGTGTTTTTGGTGTAAATCCTCTCAAAAGAGGAGCTGACGGCTGTTCTGACAGTTGCTCTTTTGAGGAGAATACCTGTATCCCCACAAAATAACATATTTGTAATGAACTCTTCATTGTTCTGTTCTTCTGTTATTCCTATTGGAAATTTATGACTACATTGAAAACTGTGTGTTACCAGTTGGCGGATATCTCTACACAATCTAAGACTTGTTTTACATGGTCAGTATTTTGCATCAGTATTTGGTCAGTATTTATAAACCAAAAGCAATAGTGGAAACTACAGAGAAAAGGTATAAGGTATAACTCAATCCAGCATCTCTTTCTCTCACATTCCCTGAACTTGCTGGCTCTTACAGAAACCTGGCTTCAATCCTCGGACACCGCTTCCCCTGCTGCCCTATCTTATGGTGGACTTCACTTCTCCCATACCCCCAGACCTGATGACAGGCACGGGGGAGGAGTAGGCATACTACTTTCTTCACAGTGCACATTTCAGGTCACTCCCCCTGTACCCTCTCTCACATTCCCCCCTTTTGAGGTTCACACCATCAGACTCTTTCATCCATTCCCCATGAGAGTTGCAGTTGTCTATCGTCCCCCAGGCTCCACTCACCAACTCCTGGATCACTTTGCAGCTTGGCTTCCTCACTTCCTATCTTCTGAATCACCAACTCTTATTATGGGTGATTTTAATATCCCCATTGATGATCCTATCTCCCCATCAGCCGCTCACCTTCTTTCTTTAACTTCCTCTCTTGGCCTATCACAACTTTCTTCATCTGCCACACATGAACATGGCAATACACTTGATCTAGTCTTCTTCCGTTACTGCTCAGTTCTAAACTTTAGTAACTCACCCTTCCCACTCTCTGACCACAATCTTCTTTCATTTATTATTAAGACCTCTCACTTTTCTCATGACAATCCTACTTTTCACACTTACAGAAACCTACACACCATTAACTGCCAGCAGCTTATTAACACCCTGCAATTAGCCCTTATCCCAATCTCTTCCCTCTCCTGTCCAGACTTGGCTGCCAATCACTACAACCAGACCCTCAAAACCACCCTTGATGAAGTTGCTGCAATATCAATCCGACCCTCCCGACGCAGAACACGGCAACCCCGGCATACATCTGAAACACGTTTTCTCCAGCGCTGCTCCAGATGTGCAGAATGCTTATGGAGAAAATAACAAATATCAGCAGACTTCCTCCATTATAAATTTATGCTCAAAACATACAATTAGGCTCTCAACATTGCAAAACAAAGGTACTTCACCTCTCTCATCTCCTCACTCTCAAATAACCCAAAACGACTCTTTGACACTTTTCATTCCCTTCTAAGCCCCAAAGTTCCAGAACCTGTCACTGACCTCTGCGCTGATGGCATGGCCACCTACTTAAGGGACAAGATTGCCAGCAAATAATCTCCCAGTCCCCAAATCTCAATCCTCCTCCCTCTTATTCCTCCACCTGCTCTCTCTCCTCTTTTGACCCTATAACAGAGGAAGAAGTCTCCAGGCTTCTCTCTTCTTCTCAGCCCATGACCTGTAGCAGCGATCCGATTCCATCACACCTCCTCCAGTCCCTCTCCCCGGCTGTCATCACTCACCTAACTCCCCCACCAACTCCTCTGGCCTGAACTCGATCCTCTAATAGTCCCAAATCCGAAGCAGATCGGCCGTCACCACACATTTCACTACAATTAGGGCTCGAATCCTACTTATCACAATCAACTACCTTATGTGTCACCCCCTAGTCCTCATAGATTGTAAGCTCTTGCGAGCAGGGCCCTCACTCCTAGTGTTTCAGTTGTATATTAGCCAGTCATTTTTGTATTGTACAAGAACCCTATTATTTTGTAAAGCGCTGCGGAATATGGTGGCGCTATATAAATAAATATTATTATTATTATAGAAATATTTGTGCTTTGTTTGTCTTTTGGATCCAGTCCTGGTTTTGGCTTCCGAATACTGGTCAAATAATGACCAAATACTGACCGTGTGAAAGAGGCCAAACATTGCCTAATCAGTGTTGACAGTGCCAGACAAAGAGAGACACTCAATTGATGAGGGGACTGGTAGCACACCCAGTTGTCAGTTTCTTCATAGATTCCTAATTGGAGTTATGGAGGGACAGAATAACACAGGGGTATAAGAAAAGATTATCCAGAATTGTTGTTTCATTAGGAATCGGATTATTTACTAAAACAGACATGTCTGGAGACGAGACTGGATTTCTTTAAGTGCTCAAAAATTTGGGACATGTCCAAGGCTGATATGACCTTGTACTCTCAGACATTCCTGCCTTTTTGAGACAGTACATTTTCTTTCAATAAAGATACTTTTATGTACATGATCTTGTAATTTGCACTGATGAAATATTTTGTATTAGTTCTATTTTTTTGTCATTTGATGAAAATTGGTTTATGGGTTTAGCTTCTATCCTGTTTCTCCTATTAGTCTCCCCCAAAGACATACTAAGTATTATGGCAAGATTACATAACTCCAGGTACCTTCACCTACACTTCACTGCTGATGGCCTTCCTTATGGTGTACCATACAGTGTCCAAATAATATAATCATACAGAGTACAGATAACAATGCCCTAAAGTATCCTAATAATTAAAGAGGACCTCTTACCTCTCCCTACAGGCCTGGTTTAATAGCTTTATCCATTCCCCATGTAATAACAATTCTGGAGCATCTATTCTTATGTCTCTACCATTCCTTTATTATTTCTACTAGAAGTTATGAATGAATTGCTAGCAGTCTGCAGTAAGGGTACAGAGGCGAGGTAATAAGTTGAGGGTGTGTACCTGCACAGTCTGGTAGAACTGAATGGATGGAGTGAAACTGTGCAGGTACACATCCCCAACTGGCATAGGGATCATTCAGCGGGAAGGAGGCATGGGGAGCAGTCAGCGTGAGAAAGAGGGTGGCATGGGGAGAGGTCTCCATAAGAGATAAAGTATTGGTCTTAAATGGCATATGTCAGCAGATTTGTACTTATGACACTGGCTGAAAAAAATCCTTCCCGACTCCAATCAGACAATCAGAATTACTCCCTGGATCAACGACCGACCTCTCTCTAGTAACTATAACCTGTAATATTATTACACTCCAGAAATACACCAAGGCCCCTCTTGAACTCTTTTAGTGAACTTACCATCACCACCTCCTCAGGCAGAGAGTTCCACAGTCTCACTGCTCTTACCATAAAGAATTCTCTTCTATGTTTGTGTACAAACCTTCTTTCCTCCAGACGCAGAGGATGTCCCCTCATCACAGTAGCAGTCCTGGGGATAAATAGATGATGGGAGAGATCTCTGTACTGACCCCTGATATATTTATACATAGTTATTAGATCTCCCCTCAGTTGTCTTTTTTCTAAAGTGAATAACCCTAATTTTGGGGTACGGTAGTCCACCCATTCCAGTTATTACTTTAGTTGCCCTCCTCTGAACCCTCTCCAGCTCTGCTATGTCTGCCTTGTTCACAGGAGCCCAGAACTGTACACAGTACTCCATGTGTGGTCTGACTAGTGATTTGTAAAGTGGCAGGACTATGTTCTCATCATGGGCATCTATGCCCCTTTTTATGCAACCCATTATCTTACTGGCTGACCTGTTACATGTGTGCTTGACAGCTGAAGACATCTGTGTTGGTCCCATGTTCATATGTGCAATATATGCAAATGAGCCTCTAGGAGCAACAGGGGCATTGCCATTACTTCTAGAGGCTCTGCTTTGTCTGCAACTACCATGCCCTCTGCACAGGAGACAGGTGTGATCACTTTTACACTGCCTGGCCCTATCAGTCAAAGTGCAAAGGGTTTGGCAGTTGCAAAGAGAGCAGAGCCTCTAGGTGTAATTGGAACATGCCGCCTCCTGGGGACGATTGTGTCCCAGGTTTTTAAAAATGCAGAGTCATGTATTGTGGCCTTAACAGATATCCTACGTGGATACCGTCAATCCCCCAAGTTGCTCCTAGAGGTTCATCTGCATATATTAAAACCTATTTTTTCTTAGCAATGCAGGCACATATGAACATGGGACCAACACAGATGCCGTCATCTGCCAAGTACACATGTAACAGGTCAGCCAATTTCAAAGGTACAAATCTGCTGACAGATGCCCTTTTAGGTTGGGGCTACAAGGTGACATCAAGTCTTATAAATGTTTTGTGACCAAAATCATCTGTGCTACTTGTATGCAACTTTCTGTCATGTGCCTATTTTAAAGCTGCTATTGTACTGTACAAAACCCAGCCATATCACAAAAAAGGTCAAAGGCAATATGTAACACCCCATCACCAGCAGAAATGTGTATTTTATTCAGTGTTATGTAACTGTTTTAATGTAATGTACCTGGTGGACCAGCAGGTGTCAGTAATGCTGTGGCAGATTTAGTGTATAGTTTCACCAGAATGGTACATTCCTTATTCCATTCTGACCCCCTCTGCTGGAGAGAAGTAGTGTCTTCCAACTTCCTGCAGTGAGGAGGAAAAGACAGTTTAGTCAGTTGGACCTCTTAGGGGAAGGAGAGGTTCAGGGCAGCAGAGCACCTTCAGCTCTGTTGATCCTTCAAGGCTGAGTACTACAGCCTACAACAAGCTTCAAAGGAAAGCCAGACTTAATAGTAAAGCTCAGCTTAATACAGAAATTCAGAAATCTTTATCTGCCAAGCATCTGCCAAGTATATAAAGCTGCACTTGCTGGAACATCAAGCTGAAGTCTGAAGTGAATTATCTTCATGAAAATTGAGTTAATAAAACTGCGTTGGATCATCCATAAAAGTCTGGACTTCATTTCCACTAGATGACCCTCAATTATTCCTACTTATATTACTGCAGCCGGAGCCACCGCCTGGGGCCTATCCGTCCATCAAGGTAGGAACACCGTGACACATGCTACCAAGACATAAAGTGGCCTAAACTACCGTTGGCACTCCTACACTGGGACGAGAGGAACATCACCTTAGAGGGCCCTGGAGGGGAAGAGTAGCCCCCGTAGCAACTAGGCCCTGGACATTGAAAATAGTCCTTGCTCAAGGTATTATTAGTGTTGTATGAGTGCAAGGCAGGAGATGTAGGTGCTGAGGCCAGTGAATGGTGCTGGAGTCAGTAACCAGGCCAGTTCTAGAAAATAGACAAGTGTCTCTTTACTAATGTGCTGAATGGGAGTTTTAGTACATCCAACGGCATCAAACACAGTTCCACACAATTCACAGTGCAAATCTTCCCAGATTGCGATGTATGAATATAAGCAACGATGGAGGCCGTAGTACTCCTTTCCTCTTTCTCTCCAAAGTCTCTCTCTGCAGAATCTAAGGCTTGCAATAAGGTTCTTGTAAAACGTGTCTGTAATTCCCAGGTTCAGGGGTACAGAATTAAGATATGGCTGGTCATAGTGTGGAAGGGTGTATTAGCAATGTCCCTCTCACTGCAGTAAAGTCTCCATCAGCTCCAAACAGTGAATACCTCACTGACTGACTTCAGTGCTCAGCTATGCAGATTCTGGACCTGCTTTACTCTTTCTTTCTCTCTGGAGTACTGTAGAGTAGAGATGGCTTTCTTGTTACAAATGTTCTCTGGGTCTTCTCAGGAGTGGGCACATGTAGCTCCTCTCACTTCCTCAGCTAACTCATTACTGAACTAGTTCATCACCTAGCTTCCCATAAGGACAATGTCAAGATTGTTAACCCTGACTCATCCATACAAAGCCTCCTGGGTAATACAATGCATTAGAACATTAAATAGCAGTTATATAACAAGAAACAATTTTGCAAGTATTGTGTACATGCCATGTCACAATGGGACATTGCGATCTTCACGTCTTGTGACACATATCGTCATGTAGCTCCAGCCTTATTGGTAGTGATGTAGGGGTGCACTGGAGGCATATGGGATGCTTTCTAGTGCAGTGTAGTGTTTCTGTGTAGTGTCCATGTGTGAGTGAATAGTTCTTCTGTTATTCCTATTGGAAATTTATGACTACATTGAAAACTGTGTGTTACCAGTTGGCGGATGTCTCTACACAGTCTAAGGCTTGTTTTATATGGTCAGTATTTTGCATCAGTATTTGGTCAGTATTTATAAGCCAAAAGCAAGAGTGGAAACTACAGAGAAAAGGTATAGTAGAAATATTTGAGAATTAGAGAATTTGAGAAACATTAGAGAATAAAGAATTCTGTATCCTCCATAAGAAATAGATAAAGATTTCTATGGGTTCTGTATTCTGGCTCTATAAAATGCATTATGGAGCTATACTGTAATACCCACGTTTGCGTCAATCTATATATATATATATAGTAACATAGTAACATAGTTTATAAGGCCAAAAAAGATATCTCTCCATCCAGTTCGGCCTGTTATCCTACAAGTTGATCCAGAGGAAGGAAAAAACACTTTAGGGGAAAAAAATCCTTCCCGACTCCAATCAGGCAATCAGAATTACTCCCTGGATCAACGACCGACCTCTCTCTAGTAACTATAACCTGTAATATTATTACACTCCAGAAATACATCAAGGCCCCTCTTGAACTCTTTTAGTGAACTTACCATCACCACCTCCTCAGGCAGAGAGTTCCATAGTCTCACTGCTCTTACCGTAAAGAATCCTCTTCTATGTTTGTGTACAAACCTTCTTTCCTCCAGACGCAGAGGATGTCCCCTCGTCACAGTAACAGTCCTTGGGATAAATAGATCATGGGAGAGATCTCTGTACTGACCTCTGATATATTTATACATAGTTATTAGATCTACCCTCAGTCGTCTTTTTTCTAAAGTGAATAACTCTAATTTTGGGGTACTGTAGTCCACCCATTCCAGTTATTACTTTAGTTGCCCTCCTCTGAACCCTCTCCAGCTCTGCTATGTCTGCCTTGTTCACAGGAGCCCAGAACTGTACACAGTACTCCATGTGTGGTCTGACTAGTGATTTGTAAAGTGGCAGGACTATGTTCTCATCACGGACATCTATGCCCCTTTTTATGCAACCCATTATCTTATTAGCCTTGGCAGCAGCTGTCTGACACTGGTTTCTACAGCTTAGTTTGCTGTTCACTAAAATTCCTAGGTCCTTTTCCATGTCAGAGTTACCCAATGTTTTACCATTAAAGGGGTTGTCCGAGTTATTTTTTTGTTCTTTATATGTTTCTAACTTGTCAGGTATAACAACTTTCCCATATACTTTGTGTTTCTAAAGCTGCTGGTTTCTCAGAGTTGACTGAGGGTCACATGACCTATGATGTCACCTTATCTCCCTGGTCTGTGATGTTTCATGTACAAGCCTCAGAGTTCAGATAACAGTCTGTACACGAGACGTCACTGGCCACGCCCCCTTTCTTTGCCGCTCTCCTGCTATCTGCTCTCTCCCTGGATTCCTTCAGATAAAACATTAACCCCTTCAGCCAGAACACACTGAGGGCTCAAGGCTTTACAACAAATAATAGCTGCAGCAGTGAGAGGAGACAAATGCTGGGCATAGAGCTATAGAGGAATTGTATTCTACAAGAACAGGTAGGGAGAATTTCCTGTGTGTATCAGCAGGGTCATTGTACAGCTGGGACTTGTAGTCCTACACAAACAACATGCTGCTGAGTATCCCAGCAGGCAGACATGTACTCACAGCACTTATATTCACTGCCTTTGCAGAGAAGGGGGGAGGGGCAGAGATTGTTATTACTGCATGTAAACAAAGGCCAGAAGAGAACCAGGGAAATGAGGAAATATAGATTTTTTTTGCCTAAAACTTGCTGAACTTAGTTATATATTGCTGCCCATCAGATTTACAGTGCTATATATTTTTTTTCCATAACTCGGACAACCCCTTTAAGTATGTACTGGTGACTTGCATTATTTCTTCCCATATGCATAACCTTACATTTGTCAGTGTTAAACCTCATCTGCCACTTCTCTGCCCAAGCCTCCAGTCTATCCAGATCCCTCTGTAGCACTGTACTGTCCTCTTCTGTGTTAATTACTTTACACAGTTTAGTGTCATCTGCAAAAATTGATATTTTACTGTGCAAGCCTTCTACAAGATCATTGATAAATACTGTATATTGAAGAGAATAGGGCCCAATACTGACCCCTGTGGTACCCCACTAGTGACAGTGACCCAATCTGAGTATGTACCATTAATAACCACGCTCGGTTTCTTATCACTGAGCCAGTTACTTACCCACATACAGACATTTTCTCCCAGTCCAAACATTCTCATTTTATATACTAACCTTTTATGTAGTACTGTGTCAAATGCTTTGGAGAAGTCCAGATATACGATATTCATTCGCTGCGGTCAAGTCTAGAACTTACCTCCTCATAGAAACTGATTAAATTGGTTTGACATGACCAATCCCTCATGAAGCCATGCTGATATTATCTTTATTGAAGTACTCCAAGATAACATCTCTTAGAAAACCTTCAAACAGTTTACCCATGACAGATGTTAAACTTACCGGCCTATAGTTCCCAGGCTCTGTTTTTGGACCCTTTTTGAATATTGGCACCACATTTGCTATGTGCCAATCCTGTGGAACACTCCCTGTCAGTATAGAGTCCTTAAATATCAGAAATAAGGGTCTGGCGATGACATTACTTAATTCTCTTAGGATACGGGGGTGTATGCCATCCGGTTCCTGGTGATTTGTCTATTTTAATCTTTTTAAGATGTCGCATAGTATTATGCTGTACAGCCTCTCTGGGGATGTATTTCCCCTGTAACTGGGGCCACTATGTCAGCCCCAGTTACAGGAGAAATCAAGTGTAAAAAAAAATAAAAATAAAATAAGTGAAGTTAAATGTTCCCCTGAGGTCTTGTATGACCTTATGGGGGACACAAAGTGTAAAAAAAAAAAAAAATTAAAAAAAAAGTATTCTAAAAAAAAAAAATCACATATATATAAAAAAAAATAATTTCCCCCCAAATATTTCATTAAAAAAAGTTACAAATAAAAATAAATAAATAAGATAGACATATTTGGTATCACCGCGTCCGAAATGACCGGCTCTATAAAAATATCACATGATCTACCCCATAAAGTGAACTGCGTAAAAAAAATCTAATAAAAATTAAGCCAAAACAGCTTTTTTTGTCGCATCACCTACCAAAAAACATAATATTAATATAATATTCTCTTACATAATATTCTCTTGTGTAAAACGTAAAAAAATAAATAAAAAATAGACATATTTGGTATCGTTGCGTCCGTAACAACTGGCTCTACAAAAATATCACCTGATCTACCCCATCAAGTGAACGGTGTAAAAAAAAAATATAGAAAAATGCCCCTAAACTGCTTTTTTTTTTTAGTTAACCTCCCAAAAATTAGATTAAAAAGTGATCAGAAAGCCGGATGTACCCCAAAATGGTGCCAATAAAAAAGAACAGCTTGTCCCGCAAAAAATAAGACCTCATGCAGCTCAGTCCACAAAAAAATTAATAAGTTATCACTCTTACAAACCATGACAAAAAATTCCATGTTAGAAAATGCAGATGCTGCTCCTCTCCTTCTGAGCCCTGACGTATTCCCAAATAACAGTTTACGACCACATGTGGGGTGTTTCTGCAAACTGGAGAATCGGGGTAATAAATATTGAGTTTTGTTTTGTTGTTACCCCTTGATGTGTTAAAGGAAAAAAATTATTAAAATGGAAAATCTGCAAAAAAAGTGAAATTTTGAAATTTCACATCTATTTTGCTTTAATTCCTGTGGAATACTTAAAGGGTTAACAACATTTCTAAAATCAGTTTTGAATAGTTTGAGGGGTGTAGTTTCTAAAATGGGGTCATTTATGGGTGTTTTTTATTATGTAAGCCCACAAACTGACTTCAGAACTGAACTGGTCCTTAAAAAAGTTGATTTTGCAAAAATTGCTTCTAAAATTCTAAACCTTCTACTGTCCTAAAAAAATAAAATGACACTACCAAAATGATGCCAACATAAAGTTGACATATGGAGAATGTAAATTAAAAAGCAGAGAGATTGAAATTTAGAAAACAGTGAATTTTTTTCAAATTTTTGGTAACTTTTGGATTTTTTTATAAATAAAATTAAAACTTATCGACTCAAGTTTACCATTAACTTGAAGTACAATGTGTCACAAGAAAACAATCTCAGAATCGCTTGGATAAGTAAAAGCGTTCCAAAGTTATTACCACATGAAGTGACACATGTCAGATTTGCAAAATTAGGCCTGGTCAGGAAGGGGGTAAATGGCCCAGAGCTGAAGTGGTTAAAGGCGAGGCAGCCTAATAAGCAGTTTGATATGATGGAGGAAGAGGAGGAAGAGGACAAGAAGAGGAAGGGGTTCATGGAAATACAGTGTATTCAATACACCTTAAAATCCACATTTAAAGTTCCTTTATGTTCAGCCGCTTTCCTCTGGTGGGGTAGCGAAGTCAGGGGCAATCCAGGCCTTGTTCATTTTGATTAGCGTCAGCATTTTCAGTTGACAGGCGGATGCGCTTAGCAGTTATTATGCCCCCAGCGGCACTAAATAACCGCTCTGACAAAACGCTGGCGGCAGGGCAGGCCAGCACCTCCAAGGCTTAGAGCACCAGTTCGTGCCACGTGTCCAGCTTAGACACCCAATAATTATAAGGCACAGAGGGATCGCTGAGGACGTTGACATTGCCATCTAGGTACTCCTTTACCAGTTTACAAAACTTTTCCCTCCTAGTTGTGACACTAGGTCGCTTATCAGAACCTTTTCCACATGCAGCGCTCTCCACCTTTATTGTGAGCAGGTAGAGTTCCAGCTCGTGCTCAGGTCACACAGCAGTCAGTGAGCTGGCAAGTGTAAGCGCTGCTACAGCGTTGCCAGACCGGCGGAAGCTGTAGGTGACTTTCGGAAATGGGCACCTTCACCAGCAGCTCAGGCAAAAAAGTCTAGTGTTTGAGAAACCGTTGAACCACTAAATTGAATCAGTTGTTTGGCCTGAGGGAGACTCCTGTTCGTCCTTCCTGTTGAGTGAACAGGTAGACTCATTCCTGTCATTAGTTCCAGGGTCCTATAGGGTCAGTTTGGTTTAGGTTCCTGTGTATGAACTCGCCTACCTTTGAGGCCTGTTCATACTAATAGTCAATCAGGATTAGAGTCAGGGTTTCCTATAGGAGGTGTCCATCTTCCTTCCTTAGTTTCCAGGCCTAATCTTCTTTCCCTCCTACGCTCTGTGTTGTTTTCCCCCTACACCTGAGTGTGACAGTATGTGTGTGAGCTTGCCGAGCTCCAAAGCGGCCGTTATCAGACACAACCACACCTGGTTGTAGGTTGAGTGGTGAGAGCCACAGCTCAGCCTGGTCCCTTATACCCTGCCACAGCACTGTGGCAGTGTGTTGTTTGTCACCTAAGCAAATAAGTTTCAGCTGTGGGGAAGCGGCCACAGGCTGTGCTAAACTGCTTCCAGCTACTGACTGAAGTCTGACTAGTGCTGCAAGATGAGAATTCCTAGATGGAAGTGGTGGAGGAGAAGGAGGGGTTGCAGCCGCTAATGTAGGTGGTGGCGGAAATCCTGATGGAAGTAGGGCCCGCAATCCTTTGTGTTGGTAGGGCACGACTTGCTCACAGCCTCCACAACGTTCACCCAGTGTGCCGTCAGAGAAATGTAGCGTCCCTGGCCAGAAGCACTTGTCCATGTGTCAGCCATTAAGTGGACCTTCCCAGTAACTGCATTGGTCAGGGCATGGGTTATGTTACGGGACACATGCTGGTGTAAGGAGGTGAGGGCACACCGGCAAAAATAGTGGCGGGAAAGCCGCCGCCATCAGACTGCGAAAAGCCTCATTGTCCACAAGCAACATTTTCAGCACCAGCAATTTGTAAAGGTGTGCATTTAGTGCTATGGCCTGTGGGTGGGTGGTGGGTATTTGTGCTTTTGTTCAAAGGCCTGGGGTATGGACATCTGTACGCCGCGCTGGGACACAGAAGTGGATGTGCTCGCTTATGGTGCTTGCGAGGGTCCAGGTGCAGGGGGGAGGCATCTGGGCCTGTGTCTTGGCTAGCACGTAACACAGGGAAGAGTAGGCAGTGGTGTGACCCACAGACACCGATTGTGGATCCAGGCATTTGGCCCACCTATTAGGATGCTTTGCTGCCATGAAGATCATGCTGGTGGTGGTCAGGTTGCTAGTGTTCATGCCCCTGCTCATTTTGGTACGGCACAGGTTGCAAATGACAATTCTTTTATCGTCCACACTTGTTGGTGTGGCCTGCCTTCTCCCTTTTGCCACCCCACCGCCTCTTACAGCCTGTTGCGGTGCTGCGCATCCCTCCCTCTCTGTACTGCTGTCCTTGCTCAGCTTGCCTTCTTCCCATGGTGGGCCAGTGATTTCATCGTCCACTTCTCCTTTTCGGGAAGGAATTTTTTCCCTTAAAGTGAGGAATATTGGCTTCTACCTCACAGGGGTTTTTTGCCTTCCTCTGGATCAACTTGCAGGATAACAGGCCGAACTGGATGGACAGATGTCTTTTTTCGGCCTTATAAACTATGTTACTATGTTAATTCTTTACTCTGGTCCTCATCCTGACAAGTTGACGTTCAGTGCTGCTGACACTCAAAAACATTTGGGGTGAGGGTCTGCTGTTGATCTGACCATCTAAAACATTAGGGGTGAGTGCCTGCTGCTGAGCTGACCGTGTAAAACATTTGGGTCGAGTGCCTGCTGCTGATCTAACAGTGTAAAACATTAGGGGTGAGGGCGTGCTGCTACTTGTGCTTTACGGACAAGTAAATATATGTTTCCTAACAATATTTCCTCTAAAATCGATGTTGTCTTGGGTTTTGGGGGAGTATTTTTGTCATTCCGTCGTGTAATACTCGGACATCATCGTTAACAGCAGCGACTTCGTTGTCCAAGATGCATCCAGACATCCTCCCCCTGCTATTCCCTAACTATTTCAGTGGTGTTTCCACCATTTTCTCATGTTTCCCTATGAACCAGACACCCTCCCCTCTGCAGAGTTGGGGGTGCCTGGTCTTCTCCCATAGACTTCCATTTTACTCGGGTGTTCGGCCGAGCACTCGAGTACCTCCTAGTGTTCGGCCCGAGCACCCGAGCATCGGGGTGCTCAATCATCACTAGTCGCTGTACTTCTTCCTGGGTCAGACAGGGCACTTTTAAAGGGGAATTTACTTTTATATTCTACATTTCATCTGACAGTTTATCTTCCTCAGTGAATACAGTGGAGAAAAAAATATTTATTAGCTTTGCTTTCTTCTCATCGCTCTCTGCAACTCCCCCCTCATTACTCTGTAAGGGGCCGACACCTTCAGGTTTATACTTTTTACCACTTATATAATTAAAGAACATTTTAGGGTTAGTTTTACTCTCTTTGGCGATTAATCTCTCGGTCTCTAGTTTGGCTGCTTTTATTTGTCTTTTACATATTCTATTTTTTTCCTTCAAGTTTTTCAATGCTTCCTCGCCACCCTCCTGTTTTAGTGATTTAAATGCTTTCTTTTTGTCATTTATTGCTTTCTTTACAGTTCTATTTATCCACATTGGTTTTTTTCTTAACCTTTTATTCCCATAAGGTATGTACCTCTCACAATTAGATATTAGGATGTTTTTAAAAATCTCCCATTTTGTGGCTGTATTTTTATTTTTGAGGACTTTGTCCTAGTTAGTTAGTCCTATGGCCTCTCTTAGTTGGCTAAATTTTGCTTTTTTGAAGTTTGGTATTTTTGTTCCTCCCTGAAGAAACTCTCTTTTGAATGACAATTGGAAGGTTATTATTTTATGGTCACTATTTCCCAGGTGTCCCTTTATTAGGAACATAATAACTGGAAAATTGCAAACTAACTTAATACCAACATAAAATAACTTCTTCTACAATGTAGATCCTTTTTAAATTACATAATACACGTACATTTCATATTTGGTGCAAGTGTCATTCTCAGCAATTAAAAAGATGCAAAATAAATGGGTGACGTTAAAAATATGACACACATAGCACCTTCTCCACCACTTCTTTCCAAAGTATTTGTCAGCGTGAATTTCTGGCATTCCTCCCTTTGTGTCAGCATTCCTTTCCACAGATTAGTGAATATACAACTATGATAGAAATGGGGTGTTATTCTATGATAAGTCATTTCCTAAACATCTTTACTCCAGTCTCCCATTATATGGGAGAAGTCACATTTTAGTAGTCACAGCACTGAACACATTGTAGGATTTGAGGCTAAAACATAATGTTAACCGTATTTCAGATTTCACTGCATAATTTACAAAAGGTCGCTCCTGTGATATTTTTAGGTCACTAATGGGCTCTGTGATTGAATGGTTCTAACGTTACACATGGAAATATGTTGTATTGTGAATATACAATATTATTCTGTAGAAAATGACAGCCGAGAACAGAACATTCTTGACTCGCTTAATCATACTGGTGTTGAAAAGTACACTTTAGAAGTCAAGTGATAATACTCAGCTTGGATAAAAAATTATTACAGAAAAATATTTCTTTAAGCAATGTAACATTTTGATATTCTACAAGAAATAACAAATGGCTAAATGATATGCTAAATGGGAAAACAAAAAGTGATATTCACCATGACAACAGTACATATTAGGTATGAGCTACATCCTTCTGGAGAAGTACCCTAGAGCCTAAATTTGTATTCCAGTTACATTAAGTTATCCCCTATCCACACAAAATGGGATAACAATTAGATAGGTGGGGGACCTACCAGTGGGACCGCCACCAATCACATACCTCTTGAAATGAACAGAGTGACCGGTCGAGGATGTGCGCGGCTGCTCCATTAATTTCTATGGGAATTCAGGAGATAGCCAAGCGCCTGACCAGTTGCTTTGTTTATTTCAGGGGGCTGCAAGGTGTAAGGGGCCCCTGTTCTGATCAGTGGGGATCTCACCGCTGTGAATAGGGGATAACTTAACATAACCAGAATACCCATTTAAAGTCTTTGGATCCATTTGACTTGGAAAAATTATTTTTACATATTAAAGGGTTTTCCAGGCTCCTTGTATTGTTGATGTATCCTCAGGATAGGTCCTTGACATCTGATTAGTGAAGGCCTAACTCCCAGAACCCTCACCAAAAAACTGTTCCCTGCAGCCTCCCAAGTTAGAACTAGAACTGTGAATGGAACAGAAATAACATCTCTGTTCAAAGTGTAGTGGCCATGCTGGGTAACAGCAGCTCAGCCCCCATTGAAGTGCATGTAAACTGAGCTGAGCTGCAGTAACCCAGGATGGCCACTACACTTTGAATGGAGTTGGGCTTCCTTCTCCATTTAAAGCGCTAGCTCCAGCGCTGAAAGCTGCAGAGAACAGTGTGTGTGTAGGGACCCTGAGGAACAGGTAGGGTATCCACTGTGTGTAAGGGAATTGCCACCTTGACACTAAAATTGTATGGTTCACTGAGGACAGATTGAACGTCAGGAACAGGGAAGAAGGAAAGTTATGTGCCTCCCCACCATTATAGCCTAGGTATTGAGAAATCGGTTTCTTAGGGATAGTGACCTACCATTGTAAAGATCTGGGTTTTTTTCTGTCCATGGAGACTTGAGCTTGATTGACTTATCAGAGCTTTAAGCAAGGCGCAGAGGTGAGAGTTTGAGCCCACACAATAATTCTATTCTATTATGCACCAAATCAACGCGGTGCTACAAGGGTTAACGATACGGACTTAAAAAGGCATAAAATTGCCAACCTGAGTTGACCGTCTGCCGAAACAAAAATGAAAAAGAAAAAAAGAGGTGTTTGAAGCCAACAAGGCCATACTAAGTTGAATTGAGAGAGGCTGACAGAACTACTGATACCTCCAACTTCAAAACTCAAAATAGGGCGAAGAGCTTCCATCTAGATAGAAGAAGAAGAAAGAAGATCAGATACAAGAAGAAGACAATAGCCAGATTTATCATGCCTTCATTCCAGAATTCTGGATTCAAATAGGGGCTTCTGTGACTTTTTGAGTTCACGTGTGCAAAAATTTTGTGACTTTTTGCATTTTTACAGCAATCATTCCAGTTTTGAACTATGGATGGGAACTGGGTGTGGTTAGCTATGTTAATGAATTTCACTCCAGATTTATAATTGAGACTTTTTCAAAAAGTCGCACTCTCACTCCAGTAGAGAGGTGGAGTAGGAAAACTGGAGGAGCTTTCTAGACAAAAGTGTTAGGTTTAGGGATGGGACAAATTTATCAAACAAGTGACATTTGATAAATGTGGCATAAAGTACACCAAGGCACTAAGTTCCTAATACTAAATTATATGTCATTCCATTCCATTGGGCAAGAGGGGGGCAGCAGAAGGGCCATGGGCAATGAGCACTTTCATTGTGGAAACGTTCTTCTCTACATATTCAACTGCAATGCTGTACTCAGGACAACACTACACTTAAATGCTGCGACGGGACACAGAACCGATGTCTCCCTGGTCCACCATTTCCTCTAATAGGCTTTACTCCTAGTTCCTGTAGCCTATCAGAGGCCGGTGTCATCATTATTGCGCTGCCTGAGCCGGGCTGCATAGAGCTCAGGGCATAGACTAGAAGAGGTCTGTGTCTTGCACTGCATCGCTGACAGCAGAATGAAGGTAAGCTTTTGAGTTTATTATTTTTATTTGGCAGCATGGTGTTGGCCCACAATGGGGTGGGAGTCATTATTTTGTAATTAGAGAAAGCACTATGGGGACATTGCAGCTTTAAAAAGGAGCCTTTTGGTACTAACACTAGCTAAGTGTGCCACCGGAAGTCCGCTCCGACCCCATTCACTATAATGGGGATAGGCTGGAGGTCCAGCCGCAGCGCGGCAAACATGCTGAGAGGCGGCCGGACAAAAACTGCAGCATGCTATTTTGTATCTTCAATCAAGATAGCCATGTGGCCTTTTTGCACGCAAACGGATGAAGTGAGTATGATTTTCTTTGTTTTTACCACTATTTCAGGGAAAATTCATTCATTACCACGAAGCGCGATGATATTTGGCTTCACTCAACTCTACAGGACATGTACATCTCCACTTTTTATATCTTCCTAAATTATGCACACATTTTGTGCCTAAGTGACTTGTGATAAACTGATCCCTTGTATTGAGTGATGGTTGTGGAGCCAGTGGATTGCCGAGCTAATTTTTACTTAGAACCATTTCTTTTAGGCTGATGCTGTCCTGTCAGCAGACACAGTAAAGTGAAGTCATCGTACCTGCTGAGCTGAGTAAGACTGGAACACTATTGTAAGGTGGGCACTAACTAAAATGACTTTCATACTGCCGACAATAAAGTGGGTTTAGTATTGTAAGGTGGGCACCGGAGCAGCACAGTTGTTCAGGGACACTAAAGAGGTATTCTGCTGTCTGTGGGGCACAGAGGGTTCCTAGCTGTTGTGTGGGGGCACTAAGGGTGCATAACTACTGTGTGTAGGGGCACAAAGGGTTCATAGCTATTGTGTGGGGGCACTAAGGGTGCATAACCAGGTATGGGATTCAGCCAGTTCCTCCAGTTCTCCAGATCCGGTTGTTAAAATTACAACTGGATCGGAGAACCGTGTTACCGGCTGAGTCCCGATCCGGTGCTCTGGCGGCGGCAGGGCAGCTGGAGATATTCTGTTCCATTGCTTCATGCACCGCTGATAGTTTAGCTCCTTAGTTGGGTGGTATATGTGTAGTGTATATATGATGTATTTATGTATGTGTACCATGTACAGTATATGGTGTATTTATGTGTGTTGCATATATATAGTGTATGTATATGTAAACATGTGTTGTGATGCCGTGTGTCCGCCAATGATTAGGGAGCCTGTTGTTAAAAATTTGAATCCCACCCCTGTGCATAACTACTGTGTGGGGACACTAAGGGGACTGGGTGGGATTTGGTAAGTATAGATAGGCACTAGGTAGAATTAGAGATGTGGCTTAAAGGGGTTATCCGGGAATTAAGAAAATGAAAATACGTAAATATTACTTCATGATAATTATATTCCCAAATACCTTTCATTGTCTCCTGTGTGTAGGACAGGTTTTGTGTGTATTACTAGGACGGCGGCCATTTTGTTTCTCCTAATCATTTTTCCCTAGATAAAACGAGCCATTATAACTAATGAAAGGTATTTGGGAACATATTTGTAATAAAGTCATATTTAAGTATTTTCATTTTCTTAATTCCCAGAGAACCCCTTTAATGTCAAAATATTTGCAGCGGTGCGTGTAGCCCCTCCATGGGCTTTTTAGAAGTATGTTGGTATGTTACCATATCAGTAGAGATGAGCGAATCTATTCGCCGCTTCGTAGATTCGTATCGAATCTTGGGATTTTTCAGCTGCGAAGCGAATCCGAATATTAGGTGATTCGCTTCGCTTTTGTACGCATTCGCTACTTGTGTGTCCTATAAATTATACGCTATTCTACGTATAATTTAGTTACTCTATACGCTGTCGCGTACAAATTCATTTCAGCGATGCAGACTTTTCCCTGGTAGTTACTCTATACGCTGTTGCGTACGAATTCAATTCAGCGATGCAGACTCCTCCCTGGTAGTTCCACCCCTTTCTCCAGCGCGGGAGGATGACGAGGCAACTCAGGAAATTAAGTTGCGCATTCGTGCGCCTCATCCCTTTTTCCCCCTTTTCAGGTTATTTGGGGAGCCCCTTGAAAGAGGGTTTTTTAAGGAACCTTTGCTGCTTTTTTTTTACCCATTTGGATTACAATTTTACCTATGTGGATTACAAATTGCGACTGAGTTTGGGACTCTGCTCCAGTTCTATGACAAGCGTCAGAAGAAAAGAGACTTAAACATGTCCGTGAGCATACTAGGTAGGTGATATTTAAAATTTTTATATTATACCTATAATAATGTATTTGCACTATTTACAATATATGTGTCTCGAATATTTGCTTTGCCTCTGAGGAGTGCACGCCGCGGCCTCTCCTCGTACGTGCCTGCGTATTATGTAATCGCTTAGACAATAGTACGCTGAGATTCGTAAGCTATTTGTACACTCATGCGTACGCCTTCTAAGAAGTTGCGTACATTTTGTAAATGAACGTTCGTTATTAGTGAACGAATGTTCGCTAATAGCACATAATAATGTATATTTTGTACGCAAATACAACGAATCTATTCGTCGAATATACGAATTTTAGGAAAAGTTCAGCGAATGTTCGGCGAATAATTTTTTGAATGATTCGCTCATCTCTACATATCAGGTAGTTAAAGTCTGAATCCTAACCAAAGTCATTTATGTTGTGATTTATGAATGCACCATCATGCTTATTTATGAAGGAGAATAACAACACCAATTATGTATCAAGAAAACAATTTCTTTAGCAAACATAGCAAAGGTTTACTCTGTAAAATGTTGTAGCTAACAGAAATTACCGACTGCAATACTTTTTAGCCAATGTTATTTCAAGGGCTCCTGTAAAGCTGTGATTGAGCAGTTTAACTTACCGTCTGTGCTAATGCTTAATGCAGTCTAAGGCCACCAAAGGTAAAAGCTAAATATTCTGTGCAAATGTAGCCTGCTAACACTTAATAGCAGTTTTATTATCTGAGAAAACCTTACCATTGATAAAATGACTTTCAACTCTATTAAGATGGCTATAACATGTGGAAGATGGAGCTGTGAGCACACGATCTCTGAAATATCATTTCTGTTGAGAAGAAACATAATAATGAGAAAGGAGGAAAATTGTATTCTAAACTCTCGACCTTTATAGCTTTATGACTAGAGATATTGTTCCAAATCACTGGAAACATTACCCTGAAAATTAACTTACCACTTAAACATAAATTGCTAGTTTTATCTTTGACAATAATATCCGTGTTACCAAACATTAATTTATTCTGCTTTTATGTGCCACAAAAGAGATATTCCTTTTTTTATGTCTTCCTAAGATGGGATGTCTGTAGAGAAGCTAACGCACGGAATACGATGTTGTAACTGAAGGTGTCAATCAGTACGTACTGAGAACATAAAATTATTTCACTACCATGCCATTTATTCTGACTGTTGTCTAAAGCCATGATCTTCAACCTATGTCTCTATAGCTTAAAGAGGACCTGTCACATCTCCTGACATGTCTGTTTTAAAAGCTTCATGCATTCCCCATGTAATAACAATTCTGGAGCATCTGTTCTTATGTCTTATGTTGTGCCATTCATTTATTATTTCTACTAGAAGTTATGAATGAATTGCTATTAGCCTTCAGTAAAGGAACAGAGAGAAGGTGACCAGTTGGGGGTGTGTACCTGCACAGTCTGAAAATGGCAGCACTGATTGGATAGAGTGAGTCTGTGCAGGTACACACCCCCAACTGGCCACCTCCCCTCTGTACCCTTACTGCAGACTGCTAGCAATTCATTCATAACTTCTAGTAGAAATAATAAAGGAACGGCACAACATAGAGCCATAAGAATAGATGCTCCAGAATTGTTATTACATGGGGAATGCATGAAGCTATTAAAACAGGCATGTCAGGAGTGGTGACAGGTCCTCTTTAAAACTAAAACTACAGCACCCATGTCAGGGTATACTGGGAGATGCAGGTTATCAGGGGTTTCTAAAGGAAATGTGTCATAAGAAAACAAACTTTTGTTCATATCATATTTTTATGCTAAACTTATTTTTGGTGATTTTTTTTACATTTTATATGTCACTGTATTGAAAAAAAAATCTTAAAATCATGCAGTTTTTGCACTGGCCACTAGACCCCAAATATGCCACCTGTTCTGTAAAGGTAACTTTTCAGTAGCCATTGCATTATCATCAACATGAGAATTACAATGACGAATATCACCTCTGTATAGATAACCTGGATCCACCATTTACAATAGGTGATGTCATAGCCCTCCTGACTTGACCCTAGAAATGCTACGAACACTCAACAGATGTTTAATCTGTGGCTCTCTAGTCGTTACAAAAAGTAAAACTCCCATTATGCACTAGTTGTCTCAGGTAGGTTAACTGGAAACCACAGATACTATAGATCACAAGTATTGAATTTACATGTTACTTGTAAGTTACAAGACAAGGTAAGGGACAGAACAATACCTCCCACATGGAGGGGATTCAGTACTGTAACCCACTTCAATGAGATGTCTCCCATCTGAGTGTCAAACTCATATAGTTCAGGTCCTGGTGCTATGTGATAGTAATGCTATTCCATGCTGCTGTCACTTGTCCACTGTAGTGTCAGTCAATAATGCATGTCTCATGAGAAGAGGAGTAAAATTGAATCGTGGTCTGAAAACAGAAAGTTTAAAAAAATTGAAGATTTTAATATTGCAAGCAGGGGCGTAGCTAAAGGCTTATGTGCAAAAACTGAGCTTGGGCCCCCTTCCCTCAGTGCTTTGTGGCCAGGGGCAGGGAAGCACATAGCCTTCGTGCTTCCTGGGTTAAAAATTGTAGCAGCACCCCCCTCCAAATTCTTGACCTAACCCCTTCCCTCCACCCAGAGGTGTAATTTGACCAGCATGCACTTTCTATAATACCTGTGTCTTCTTATGTGGCTCAAGGGTCTTTGGGCCCCCTCGGGCTCCTGGGCCCAGTAGCAACTGCTACCTCTGCACCCCCTATAGCTACGCCCCTGATTGCAAGGTTCATTTTGTGGAACAGATATAATAAAACTGGACGAATCACTGAAATATAATTATTCTTCATCTGTTGTATTAGAATCCTTCTAAGTCCTTGTAAATACTGAAATGTAACAATGTTATTATCAGGGTTTTACTGATTTTCCTACGTTGTGTCACTCAATCATTATCAAATTCATAAAAATAGATTCATAAATTACTATAAAATTCAATAAATTATTAATAAAGTATTGGGTCTGATGGTTTTTAAAGCCAGTATATTTGATTGTAAGGTTAACGCTAGAAACTGCACTATTCTTTTTGTCAAAAATACTGGTAACATATATGTTGGTAAATATATCAACATGCAAGTGTAAACGCATATGCATTTCTAACATTAGGGACCTTGCTTCCTAGAGGGTCCAATCCATATAATATGTATAGAGCTTTGCTCCGGGCAACAGAGTTGGACTGGGCTGCCTTGAGCCATCCAGAAGAGATAACTATACAGAACAAGTTTACTTCCCTTGTTCTGTATAGCTCAGCTGGATCTCATAGACCCTGTCATGACTAGAGTCCATAATCATGTCATAGCCTGGATCTACCAAATCCTGGTGCATGAGTGGATCTGCAGGTAAGTAGGGACTCTATGCATATATATGACCCCTGCAGTGGTTTAAAAAGGGTCTATAAATGTTTCCATAAATCTGTATGTGGAAGAGCAGAGGATTACTGCTCTCTAAAGTATGCTGCACAATCAGGGGCGGATTGGTCATTGACCTTACAGGGAAATTTCCCAGTGGGCCGATGCACAGGGGGCTGTCTGAGTCCTCCTCACTGCCGGCCAGTGGAAGTTTTTGTGGATGTTTTTTGTGCTGTTGGCTGTATTTTATGATGGACTGTGGTATTTGGCTCTGTTGGGGCGATATAATGTTCCACAATATGACATTGCTGACCCTGCCTTCTATCAATTTGGACACGACTACAAAACAGTGGCCACTTTTAGTATTTTTCCAGGGCCACTTTAAGTTCCCAGTCCGCCCCTGTGCACAGTTGCCAACAGTCTCAAATTTGTAGGGACTGTCCCTAATTTTTAGAGACAGCCTAAACATAATAAATCCTCAGAAATAGACACTACACTAAACAAAATATAATACAAATAGGAATTCATCTAGAATCATATAAAATTGGGAAAAAAAATCCCTACAGGAAGGGACATACATAGTACCAAAAAATTAAGGAAATCTTTATAAAGAATCACAATAATCACCATTTCTTTATGCCCTAGATATATAAGAATGATCCCCAAAAATAGGTTAATAATAATAATAATAATAATAATAATAATAATCTTTATGCAGCACCAACATATTCCGCAGCGCTTTACAATCAGGGGATTCAAGTACAAACAGAGTCAATAAAAACATAGCAATGAACAAGTCAACAATTAAAACAAGAGAAATGAGGGCCCTGCTCGCAAGAGCTTACAATCTATGAGGAGATGGAGAGACAAAAGGTAACAAGTTATTGATTTGTGCAATGGTCTGGCCATCTTAACACAATAGGGAAGTAGACAAGTAGATATATGGCTGCATGAGCCAGTCACCAGCCAATATACACCAGAGGTTCTCAGTATGGTGGATGTCAGTCGTAAGTCATTGACTGAACAGAGGGAATGGGTAGGATGGTAGATAGAAACGAGGGAGGAGATGTAGGGGGTGTAGCACTATGGAGGGCTTTGTGGATGAGAATGAGGACTTTAAATTGAATCCTGTACTGAATGGGTAACCAGTGCAATGACTGGCACGGGGCAGAGACATCGGAGTAGTGTCTAGACAGATAGATAAGGCTGTTCAGGATATATTGGAGAGAGGAGAGTCTGGTGAAGGGGAAAACAATTAGTAATGCCATACACTAATCAAGAAGGGAATGGATCAGGGCAACAATGAGAGTTTTTGTTGTTTGCACAGTAAGGAAGGGGTGGATTGTAGGGATGTTTTTGAGGTGCAGGCAACTTAGGGTTTGTTCACACGTCAGTTATTCGATCAGTTATTTCCATCAGTTATTGTGAGCCAAAACCAGGTGTGGGTTAAAAACACTGAACGGGTGCAGATCTTTTCATTATACCTGATCTCTGTCCACTGCTGGTTTTGGCTCACAATAACTGATGGAAATAACTGATCAAATAACTGATATGTGAACAAGCCCTTAATTGGGCAAGTTACTGAATATAGGGGGTAAAGGAAAGATCAGTGTCTAACACCGAGACAACGGGCATGCTGCCTAGGTGTGATGTTAGTACCACACACTGAAAAGGAGATATCAGGTTTGGGTAGGTTAGTAGATGAAGGTAGATGGAGTTGTTGGTGATAAATGTAATGTTCTTCATGTAATGTGTACAAATGCTCGCAGCTTAGGCAACAAGATCTGCGAGCTAATATCAATAGTTTGTAGAGATAATTTGGACTTGGTTGTAATAACAGAGACATGGTTCAGAGATTGCAATGACTGGGAAACAGCCATTCCGGGATACACTTTGTATAGGAAAGATAGGGTGGAGAAAAGGGGGGGTGGGGTCGCCATTTATGTTAAAGATACCATAAAATCAACAGTGATCCAAAATTCATGTAAGGAGTTGGAGACTCTCTGGGTCTGCTTGCAAAATAAAAAGGGATCTGTTACCAGAGTAGGTGCAATCTATAGGCCTCCAGGGCAATCTGAAGAGCATGACATTATGCTGGTGGATGAGATTACCCAAATGGCAGTAAAGGGAGATATTGTAGTTATGGGAGACTTCAACATGCCTGATGTTGATTGGAATATCCCTTGTGCGTCCACATGCAAAAGTAGGAACATAGTAGAGGCCCTGACGGGTATGTCCCTAAAACAGTTGGTGAAAGCGCCAACTAGAGGTGAAAATATCCTAGATCTAGTATTTACAAATGGTGATCTGGTATCTGAGGTGAAGGTGGGAGAAAATCTGGGTTCCAGTGACCACCAATGTTTGTGGTTCGAAGTCCAAACTGACTGTGAGAAATCCCATTCTGCAACCAAAGTATTGGATTTTACGAAGACCAAGTTTGAGGTTATGGGAGAATATGTAAAGAAAGAATTAAAAGGGCGGGATAAAACAGCAAGAGTGAGTGCTCAGTGGAAGGCATTTAAAGAAGTCCTCTTAAAGGCAACTAGACTATATGTTAGACAAATTAGCAAAAGGAAAAGAAAGAGAAATCCACTATGGTTTACTAGAGAGGTAAGAGCTATAGTGAATGATAAAAAGTCTGCCTATAAGAGGTATAAAGAGTCTGGAAGTGTAGCGGACAGAGAAGTGTATAAAATTATACAGAAGAAGACAAAACAGATCATTAATGCTGCTAAAGCTTCAAAGGAGGAAGAAATGGCCATATCTGTTAAGGAGGGAAATAAAACCTTCTTCAGATATATTAGTGACAGGAAGAAGAAAAACTGCGGCATTACAAAACTTAGCAATGGAAAAAATCTGTATATAGATGGGAATAAGACGGTCGCTGACCATCTGAATAACTACTTCTGCTCAGTTTTTTCAGATGGCGACTTTCATAATCAGAACATGGCTGGACATAACATTGCCCCTAGTTGTAAAGTCTTAGCCCCAGTGTTTTCAGAGGCCGATGTTCTACAGGAACTTGTCCGGCTAAAGTTAAATAAGGCAATGGGTCCAGATGGCATCCACCCCAGAGTTCTTAAAGAACTCCGATCTGTGATTGTTGGCCCCCTGACTGATCTATATAATCAGTCCCTTCTTACAGGAGATGTTCCTGATGATTGGAGAATGGCTAATGTTGTACCCATTCACAAGAAGGGTAGTAGAGAAGAAGCTAGTAACTATAGGCCAGTCAGCTTGACATCTGTAGTGGTAAAAATGATGGAGACTCTACTAAAAAAGAAGATAATTGACCATCTAACAATAAACAACTTAATGGACCCAAACCAGCATGGCTTTACTGAGGGCCGATCATGTCAGACTAATCTCATTGATTTCTTTGACTATGTAACTAAAGTGCTGGATGAAGGTGGTGCTGTGGATATCGCCTACCTGGATTTCAGTAAAGCTTTCGATACGGTTCCCCATAAAGAGCTGATAGAGAAGTTATCAAAAATTGGACTTAACCCCTGGATAGTTCAGTGGATCTGCAGTTGGCTGAAGGACAGATACCAGAGGGTTGTTGTTAATGGAGTGTATTCTGAGGAGAGGCTGGTTACAAGTGGGGTGCCACAGGGATCTGTTCTGGGTCCTGTTCTGTTTAACATGTTTGTAAGTGACATAAGGGACGGCTTGGTAGGGAAGGTTTGCTTGTTTGCTGATGACACAAAAGTGTGTAATAGGGTTGATGTTCCAGGAGGTGTCGGTAATATGGAGAATGATTTATCTTCATTAGATAAGTGGTCAAAACAATGGAAACTTCAGTTCAATGTTTCCAAATGTAAAATAATGCACTTGGGGAGAAGAAATCCTCTATCTGAGTATCGTATTGGCAGTTCTGTGCTAACAAAGACCTCAGAAGAGAAGGATTTGGGGGTAGTCATCTCTGACAGCCTCAAAATGAGTAACCAATGCAGCCAGGCGGTGGGGAAAGCAAATCGTATGCTTGGCTGCATAGCTAGAGGTATAACGAGCAGAAAGAGGGAGATAATGATCCCTCTGTATAGAGCTCTAGTGAGACCACATCTGGAATACTGTGTTCAATTCTGGAGACCTCACCTGCAAAAGGATATTGCTAAAATAGAACGGGTCCAAAGAAGAGCTACAAAAATGGTGGAAGGTCTAAAGCATAGAACTTATCAAGAAAGACTCCGAGTTCTTAATATGTATAGTCTGGAGGAAAGAAGAGAAAGGGGGGACATGATTGAAACTTTTAAATATGTTAAAGGACTGAATAAAGTTCAGGAGGGAAGTGTTATTAATAAGAAACAGAACACAAGAACAAGGGGGCACAATCTGAGGTTAGTTGGGGGAAAAATCAAGAACAACATTAGAAAATATTATTTCACTGAAAGAGTAGTAGAAGCTTGGAACAAACTTCCAGCAGAGGTGGTTGATAAATCCACAGTAACTGAATTTAAACATGCCTGGGATAAACATGTATCTATCCTAAGATAAAAATAAAAGGATAATAAAAGGGCAGACTAGATGGACCAGGTGGTCTTTTTCTGCCGTCAATCTTCTATGTTTCTATGTTTCTATGAAACACCAGAAGTTTTGGAAAGATTCAGTTTCAGATAGAGGACATAATGTTAGAGACAGCGGATAGACATTCACCTGTGGACTGTAGTACAGAAGGGGTGATGTCATGGCTTGAAGTGTATAGTTGGGTGTCATCAGCATAGAAATGGTACCAGAAACCAAATCTGCTGATAGTCTATCCAATAGGGGCTGTGAAGAGTAAGAAAAGGAGAGTACTTAGGACTGAACCCTGAGGGACCCCAATAGCAAGAGGGAGAGCAGTGGAGGTAGACCCAGCAAATGATTCACTGAAAGAGCAGTCTGACAGGAAAAAAACAAAAGAGAACGTTGTCCTTAAGGCTGATATATTGAAGCATGATTAACAGGAGGTGGTATTCTACAGCAGAGAAGCAGCAGAAAGGTCGAAGAGAATTAGTACAAAGCAGTTACCATTGGTTTTAACTGTCAGGAGGTCAGTGGTCACTTTGGTGAGGGCGGTGTCTGTAGAATGTAGGGTGCGAAAACCAGATTGTAATGGATCAAGGAGAAAGTTAGTGGTGAGATAACGGATGAGGATAAGCAGACCAGACCCTCCAGGAGTTTGGAGATAAAGGAGAGATTAGAGACTGGCCTGTAATTAGTTGCGCAGGATGGGTCAAGAGAAGATTTTTTTTTAAATAATAGTGTTATGACAGAATGTTTGAAAGAAGCAGGGAAGATACCAGTAGAAAAAGAGAGATATTGAAGATTTTAGTTAGGTGAGTAGTGACAGCCGGAGAGAGAGACTGAAGGAAGTGTGAGGCAATAGGGTCAGAAGTGCATGTGGTAGGACAAGAGGAGAGGAGCCTGAAAACTTCTTCTTCCTCTGTGACAAAACAATAGCTGATCTCAGGGAGACCAGCTACAAAAACACAGTGTAAGAGTCTCAACACAGCAATCCAAAGTACAAAGCTCCCTGGGAAACAGTAACATGCAAAATAACCGTGGAGCCCCAGTTATGGGTCTTCAACACAGTGAAAGCCAGATATCCCTCAAAGGAAGGAAAACCAAGCAAAGGGGTGTCCCCATTACAGAGATCACCAAATCCACCATATTAAGTGGCCCCTATGTCAAGATCTCTGTAATGGGGACACCCCCTTTGCTTGGTTTTCCTACCTTTGAGGGATATCTGGCTTCCACTGCAACCATTGGGCTACAAACCAGACCAGCTACAGGTATTCACTGACCTCATGCCACTGCTCTTAAAGGCTGTCATGATGCATTGTAAGAGGGCAATAGAGGCTGGAATGAAAGTTTAAACTCTTCATTGATGAGTGCCAATTTTTTGTATGCAATGTTAACTGAACTTTTATCTGGACTCTGGAGACCACATGAGCAATGCCATGTCACATCAGGGAGGGAACGTCCCACAAGTTTACCCAAGATAACAAGTTTATTCAAGATTTACCCAGCGCTTAGACGGAAATGATCTAGAGGTACATGATGTCTAATTAAGTATAAGTGAGACATACTAATTTGCACCTTTGATTAATTTACTTGTTACTATATGTGCTGTACTGTACTAGGTGTTCGATAGTGGTTTTGGATATGCTTAAGCTATATACTGATCATGTTAGAGCATTCATTTCCTGTTTACCTCCAGTGATGTCACTAGGAGGAGGGTATATGTGTATTCACTAGTATGTGCATGCTTGACAAAGGCTGAAGGAGCAGCCGAAACGTTGCATGTACCAGGGCGTATTGATGGAATAAAAGACACACTGCTTTCACCGGATAAGGATGCTGTCCTCGCTTCCTTTTGTTTGAGATTACTATTGGGGCCTTTGGACTGGACTCCTGCAAGGGGACGTGCATTCTGGAAGCTACCAGCCACTCTTAAAGGTGCTGTACCAATTTTTCTTTACAGGCAATTAGAATAGCTCCCTTTATCAACAACCCTTATCCAGAATTTTAGTAACTATAACCTGTAATATTGTAATACTTTTATTCTCCAGAAACACAGGCCCCTCTTGAACTCTTTTAGCGAGTTCACCATCGCCACCTCCTCAGGCAGAGAGTTCCATAGTCTTACTGCTCTTACAGTAAAGAATCTTCTTCTATGTTTATGTAGAAACCTTCTTTGATCTAGAAGCAGAGGATGTCCCCTCGTCACAGTACTGAGCATAAATAGATGATGGGAGAGATCTCTGTACGGGCCCCTAATATATTTATACATAGTTATTAGATCTCCTCTCGGTTGTCTTTTTTCTAAACTGAATAACCCTAATTTTGACAATCTTTCTGGGTCCAGTTATTACTTTAGTCGCCCTCCTCTGAACCCTCTCCAGCTCTGCTATGCCTGTCTTGTTCCCAGGAGCCCAGAACTGTACACAATACTCCATCAAAGGCATCTATGCCCCTTTTGATGCACCTCATATTCTTATTGGCCTTGGCAGCAGCTGCCTGACACTGGTTTCTGCAGCTTAGTTTGCTGTCCACTACAATTCCTAGGTCCTTTTCCATGTCAGAGTTACCCAGTGTTTTACCATTTAGTATGTACTGGTGACATGTATTTTTCCTTCCCATGTGCATAACCTTACATTTGTCAGTGTTAAACCTCATCTGCCACTTCTCTGCCCAAACCTCCAATCTATCCAGATCCATCTGAAGCAGTATACTGTCCTCTTCTGTGTTAATTACGTTACACAGTTTAGTGTCAGTATCTGCAAAAATTGATATTTTACGGTCCAAGCATTCTACAAGATCATTAATACATATATTGAAGAGAAGAGGGCCCAATGTTGACTACTGTAGTACCCCACTAGTGACCCAATCTGAGTGTGTACCACAGTACCATTAATAACCACCCTCTGTTTTCTATCACTGGAATTAGTGATGTGTGAGGAGGACTATGACATAGTGGGAATAACTGAGACATGACTGGATGATACCTATGACTGGGCAGTTAACGTACAGGGTTACAGTCTTTTTAGAAAGGATCGCCAAAACTGGAGAGGGGGAGGGGTCTGCCTTTATGTAAAGTCCTGTCTAAAGCCCACACTGCGGGAAGATATAAGTGAGGGACATGAAGATGTGGAGTCACTGTGGGTAGAAATAAATGGAGCCAAAAACAATAATAAAATACTAATAGGAGTTTATTATAAACCCCCTACTATATCAGAGCCCATAGAAAATCTACTTCTAAACGAAATAGACGAGGTGGCAAATCATAATGAGGTCGTTATTATGGGGGATTTCAACTACCCAGATATAGACTGGGAAACTGAAACCTGTACATCTCATAAAGGAAACAGGTTCTTGGAAATAACCAAAGACAATTACCTTTCCCAACTGGTTCAGGACCCGACTAGAGGGACGGCCATACTGGACTTAGTATTAACCAATAGACCTGACAGAACAACAGATGTGCAGGTCGGGGGACTCCTGGGAAATAGTGACCATAACATAATAACCTTCCAATTGTCATTCAAAAGAGCGTTTCTTCAGGGAGGAACAAAAATACCTAACTTCAAAAAAGCTAAATTTAGCCAACTAAGAGAGGCCATAGGCCTAACTAACTGGGACAAAGTCTTCAAAAATAAAAATACAGCCACAAAATGGGATATTTTTAAAAACATCCTAATATCTAATTGTGAGAGGTACATACCATATAGGAATAAAATAAAATAAAACTGGAAAATAAACTGTCAGATGAAATGCAGAATATAAAAGTAAATTCCCCATTAAAAGTGCCCTGTCTGACCCAGGAAGAAGTAGAGCTGCGTCTTAAAAAGATTAAAATAGACAAATCGCCAGGACCGGATGGCATACGCCCCTGTATCCTAAGAGAATTAAGTAATGTCATCGCCAGACCCTTATTTCTGATATTTAAGGACTCTATACTGACAGGGAGTGTTCCACAGGATTGGCGCATAGCAAATGTGGTTCCAATATTCAAAAAGGGTCCAAAAACAGAGCCCGGGAACTATAGGCCGGTAAGTTTAACATCTGTCGTGGGTAAACTGTTTGAGGGTTTTTTAAGAGATGGTATCTTGGAGTACCTCAATGAAAATAAGCAAATTACTCCATATCAGCATGGCTTCATGAGGGATCGGTCATGTCAAACCAATTTAATCAGTGTCTATGAGGAGGTAAGCTCTAGACTAGACCGCAGCGAATCAATGGATGTCGTATATCTGGACTTCTCCAAAGCATTTGACACTGTACCACATAAAAGGTTAGTATATAAGATGAGAATGCTTGGCCTGGGAGAAAATGTCTGTATGTGGGTAAGTAACTGGCTCAGTGATAGAAAACAGAGGGTGGTTATTAACGGTACATACTCAGATTGGGTCACTGTCACTAGTGGGGTACCACAGGGGTCAGTATTGGGACCTATTCTCTTCAATATATTTATTAATGATCTTGTAGAAGGCTTGCACAGTAAAATATCAATTTTTGCAGATGACACTAAACTGTGTAAAGTAATTAACACAGAAGAGGACAGTACACTGCTACAGATGGATCTGGATAGACTGGAGGCTTGGGCAGAGAAGTGGCAGATGAGGTTTAACACTGACAAATGTAAAGTTATGCATATGGGAAGGAATAATGCAAGTCACCAGTACATACTAAATGGTAAAATATTGGGTAACTCTGACATAGAAAAGGACCTAGGAATTTTAGTGAACAGAAATCTAAGCTGCAGAAACCAGTGTCAGACAGCTGCTGCCAAGGCCAATAAGATAATGGGCTGCATCAAAAGAGGCATAGATGCCCGTGATGAGAACATAGTCCTGCCACTTTACAAATCACTAGTCAGACCACACATGGAGTACTGTGTACAGTTCTGGGCTCCTGTGAACAAGGCAGACATAGCAGAGCTGGAGAGGGTTCAGAGGAGGGCAACTAAAGTAATAACTGGAATGGGTGGACTACAGTACCCAGAAAGATTATCAAAATTAGGCTTATTCACTTTAGAAAAAAGACGACTGAGGGGAGATCTAATAACTATGTATAAATATATCAGAGGTCAGTACAGAGATCTCTCCCACGATCTATTTATCCCCAGGACTGTGACGAGGGGACATCCTCTGCGTCTGGAGGAAAGAAGGTTTGTACACAAACATAGAAGAGGATTCTTTACGGTAAGAGCAGTGAGACTATGGAACTCTCTGCCTCAGGAGGTGGTGATGGTAAGTTCACTAAAAGAGTTCAAGAGGGGCCTGGATGTATTTTTGGAGGGTAATAATATTACAGGTTATAGTTACTAGAGAGGGGTTGTTGATCCAGGGAGTAATTCTGATTACCTCACAGGGTTTTTTTTGCCTTCCTCTGGATCAACTTGTAGGAAAACAGGCTGAACTGGATGGACAGATGTCTTTTTTTCGGCCTTATAAACTATGTTACTATGTTACTGAGTAGTTACTTACCTACATACAGACATTTTACGAACACATTTACCAACCTTTTGTGTAGCACAGTATCAAATGCTTTGGAGAAGTCAAGAAATATGACATCCATGATGATGGAACACATACTTACTAATGGCGATTACACAAGAAAAGAGAAAGAAAAACAAATACAATAATGCAGTGCACTGAAAAGCAAGAGACTTAATGTAGTGTCTTCCCTGAATCTAAACCCACTTAATCTTAATTTATAAACGCACTTGAAATCAAACATGCAAACATTCACAAACTCGTTTTTTTTTTTGTCTGCTTATATAGCTGCTGCTCCCAGACAACTTCAAACCAGACTGCAGTTTTTTTCCCTTTGGATTCAAGGTCTAGTTGTGGAACCAGTGTTGTGGCCATTTCTCCAAAAATGTCCCAGGAGACATTTTTCAACAGAACAACGCCAGGCAGGGGCGTAGCTAATGGCTCATGGGCGCTGGTGCAAGAGTTCAGCTTGGGCCCCCCTTCCCTCGGTACTTTGTGTGTCTTCTTATACAACAGAAGATTTTTTGGGCCCCCTCAGGCTCCTGGGCCCGGTAGCGACTGCTACCTCTGCACCCCCTATAGCTACGCCCCTGACGCCAGGCCACATGTTGCTTGTGCTACTGTGAGCAGCCTGCATGGCCTAAATGTGCTACCATGGCCTGCAGCATCTCTGGACTTGTCTCCCATCAAGCACATCTGGGATGTCATTGGTCGGCAACTGCAAAGTGAGCTGCCAGCGGCAGATCTTGATGATTTGCAAGCCCAAATACATTCATCATGCCAGAACATTCCTCAGACAACCATTATTAACCTGATTGATAGCATGCCAAAGCTCATATTTGATACTCAATAAATCGAGATGTTTTGAATATTTTATTTCCTTATTTTATTTCCATTTGTATGTCATTAACATGTCTATCGATCTTGTGATTTCCATAATTCTATGACTTTTCCTTAGTGTTACAATTTCAGTGTTGAGTGTAATATTAGTCTTCTCTTTGACAATGTTTCCTTGTGGAAGCTAAAGACTAGAAGCTCTGTCATGGGAACCCACTCAGAAAAGAATATCACAGAAAACTAAATATTCATCTTATCAGAACTCAACTCATTTACTTGTGGGAAGTGATATGGGAACAGTCTGTAATATATGCATGGGTCACTGTTCAGGTCAGAAGGTAAGAAGTGGTGTGTTGTATGCATCATTAAAGGTTTGGGGAAGTATGCATGTAAATAAGATAAGGGGAATATATGGTTAGCAATCTTCAGAACAAGCAATCTGGTGCAGAAAAAAACCTACCCACCAGCCACTGATCTTCTATTGAGCCTCTGGCTAAATTAAAAATACCTCAGGCATCACTTCTTTATGAGCATTATTCCCATACAGATCTTGCATCACCCACCCTTCCCAGCTACTTGCTGGCTATTATAACTTCATGCAGCTCATTAGTTGGGACGAAGAAGAGAGAAAGGATGAGGGAGTTTGCTGACACACACAGAGCAATCCCAAGCTGCCGAAATTACAGACTTCATCAATCTATGGAAAGGATTAATGTTGCAGAAAGAGTAAATGTGAATATACACCGATCAGACATTAAAACCCTACGCCTATTATTGCCTAATATTGTACAAGTTCCTACTGCGTTGCCAAAACAGTTCTGACTCCTCAAGGCATGGCTTCCATAATACCTCTGAAGGAGTCCTGTGGTATCTGGAACCACAATGTTGGCAGCAAATTCTTTAAGTCCTGTAAGTTCTGAAATTGTTATGCAATGGATCAGACTTGTGTTTTCAGGACATCCTACCTTTGTTCTATTGGATTGAGATCAGGGTGATTTGGAGGCCAAGTCATCACCTTGAACCGTTTGTCATGTTTCTTAAACCTTTCCTAAGAATTTTTTGTACTGTGAAAGGGTGCATGATCCTGCTAAAAGAGTCTAATACCATGAGGAAATACCACTGACATTAAGGGCTGTAATTGGCTTGTAACCACATATAGGTGGTATTTGTCAAAATAACTCCAGAACAACACACTGCCTCTGCCAATTTTAGTTCTTCTCATAGTTCATCCTTGTAACATCTGTTCCTCAGTTGTGATGCATGTGCACCTGGCCTCCACACAATCTAAAAGAAAACAGGATTCATCAGACCTAGCCACCTATTTCTGTTGATCTATTTTTTTGGCTGTTTGGCAAATGTGTCTGTGAAATATATGTTTAATGTGTTATGTGGTGTATATGTGTGTATTGTATATATACAATATGTGTGAAACATGTTAATGTGTATTATGTAATATATATATTGTGAGACGGGACCATTCAGACAGTCTCTTTTCCCAGGGTTTATTGGGCATACACAGGAAAACAATACAGGCTTGCTTAACAAAAAATGCGGTGATATAGGCATCTCACCAGCTTGTAGGTTTTCACTTTGAGATTCCACTTTGCACAGTGGTCTTGTCCATGTGTCTTCCTCTTAGACCGGCACACACACTGCTCTCTGGCAGCGTGCCTTTTAATTAGTTTTCCACCTATGGGAAAATGGAGTATGGGAGTGACCTTCCCACCGAAGCTCTTCAGTTACTTCTAAATCCCGGACCAAAACCCCAGCTTACCACAAACTGAGTGATCTAGTATCACTGGTCACAACATACCTCTTGGCCTCAGTGATACATACCTGCAATCTATGACCATTTAATGCTTACTACATATATATATATATATATATATATATATATATATACAGATGTAGCAGCACTAGCCATCACAGGAGAATCGCGTGAGCGCAGAACAATATCGTAAATAGAGTGCGCATCTGATGATTTGTACGCTAATGCTATTCATTGTACGCTAATGCGAACGTATTTGTATGCTAATGCTATGCATTGTACGCTACTGCGAGGAAAACTCTTTGAATGAGAAGGTGTGTCCAAACTTTTGATCTGTACTGTATATAGTACAGACCAAAAGTTTGGACACACCTTCTCATTCAAAGAGTTTTCTGTATTTTCATGACTATGAAAATTGTAGATTTACACTGAAGGCATCAAAACTATGAATTAACACATGTGGAATTATATGCTTAACAAAAAAGTGTGAAACAACTGAAAATATGTCTTATATTCTAGGTTCTTCAAAGTAGCCACCTTTTGCTTTGATTACTGCTTTGCACACTCTTGGCATTCTCTTGATGAGCTTCAAGAGATAGTCACCTGAAATGGTATTCCAACAGTCTTGAAGGAGTTCCCAGAGATGCTTAGCACTTGTTGGCCCTTTTGCCTTCACTCTGCGGTCCAGCTCACCCCAAACCATCTTGATTGGGTTCAGGTCTGGTGACTGTGGAGGCCAGGTCATCTGGCGTGGCACCCCATCACTCTCCTTCTTGGTCAAATAGCCCTTACACAGCCTGGAGGTGTGTTTGGGGTCATTGTCCTGTTGATAAATAAATTATGATCCAACTAAACGCAAACCGGATGGAATAGCATGCCGCTGCAAGATGCTGTGGTAGCCATGCTGGTTCAGTATGCCTTCAATTTTGAATAAATCCCCAACAGTGTCACCAGCAAAGCACCCCCACACCATCACACCTCCTCCTCCATGCTTCACGGTGGGAACCAGGCATGTAGAGTCCATCGGTTCACCTTTTCTGCATCGCACAAAGACACGGTGGTTGGAACTAAAGATCTCAAATTTGGACTCATCAGACCAAAGCACAGATTTCCACTGGTCTAATGTCCATTCATTGTGTTCTTTAGCCCAAAAAAGTCTCTTCTGCTTGTTGCCTGTCCTTAGCAGTGGTTTCCTAGCAGCTATTTTACCATGAAGGCCTGCTGCACACAGTCTCCTCTTAACAGTTGTTGTAGAGATGTGTCTGCTGCTAGAACTCTGTGTGGCATTGACCTGGTCTCTAATCTGAGCTACTGTTAACCTGCGATTTCTGAGGCTGGTGACTCGGATGAACTTATCCTCCGCAGCAGAGGTGACTCTTGGTCTTCCTTTCTTGGGGCGGTCCTCATGTGAGCCAGTTTCTTTTTAGCGCTTGATGGTTTTTGCGACTGCACTTGGGGACACTTTCAAAGTTTTCCCAATTTTTTGGACTGACTGACCTTCATTTCTTAAAGTAATGATGGCCACTCGTTTTTCTTTACTTAGCTGCTTTTTTCTTGCCATAATACAAATTCTAACAGTCTATTCAGTAGGACTATCAGCTGTGTATCCACCTGACTTCTGCCCAACACAACTCATGGTCCCAACCCCATTTATAAGGCAAGAAATCCCACTTATTAAACCTGACAGGGCACACCTGTGAAGTGAAAACCATTTCAGGTGACTACCTCTTGAAGCTCATCAAGAGAATGCCGAGAGTGTGCAAAACACTAATCAAAGCAAAGGTGGCTACTTTGAAGAACCTAGAATATAAGACATATTTTCAGTTGTTTCACACTTTTTTGTTAAGTATATAATTCCACATGTGTTAATTCATAGTCTTGATGCCTTCAGTGTGAATCTACAATTTTCATAGTCATGAAAATACAGAAAACTCTTTGAATGAGAAGATGTGTCCAAACTTTTGGTCTGTACTATATATATATATATATATATATATATATATATATATATATATAGTCTATGGAGGCATTATTTATATGTACAGTACTAATCTCCAGAAGGTCCTTATAATCTTTCTGCTCCACTTCTTCTGTGTAGCTCATATATTTGATTACAAGTAATTAGAATTTTCATTACAAGTAATTAGTTCTTGTTTACAAGCTGTATTGGTGTATACATTCCACCCAATACATGCTGATCTCATTTAGCATTTCTAAATTCATTAAATATCTGTTCATATCATAGTTGATGTGACATATATGGGCTTTCTGTCATCTTGGCTTCTTCTTCCCCTCTTAGGTGTTTCTCCTATGCAGCTTACTTTTCTCATGATACCCTTTTGCATTGCAGAGACGGAGGTGACCAAGTCTCTTTGCACTGCACTTACTCTGCTCTGAATCCTATCTAAAGGCAGCAAATGATAGATCAGTGACATAGAGCTTCTATCTCCAAACTTATGTTGTAGTACTCCTATTAGATGCTGCAGTACAAAATCTCTAGATGCAGCTTCAGACTGTTTCCCCTGACTCCTACTTATGATAGGTTTCTCCCTGTCACAGGGGAGCAGTGTGAAGCATTGTCTTATATACACAGGCAATTCTGTAGACTGCAAATTGTATAAACATTTACTTTGAGCCAGGGGAGTAAATAACTAATTGTAGGGATTCACCTACTGTATCTGTGCATTCCTTGTGTTGCGAACATGGAAGAGATAATATCTTCAGCAGCATTCCATACACGTTGGATGTATGGAGGAATAAGGAGGGAACAGTCAGTCTGGAAGAGAGGTAGGTGTTTAAGAACTGCCAGGAGGGATTTGATAAATGATGGTGAAATAATATACTGTAGTTCACAGAAAGTCAACCACAGAACATCAGGAGAGATTGTCCTGCTGTCTACAAGAGAAGAAGCTCTGGTCTGATGGTTGATGTGGGGATCACATGATGGAGGTGCCCATAATGAAAAGGTTCAAAATGTATTGACATTATTGAGCGTATATTGGTTGTGGGTGCTTTTTTAGGGTCCAGAATCATCACTATTTATTGTAATATAGCACAAGTAACATTTTCATTGCACCATTGCTTATAAACAACAATTGTTTTGTTACCATGATGAATACTAACAGTAACATTCCTTGAAAAACTAGCACAACCCTCCCAACCATTGTATAGATGCGTCACCTCCTGTATACACTGAAGACAAACCTGAATTTACAGTTTCCACAGGGCAGATTCAAGGGAAGAGAAGCTGTCTCCTTTGGCCACAGAAGCAGATGACATTATACAGCCCTTGAGGACTGCACTGCACCAACATTGACCTGGTTGAGGAACAGAACACGTTTTGGATTTTTCTTTTTTCTGTTCTGGTGGTCATAACCTTCTTATCTTATTATTATTATTTTTAATATACCGGTATGAGGCTTTGTTTTTGTGGACGGAGGCTACTTGTGTACTGGCATATATAACTTCAATGAGGTAACCCTGCCTGTCAGGCCATATCAGATGTAGGCCTCAAATATGTTTAAAGTATTCCCTTTGATGGGATCAAATGGGGGTCAACCCTCAGTCTCTCCCTTTGAATACTGAGATCCAAGCTAATTATTGCATTCAAAGGGTTAAATGGTGTGGGCTCTGCATGCTCATCCTGATGTGGCAGCTGTCTGTCTCTCAGGATGAGTATTTATGTCATTTCAGTTCATGTTTTATAAAGGCAGATACAACAAAATAATCTGTACGTATGACTAGATGATAAGAGGCTTCTAGAAAAACTGTGATGAAGTTTCAAATATTTTTTTGTGAGAAAAATTACACTATTGTGAAAAGAGCAATGACTGTCCTAGATTCTTTATACAATAAAAAATAATGTACCAAAACAACAATAATTGGTCTAATTTATGAAAATATGTTTGCCTTTCATGCTGAAAAAATTTGGAATAATGTGAAATGCATTAATGGACGAACATTCTGAATCTGGACAATATGACTCATCTTACTAACAATAACACATCATTATTGTAGAGAAAATGTCATCTAGCTCCTTCTCTCAACATATAAGTGCTGTATGTACATAGTCAACACTTAGCAGCAGTCTACTCTGTTTTTTGATTTTATCATATCAGAATGAGGGCTTAGTTTATACAGTATATATTGTTTGCATCTATTTTTCGTGCATTAATAATCTTTTTCTGTGATTTATTTTGATATATGTAGCCACTGACATCCCCAATCATTATTATCACATCATGCTGGATGTTTTTTATCCTTTTTTTCTGTGAGTTATGGCTGAGAAAAGTAATCAGTTAGCTACACTGCTACTACAGCAATTCTGACTTTACTGCTGTGAGGGACACCGGTAAGGCCTTGTTCACATGTCAGTTATGTGATCAGTTATTTCCATCAGTTATTGTGAGACAAAACCAGGTGCGGGTCAAAAACACAGAACAGGTGCAGATCTTTTCATTATATCTTATCTCTGTGTAGCCTGCACTCCTGGTTTTGGCTCACAAAAACTGATGGAAATAACTGATCAAATAACTGATGTGTCTAAGATATCCTTCCCAACTGATTACATACTTGCAAGACGTGCCTTTAAAACGCTGTATCCCACAGTGGACACTACAGCCTTTATTGCCAAGGTACTGTTACTAGGTATAGATTCTACTGATAGAGACTTTAGCAAGAAAGTGTACAAAAAGGGTCATAACTTGCATCTTTGCCTAAATCATCACTATCTGGGAGAGACTCCCACTATGTACACCTCTCTGTTCTTTCCTGTGTATATCCATCTTTCTTTAGAAAGGGTTTCTTTAGAAATATTTTCACCTGAGTGTCTTGAAAGCTTGCCTACTAACATCATTTAATTTAGTTAGTCATTAAAAGGCATGAAACTACAATATTTTATATTGTTTCTCTTTTTGTGAGCATCAAGACTGCTTACTACTGGCCAACACAGTGCCAAATCTCATTCCTTTGACCAGCTAGAATTGTGAGTTCTATTGTTGGATATACTACAACTCTTATTTTACTCTTGAGTAAACAGAGACATTTATTCTTCTGCCTGGATATCTGAGTCTTACGCTATACGCTGGCCATTGCACTCTACACACCCTGCCTTGCACCCATACAAACACTTAACGTTACTGGCACCCCAACTACCTTCAGGCAGGAACCCCAGAACTTTCACTGCACAGCCCTAGGGAACAACAGTGTGAGGAAAGCCAACATAATTGTTTGTTACAACCACTACCACTCCCATCCTCCGCTCCTGCCCCTCTTGGGGTTGCTGCATATTCATTGAGTTGTATACCATTTATTGCAACTATGGTGTAATCCAGGGATGCCCAACCTGCGGCCCTCCAGCTAAACTACAACTCCCAGCATGCCTGGACAGACTACATCTATCGGCATGATGGGAGTTGTAGTTTTCGAACGGCTGGAGGGCCACAGGTTGAGCATCCCTTGTGTAATCAAAAACACAGGTCTATTAAAATTGGAAAAGTGCTACATTGACTACTATAGGAAAAAAGACTGAGTGACTCAAAGAGGGACATTTATCAAACATGGCGTAAAAATGTTGCAAGTGATGCTCACATCTGGTGTGTATTTTTGTGACATTTGGTCAAATATTTGGTGAGCCTCGCTACTTTTAAAAGTGGAATGAAGTAATTGGTCAATTAAACCTCGATTATGATGGAAGACTTTTAAAAAAGTTGAAAAGAAGTGGCATCTCCTCACCAGGCAATCCCCTGGTGCACTTTTACAGACATTGCACTTGACTCAAATATATTATTCTGTGCGCCATTTCATAAATTGGACTCAATCTCACAAAGGAAAGAAAGACATAAAACCAACAGCAAAACCACTATGAATGATAAATTCCCCCCAAAGTCCTTCTGGCAATACACATTAATGTTTGGCTTTGTACAGAATCTGGGACAGTAATTTCTTTGCTCACAATAAAATAAACTTTGTCACACGAAATCAAGTGCAGACTTCATCACAGGTTCCTATTGTTCAGCCGTAACTAGAAATAACGTCTTTCGTTACACCTGCCTTTATATACAATAACTCAAATATGAACTCCATAATAACCATTATTAAATAGAAATCGCTCCCAGCCTCTTGGCTTTTACCATAGGGCTCGCGCATGTGTGGGCTTGGTCTCTTAAAGGTCATGCACACCTAAATGTATAAAAGTAATTTATACATTTATGTTTACTCTGTTTTTATTGAATTTTAGGTTATTCAAACATATCAGGTATGCTTCTTGTACAGGCACAACAATAAACTGGGTCGCGCAGGACCCGACTTTAAACATTGTGAGATCTAAGGATAACAGAAACTTAATGACTTGTTGTACATGTTGTATCAATAAATCTGTACGCTTTAACCATTCTGTGTCTATCTTTATGCTTACTATAATTTTGTTAAGTGCTGTAAGCACTGCCAGAGTCGAGGCCCATTTTGTAACCAATTGTGATGCTAATTCAAGGGTCAAAGAGACCCCGCCAATATACTTGTCTATAGGGATGAGCGAACTTTTGAAAAGTTTGGTTCGCTTCGCTTCGGCGAACTTTCGTGAAGTTTGGATTCGTACGAACCGAACCTAAAACGAACCTTGCTATAACGGCTGAATAATTGCTGCTACAATAATGGGAGTCTGATAGGGTATAGTTTCGTGTACTTGCTGTTGCTATTACAATGAAAAAAGTGGAAAAAATCCAAGTGACTTCAACAACAGCGACGCAAAATATACGCATATTTGAGAATCTACACTAATGCGTACGCTAATGCGAACATTCCCACACAAATAACGAACATACAGTCTAGCGTTGTCAAAGGTACGCTACTTAACTGAATATGTACGCATTAGCGTACGCATACACTGCGTCTGTGAACATTCCTACTCAAGTAACAAACATACAGTCTAGCGTTGTCAAAGGTACGCTACTTAATAATGTACACTAATGCGTACGCTAATGCGTATGAATTCATAAAATGCGTGTACAAATTAGTGAACATTCTCAAATATGCGTATATTTTGAGTCGCCGTTATTTTAACCAGTTTTGTTACGAACTATCTCAAAATTCGGTCCGGTGACGAACCGAACTTTTGGGAAAGTTCGTAACGAATCTGGTTCGTTACGGTTTGGTTCGCTCATCCCTACTTGTCTAGAAAGAAGGAGAAAAAGAAAGAAAAAAAAAAAAAAAGAGGGGGATTCAAAATGATCTAACTTGCATTAGTTGTGGTTATGCTTGTTCTCGCTTTAATACTAATATATCAATCATGCAATATAGACACGTAGTATAGCTGGAGTCGCTTGAAGAATAAACCTTTTATTTAAGCGTTCTCCCCATGACATACTTAGCAAGGCCCGAGTGGGGGTGATATATGATAGCTAAGGGCATTGACCCTACCTATTAAGGTGACGAGCGACTGAATAAAGCGCTTTTGTACAAAACATCATAGTAAGGTTAGCGACCCATTCATCACTATTTCGCCTTATAAGAGCTAATTTATACATTTAAATCTCTACTGTTTCTGACTTCATTGTTCATGTGTGAAGTGTTATCAGTGATAGCATTGATAGCATTGCGGATTTGGATACAGAGATAGCCAGTCACTGATTACACCTCCCCCGTGAACAATGACAGGGGCGGATTTGGAACGTAAAGTGGCCCTGGAAAAAAAACCTAAAAGTGGCCCCATGTTGTAGGCGGGTCCAAATTGACAGAAGATGGGCCAAAACAAGTAGGCAGAGATAACAGAAGTAGGCTGGGCATGTAATACCATAGTGCAGTATAGACTTTTCCATGCAACATAAGCACCTAAAGTTCAGGTAGCTACTGACCTTTGCAGTCTGTACTCCCTTACAGCACTGACATGTTGCGGCTCCTGCCTGTACCTGCCCCACTCTCCTACAACAGTTGTTAGCAGAGTGTGCACAGGCAGAATAAGTAATGTACTAAACCAGCTCCTGTCTGGCACTTACTCCGCTCTGCTCAAATCCTGCAAATCACATCGGTCCAGGCTTTTAGCAGAGAGGAGCTGAGCAAGCATTTATCATGCCTGTACTCACTCTGCTAAAGCCTGAAATAGCCCATGTATGCCAGGTTTTATGACATTGTGGCAGGTACAGCCCCAGTCAGGGTTGCCAACCGTCCGTAGATTAACGGACAGTCCGTAAAAACAGGGTGTTTTTTTCTGCCATCCGTATTGTCCGGCAGAAAAAAATCCTGTCCGTGAATCTACTTCAGTATTCACGGTGCATTTGTCGTGAATACTGTGGAGCAGGGGTTCCCAAACTGAGGGCCACATGCGGCCTCCTGAGGCCATTTATCCGGCCCCCGGCACCTCTTTCATTGGTGGTTAGTGTCCTCTCTGCCCGCGATGCACTAGCCTGACCTCGTACAGCGTCAGGATGTAGTGCGCGCACTCTGACCTGATGCTGCACGCAGTCAGGTGCAGCGCGGGCAGAGAAGACAGAGGAGCACCGGAGCGGAGCTTCAGCACAGGAGAGGTAAGTTTTTTATTTTATTCTGATGGGGGCAGGGTGGGCTGATCTGAGGTCTGATGGGGGCAGGGTGGGCTGATCTGAGGTCTGATGGGGGCACAGTGGGCTGATCTGCAGTCTGATGGGGGCACAATGGGCTGATCTGAGGTCTGATGGGGGCACAATGGGCTGATGGAGCAGTGGGCTGATCTGAGGTCTGATGGGGGCACAATGGGCTGGTCTGAGGTCTGATGGGGGCACAATGGCCTGATGGGGGAACAGTGGGCTGATCTGAGGTCTGATGGGGGCACAATGGGCTGATCTGAGGTCTAATGGGGGCACAATGGGCTGATCTGAGGTCTGATGGGGCACAATGGGCTTATCTGAGGTCTAATGGGGGCACAATGGGCTGATCTGAGGTCTGATGGGGGCACAGTGGGCTGATCTGAGGTCTGATGGGGGCACAATGGGCTGATTTGAGGTCTGATGGGGGCACAGTGGGCTGATCTGAGGTCTGATGGGGGCACAATGGGCTGATCTGAGGACCATTACAGCGGGTCCTTATTTCTGGGAGCACTACTGAAGGCACTATGGGAAAAATGATTTCTGTTATGGGGAATTATTACTACTACCAGGGGTACTATTGGGGGTGTTACTATTATTAGTACAATATGGAGGGCACTACTGCTAAAAGGGCTACTTGTGGAGCATTATCACTATTGGGGCACTATTACTAGTGAGGGCACTCTGGTAGAGAATTATTAGTATCAGTGGGGATCAGTGGGGAGCACTGTAACTATATGGGGTCCTACCTATATGGCACTGTTATATCTACAGTATAGTATTTGGGGACATTGGGGAGCACAGTGGGCACAGTATTTTGGGCAGCAGTAGGATAACAGAAAAGTGGGTAATCTAAGGTGTCTTTGTGGCAAACTCTGCAGAGAGAAGATGGAGCTGAAAGAAGTGTTATGGCGGTGTGGGCCAAATAGAGAAGATGAGAAAAGAGAAGAGCTACAGTACATCAGGGAGACAGCACTGGATTTAAGAGGTATGTTTGCTGTATCATCTTGTACGTTTGGTATCGGTGAATGTAATGTCCATCCAAATATGTGTCACCTATTCTTCAGCAAGGACTTGCCGGTATATGGTATGTTACTGCTGCAGCCAATCACCAATCAGTGATCTAATGCTGAGAACTGGCTGCAGTGGTCACATGCCATACACCTGCACATCAGTGTGCAGAACACCAACATTGGGAAAGATGTGCACACTTGCTCATTACATCCCTGTCAGTCTTTGTTTACATGGCATAAGCAATGATGCCAGAAAGTCCAGCATGTCACAGGCATCATCACTGCAACCATATAAACAAAGCACTCAATGGCAGGGATATAACGGCTGAAAATTGTTGATTTCTTTTCCATATGCCATATTTTATTTTTAACTACTGAACAATCCTCATTAATCTGGGGGCTTGGAAGGGGGCATGTCCTCTAAAAAGGGGTGTGGTTTAATATGTTCCTTTTGGGCCGTCCGAAAATTTTGGTTCAGTTGTCCAGAAAAATTTTGAAGGAAGGTTGGCAACCCTGGCCCCAGTGGAATCCGTACTTCCTTAAACAACTGACAACTGAGGGAGTACAGATTTCTTAACACAATAGGCGCCTGTTTCTCATGAAAAATTTAAAAAAAGGAAAAATTCTTTCCATAACATTTAGAATAGGTTTTAATAAAAATGTGGAGGTATACATACACTTTACTAATACACAGTCACAATGCATCACAATAGGTGCAGCCTTTATTCCTGAGGCAGCACAACTTCCATACAATGTATAGCAGAAGGTGCTGTTAGGGGCACGTCCTATACACCTTCTCTTCACACAGCCAGGGCCTCTTCATGGGCAGGGGTATGTCAGCTCTCTAGTGCCCAGGCAATGCAGGAGCCGTGCTGTGAGTGTGCTTGTGTCCTGGACCCGCCCCCTGCTCCTCCCCCTCCTGCTCCCATAACAACGCTGCAGCAGCCTCTGTGCTCATGCACAGCAGAGCTGCCGGTGGCCAGCGATCTGTACTAAACACATTGCAGCAGCTCCTATGGGTTCAGTCTCACTTTAAACATGGTGGCTTTCTATTACAGCACTGCAGGGCTGGAAGCCAGCCCCTTCTCTGCACTACTCATCGATGGCCACGCTATCAGTATGATAATAAGGTCGGGGGTGGGGTGGCCCATAGCATAGAAAACTCCATCGGCCCTCCGGGAAGCTAAGTAATAACTTCTGCTCATAGGAGCCAATACATTCTAATACTGTACGGAGCACTTGCTCCATACAGTATTCTAACGAGGTTTTATGCAAATCACTCATTCCTAGTTACAGACCTCCTCTTCAATTATTTCTGGACAACTGTTTTAAAAATCATATACACAATATAAAATCAGTAACACTCATTAGATTTGTTCTTTTTTTTTGCATACACCAAAAGTAGGGCTCTAATGTGATGTGAACAGAGCCTGATAGTGGTAAAACCCCTTTTAAAACATCCTGATTACATGGGTCAGCATGGTGTCACTCCCGGTGTGCATCTGTCTACTATTATATCTACTAAAGCAAATTTATTATTGAAGCAGGAAAGTTGTGTATATATAGACAGAGCTCAGCCAGTAAGTAGCTGAATGGGTGCATGTTGATGCCACTCTGACCAACGTAAAAAACAAATGGAAAATGATGGCAGCTCACATATACAGTACATAGCACAATGGGCCACTTATCTAGGGTCCTTCCTTTTACTAAGTGCTACATATTGGTACATATGGTTGTGTGAATGGGGTCTTAGACTGATCTGGAGAATTTCTTACAAAATGCGCATTGGGCATGGTGGGCTATTTGCCCACAGTCTAGATATACATGATACAATATTTGTGGGAGTCTTTATTTAGACAATGCACTTCTTTTTGATTAGGCTTTAAAGGGCCTTTTATGCCATGCATCGACTTATTATTTTTCTTTATGTTAATTATTTTTATGCACCTTTTTACCTTAAAATAATAATAAATACATATTTATTGGCAGATTGTGAGCCTGCATTATGTGTTTTAACTTGGTTAGAGGCCAAGTAAGGATTCAGTGGTACTATCTCTCCATGAGGAGAGAGCCCCTTAACCGGCGTGATGAGACTTGTAGTCCATACTTGCTTCTCTGGCATTCTGGGAAGAAAGGGATGCAAATAAGCTCTTAACAAGTTCTGCCTCTGATGCCACCAGATGTAATCCTATAAGTCAGTGTTCAACCCTATAAATAGGCCTTAAGCCAGTACTCTCTGCTCTGATGAGGGGGAATCACCCCGAAACAGCTGTCTGCAGATGAGGTGCTGGCTTATTTAATATCTGAGTCATGTCTCAAGGCCTATTTATAGGGTTGAACATTGACTTCTAGGATAGCTACCTTACATCTGGTGGCATTAGAGGCAGAGCTTGTTAAGAGCTCATTTGCATCCCTTTCTTCCCTGAATTTCACAGGAGCATGTATGGCCTATAAGTCTCTTCAGGCCAACTAAGGCGCTCTCTTCCTAAGAAGAGATAGTACCCCCCAAATCCTTGTTATAGCTGTCACTTTATCTGAACAAGAACAAATATAGGGGATCTTAGGCAACATGCATCCTTACCTGTCCTTTAAAGTGAAAGTATGCATTAGATTCCATACATTATTTTATATATATATATATATATATATATATATATTATAATAAAGACAGTGCATGTACTAGATACTGAAGGGGGAATTTATCAAGCCCTACACGTCAGAATCCTGGCATCAAAAAGGAGCGAAATATGTTTTTTGTGACTTCTTTGGGCTTATCTGTGCAAACATTTTGCTTTTTTATACTGCTCACTCCAGTTTTGAAAAGTAGGTGGCAAAGGGACCTTGGTTAACCTGCTCGAGGTGATGTAAGGCAATTTTTCAACTGCGATTGTTTAAGAAAGTCATAAAATTGTGACAATCTTACCCCCAGTAAAGTGGTAGAGTAAAAAGTCGAGTAACACCTCAAGAACGGCAATGCAGACTCCTGCAAAATTGAATGTAAAAATTCCCCTCTGGATAAATCTCCCTCGAAGTACTTAGGCCCAGATTTACAAATGTGTCTAAAAAATCTGTCTAAGAATTTGGCGCAAATTTCCACAATTTGGTGCATCAGGGTTTCTACACTTATTTTCAACATCCTTAACAACTTAGTGCAGCAACTCAGCTTAGTGCAAAGTGCGTGGAGTGGAACTTTGGAGAAGGGGAGAGACTTAAGATGCGCAATTTTGTGCCAAAATTTAGGAGCAACGCTGGTAATGCATGCCATTTATATTATTAGTAAATCTGGGCCTCGAAAACATCTCCTAGCCTTGTCAATCGTTCACATGTATTGGAATATGGATTATGGGGGACATTTATAATTTGAGATCTTTTTCATGTCACTTTTAAGTCTGGTTTTGCATTGTGTGGTGACACCAAATTTATGAAATAATGCACAGTTTTCATGTATTTGGTGCAACTACATGGTGTTGTATGACTACCAGGGGGGCTGGCAGGTGTAGGTTGCGACTTTTTTTTGCAAAACTTCCAAGTGTCACAGATAATAAATGTGCCATAATTCAGGTGTAATCTCACCTTTCAACCCACTATGAAAAGTGGGGTGGCTCCTAAATGTCGTGGAAATGAAGAAAATGAAATTTTTACACCAAAAACCAGACTATCTGGTTTGATAAATATCACATAATAAATCTGCAAATGAAATATACAATCCTATTTTTACGTGGACTCAAATTTCTCTTTTTGTGCACCTGGTGTATGTGCGAGTTTTGCAGTGTGAAGTTCTAACGCTAATTGAAGTGTTTAGAATTTTTCCATGTTCATCCTTGTACGTCCCTGTGGATGGGAACATATATGATTGCGTTCTCTGTGCACCGCTGAAGAAGGTACTTGAACAAATAATTTCCCCTGTTTTCTTAAAGGAAAAGCAAAGCAGTTAAAAATAGCACAGCTGCGCTCCAGGTATCCAAGAATCAGAGTATCTGGCAACGTGACAGTGCGTTATGAAGAGGAATAAAAGAATAATTATTTTCTAAAAATAAATCCCCTCCATTTATCATTTTGATTCTTGTTTTGACTGTTGCTAGATTGTGCTTTGCTAATATACTAGATACTATTATTACATTCTGAACAAGTACAAATCACACTGTGGAAATATACATCTTACTCTGATCTTTTATTTAACCTGAGCACTAACACACTCATAAACTAGTTAAAGGAAATATCTGAGATATATTTTGTTTATTAAAAACTAACCTATTTCTTACACATTTTCATCAGATTATGCTTTTATTTTTAGAATAAACCCATATAAACCTGATTCAAAATGACAAGTAAATCCTCCACAAAAGTACACGGAATTGAGATTAACAATTTACCTGTGGACTAAATGTTCTTTTCACAGAGATTGTCATCTCTTGGTGCAGAAAGATTTATGGTTTCTTAATCAAAACTCTCTCTATATATACTATATATACATTTCTGATGGGGTTCTGTAATTTGGGAATAGGGAATTTGGCAACCCTGTTCTAGTGACAGGTGGCGAGGGACATTTATCACAAGGTATGGATTATGGGGAGGGGATGTGGAACACAATCACTGGGTCATCCATCGGCTTAAAGATCTAAGGAGCCTTTGCCACCCACCATACTTGATGGTCATTTGATGATCATCTCCAGGCAAAAGAGGACGAGGGGGTGAAGGGACAAACCCCTCAGCAGGGTCTACTTCCTTCAAGGGGCAAGTGATAGTTTAGTATACGTCATCAACATCAGATCATTGGGGGTCTGACTCCCAGAACCCAGAGTTGTAGAATTCTCCTCTTATATGTCCTCTTTCTAATGTCCTCTGATATCACATAACAGTCTGGACATGCTGGTAGTTGTAGTCCTCTCCTGTTTCTACTTCCTCCCTGTAATTTCCAATAGCAAACTATTAGTAGGAATGCAGAAGAGAGGCCACACTATAAGAGAGGTCACACAAGGTCTAAATATTTTAAAGTACTTAGAGCAGACTGTCATCTCTTCTTTCCCCTCAGTTACCTTTAGTTTTCAGGATCGTCTAGTACATAGCAATTATTCAAGACTAGAGATGAGCGAATCTATTCGTCGATTCGTTGATTTGTATCGAATCTTGGAAATTTTCAACTGCAAAGTGAATCCGAATATTAGGTGATTCGCTTCGGCTTTGTACGCATTCGCTACGTAGTTGCCCTATAAATTATACGCTATTGTGTAAAAATTCAATTAATTAGCAAACTTTTACTGTTAGTTCGTTTATCGTGCACACAATCCCGGGAAGAAAGCGGTCACCTGACCTAGTGGGCAGGGCTTGCTCTGATTGGCTCAGGCTCGGTAAGCCAGTGATGCATCACTTCTGCTGCGACTGCTGAGACGAGCAGAAGCACTGTGTGTGAAGTTCTGAGACTCTGAGACCTGTTTTGTGAAAGTTGGGGTGTAATTACTCTGGGAATCCATATTACACATATCAGGGATACTGCAGGGCAAGTGCAGGGCCAGTTCAGGGCTAGTAATTAAACAGGCAGGGAGAGAGAGGCAGGGAGAGAGGCAGGGAGAGAGACAGGGAGAGAGAGACAGGGAGAGAGACAGGGAAAGATAGGGAGAGACAGGTATATACAGGGGCAAAGACCAGCTGCAGGGCCACAGAGTGAATTGAAAAATGTCTGGAATGGATAAGCAAAAAGAGTCCAGTTCCAGCCAGACCTCGAGCTCTAAAAAAAAGGAGAAGGTGGCACAGGGCAGAAGTGCCAAAGGACATGTAGCCGGAGCATCTACTAGTAGTATTTGGGCGTTGTTCTACCAGGCTAACCCACCAAGGCGTTAAAGTGTAGTGGAGGAGGAAGTGGATGAGGTAGTAGAATGGATGGCACGCTCATCTCAGTTTCAGCTGGATGATCTGCTGTCATCTGCTGATACAGTATCCATATGAAGCCAGGGGTCAGACTCCGAGCGTTCCTCCTGCTCTACCATTCCGCTCCAGCAAAGCCCTTCATTTTCGTGCGCAATTTGTACGCTTATGCGTACGTGTTCAAAGATGTTGCGTACCTTTTTACCTGAACGTTCGTTATTAGTGCGCGAATGTTCGCTAAAAGCCATATAATACGTATATTTTGTATGCAAATTCGACTAATCTATTCGTCGAATATACGAATCTTAGGAAAAGTTCGGCAAATGTTCGGCGAATAAAATTTTGCATGATTCGCCCATCTCTATTCAAGACCTAGGAATATGGGCACTTGTTTGGATCGGAGACCTTTCGACTGCATTAAATGTAGTGGCTGTAAGGCTTGTGGTTTTTGGAGTCCTTTAATTGTTCTACTACCTACAAAACATTCTATTTTAGGAATTTTAGTATTGTGAGAGTATGTATGGTGTTTGAGTGGGCTTGCTATATCATTATGCATTGTATCGCAAGAATGGTTGAAACAAACTTACCTGTCCAGGCTTCAGCGGCGTGATCCTCAGCCTCAGCACAGCCACACATGGAAAGACACGCTGCTGAGCCATGCCACCTGGTGATGTGACAGCATCCTTGGTAACAGCATTTAATGCACTGTTTCTCGCAACGGGCGTATGCTTGAGGAGACTGGCAGTGGTCTGGTTAGCTCAGCTGCTCAATTACTGTCTAGTGTGTCTGAGTAATTAAGCGCAGAGTCAATGGACCTACTAGGTTCTGATCCAGGGACTCAGTGATCTATTTAAATCCCGTCTCTGGCTCACTAGCTGTGTTCCTGGTTCTTGCTCCTGTGCTTATTTGGATTGTTTGTGCTTCTGACACCAGCTTGTCTTCTGACCACTCTTTGTCTCTCGTTTGGTACTGCACAGTGTGTCTGGTTCTTACCCATTTTAGTACAACTCTGATATTGTGTTTGTCTGTCCTTGTTTGTTAGTCAGTCTCTGCACTTAAATAGAGTAGGGACCTTCAACCAGTTGCAGTCTAGCTATTTAGGGCTTGTACTGCAAGTAGGTAGGGAAATCGGGCTGGGTTCTAGCCTTGTCACTGTCCTTGTCTGTCCCTACCTACAGTTGTAACAATGGTACTGTGCTTGAGTTGGCGTGTATATGCCGGCACCATTGTGGCTACTGCATTGCATCCATACTGTGTTTTCTTATCTATAGTCAGTATACTATATATCTCTGGTGTTTTTCTATTCTACATGCCTACTAGCAGCTTCATTTTTTATTATGGCAATTTATCATTTGCAGAGCATGATTATTATTTTCCTGTATTGTTAACCTTGGTATTTGCCTAAACTTACCATTTTTTACCATCTACTTTATAGTTAAATCACCTTTCACACCTGTTGTCATCATCCATCTGCCAAATACATCTGTAAGAACTATAATGTTGGTTTGTGCATTACACTCCTTGTTATATGGATAATTACAGTTTACTTGACTTCGATTTATTCATTTCTGGCAAAGGACAAACCTCTCATGGATAATTGGTAGTTAGTACCCTCAGTTTATCTTTCACGTATATTGACCTCCTTGACCATATGTAAGTGTGTGTGTATATATATATATATATATATATATATATATATATATATACAGGGTGGGTCATTAATATGGATAGATCTAAATAAAATGGGAATGGTTGGTGATTTTAACTTCCTGTTTGTGGCACATTAGTATATGGGAGGGGGGAAACTTTTCAAGATGGGTGGTGGTGAACATGGTGGCCATTTTGAAGTCCAACTTTAGTTTTTTCAATGGGAAGAGGGTCATGTGACACATCAAACTTATTGAGAATTTAACAAGAAAAACAATGGTGTGCTTGGTTTTAACATAACTTTATTCTTTCATTAGTTATTTACAAGTTTCTGACCACTTCTAAAATGTGTTCAAAGTTCTGCCCATTGTGTTGGATTGTCAATGCAACCCTCTTCTCCCACTCTTCACAGACTGATAGCAACACCGCAGAAGAAATGCTAGCACAGGCTTCCAGTATCCGTAGTTTCAGGTGCTGCACATCTCGTATCTTCACAGCATAGACAATTGCCTTCAGATGACCCCAAAGATAAACTTTTATGTGAATGGTGAAGTTAACAAACAAAACCACCGCTATTGGTCTGACACTAACCCACATTGGATAGATCCCTCCAAGACTGTTGGAACATAAAAATTGATGGTATGGTGTGGTATATGGGGTACAAAGATAGTGGGGCCATTCTTCATCAATGGAAACCTCAAGGTCACTGGATATGTGAAATTGCTACATGATGATGTGTTTCCCTCTTTATGCAATGAAGCTGGCACGTTCCCTGAGTTTTTCCAGCAAGATGGTGCACCACCACATTATGGGTGTCAGGTCCGAGCATTCCTAGATGAACAGTTTCCTGGAAAGTGGATTAGTCATCGTGGGCCAGTTGAATGGCCCCCAAGGTCTCCCAATCTGACCCCATTAGACTTTTATCTTTGGGGTCATCTGAAGGCAATTGTCTATGCTGTGAAGATATGAGATGTGCAGCACCTGAAACTACGGATACTGGAAGCCTGTGCTAGCATTTCTTCTGCGGTGTTGCTATCAGTGTGTGAAGAGTGGGAGAAGAGGGTTGAATTGACAATCCAACACAATGGGCAGCACTTTGAACACATCTTAGAAGTGGTCAGAAACTTGTAAATAACTCATGAAAGAATAAAGTTACGTTAAAACCAAGCACACCATTGTTTTTCTTGTGAAATTCTCAATAAGTCTGTTGGATCCAAAATGGCCTACTTCAAAATGGCCGCCATGGTCATCACCCATCTTGAAAAGTTTTCCCCCTCCCATATAAAAAATAATATATTTCTGTATCTCTGGCTGTGGGGCATACATTACATATGATAATGTGTGCATACAGCACATATCTAGACCATCTATTCTGGTTTGCATGGAGTCCTATCTGGGTGAATTAATTGCTTTGGGATGACCACCATCTGAGCAGTCAGGTAATTGTAATTTGCACCTTTGGAGGATATATATATTTGGCCCTTTTGCCTTCACTCTGCAGTCCAGCTCACCCCAAACCATCTCGATTGGGTTCAGGTCTGGTGACTGTGGAGGCCAGGTCATCTGGCGTAGCACCCCATCACTCTCCTTCTTGGTCAAATAGCCCTTACACAGCCTGGAAGTGTGTTTGGGGTCATTGTCCTGTTGATAAATAAATGATGGTCCAACTAAATGCAAACCGGATGGAATAGCATGCTGCTGAAAGATGCTGTGGTAGCCATGCTGCTTCAGTATGCCTTCAATTTTGAATAAATCCCCAACAGTTTCACCAGCAATGCACCATCACACCTCCTCCTCCATGCTTCACGGTGGGAACCAGGCATGTAGAGTCCATCGGTTCACCTTTTCTGTGTCGCACAAAGACACGGTGGTTGGAACCAAAGATCTCAAATTTGGACTCATCAGACCAAAGCACAGATTTCCACTGATCTAATGTCCATTCCTTGTGTTCTTTAGCCCAAACAAGTCTCTTCTGCTTGTTGCCTGTCCTTAGCAGTGGTTTCCTAGCAGCTATTTTACCGTGAAGGCCTGCTGCACACAGTCTCCTCTTAACAGTTGTTGTAGAGATGTGTCTGCTGCTAGAACTCTGTGTGGCATTGACCTGGTCTCTAATCTGAGCTGCTGTTAACCTGCGATTTCTGAGGCTGGTGACTCGGATGAACTTATCCTCCGCAGCAGAGGTGACTCTTGGTCTTTCTTTCCTGGGGCGGTCCTCATGTGAGCCAGTTTCTTTTTAGCGCTTGATGGTTTTTGCGACTGCACTTGGGGACACTTTGAAAGTTTTCCCAATTTTTCGGACTGACTGACTTTCATTTCTTTAAGTAATGATGGCCACTGTTTTTTCTTTACTTAGCTGCTTTTTTCTTGCCATAATACAAATTCTAACAGTCTATTCAGTAGGACTATCAGCTGTGTATCCACCTGACTTCTGCCCAACACAACTCATGGTCCCAACCCCATTTATAAGGCAAGAAATCCCACTTATTAAACCTGACAGGGCACACCTGTGAAGTGAAAACCATTTCAGGTGACTACCTCTTGAAGCTCATCAAGAGAATGCCAAGACTGTGCAAAGCAGTAATCAAAGCAAAAGGTGGCTAGAATATAAGACACATTTTCAGTTGTTTCACACTTTTTTGTTAAGTATATAATTCCACATGTGTTTATTCATAGTTTTGATGCCTTCAGTGTGAATCTACAATTTTCATAGTCATGAAAATACAGAAAACTCTTTGAATGAGAAGGTGTGTCCAAACTTTTGGTCTGTACTGTATATATATATATATATATATATATATATATATATATATATATAAATATATATATTACAGTAGCAGGAGATATGGGATAACTAGTGTCCTTCTGTTTAGGAACAATATTTTGGCTCTTAATGAAACCTATCCTACAAATTACTTGACCCTATTCTGTGTGGTCCTCATCATTTCCTATGTCTGTTTTTGGCGTAGAAAGCAAGGCGCCCCTAATTCACTGGTCTTTGTCCCTCTAATTTTTTATCTCAGTGATTTCTTGTCATGTGATAGCATTTTGCCTATAGATGTGTTAGCACATATGCACAAAATTAAGAACTTATGTTAATGTAAAAAAAATATTGCAAATGTGTGTGAGCATTTTAGTTTTCACATTTGATGCCATATGATAAATCAAGGAAAACCAACAGTTGTAAACATATTAGAAATTTTACAAGCAGTTGACCTTTTATTGTATTGTATTTTATTTTAACCCATGGAAGCTATATAAACTGAAATGAAAAAAGTATTTTACTGAGTAGGGATCTCACATCTATTGAGTGAACAGTCTTTTCTATTGTTTTGTAGCACAGCTGTTAATTTAGTGTTTCAGGGCATTCATGTATTAGGGTACTTTCACACTAGCTGCAGCACGGATCCGGTGGGTGAAGGGTCCCGCCGGATCCATACTGCCGCAGATGCACGTGTGGGGCCGGAGCCGCACTCCAGCCCCATTCACTGTAATGGGGGTGGGCAGCGGATCCAGCCTCAGCACGTTAACACCTGCTGAGAGGCAGCCGGAACAAAAATACAACATGTGGTTGGGGACGGGAAGGGGACAGCACCAGTGGCACTGCCAAATTTATCTTCTTCTAAACTGGCTGCCTAAAGTAGAAGGAGACTAAAATCAATGCCAGCCAGGGGCAGGCATAGATTTCAGTTCAGGTGCATGGACTGCAGAAGGCTGGGCATCATAAATTAGCCTCTGGGAGTGCCGGTGGTTATTATAGACCAGCGTATGCCGCCAGTCGGTGATTAATCGGGGCCTATATATTTAGCCCATTTATAAGAGTAAATAAGATATTAAACTGATCAGAAAGTAATTAGTTTACTTTGTGCCAGATAGCTTTTTATTCTACTTAATAGCATTTATAAAGCGTTATTGCTCCCAAATTTAGACTTTTATATTGGTTTTGATTTATGAAAATAGCTTTCTTCATAAAATAATACAACGTCTATTATTCCCTTGCAATACATTTAGTATAATTTATATATCTTATTTTAGTATTATATAGTTTATTTATTAGCAAAAGTAATTGTGAAAAAAAGTTAAATTCTGTAAAGTAAACACGCTTCTGAGAAACTAGTCAATTGTAACTAAGGGTATTTTTACAACTGCGTCAGGGGACTCCGGCAGGTTGTTCCGGCGGGTGAACAGCCCGCCGGATCCGTGCTGCTGCAGGTGTACGTGTGGGGCCGGAACTACGCTCTGGCCCCATTCACTGTAAATGGGGGCGGGCCAAGGATCCGGCTTCAGCACGGCAAACCCTGCCGAGAGGCGGCCGGAACAAAAGTACAACATGTGCACTCAGGTATTTAAAACTTACCAAGTGATTGATCTCCTCCAGATAGGCTGTCTTGTTATCTGAGATCAGAACTACCACAACAGTGTCATCAGCAAACTTAATAATTGTAGAGGAACTGGAGGTGGCCGCACAAGCCTTGTGGGGCGCCAACATTCAAAATGAGGGGGGATGAAACATGTTTAACTACACGTACTATTTGAGATCTATATGACAGAAAGTTAGTGATCCACTGACATAGTGACCTAGATTCCCCAACTTAGTAGCCAGTATAGAGGGAATTATGGTGTTGAAAGCAGAGCTATAGTCTACCATAATTTCCTTTCTTAGTGTCCAGATAAGACAGTACTGTGTGCAATAGATAATTAATAGCATTGTCTGTAGAACGGTTAGTGCGGTAAGCAAATTGTAGTGGATCCAGATTCACAGGAAGTGAAGAGATGATAAAGTCTCTGACCAACCTTTCAAAGCACTTTATCATAATTGAGCTCAGTGCAAGAGGTCGAGAATCATTCAAACAGGTTGGTTGTGATTTCTTCAGGACAGGGATGTTAATATTAGGAGCTCACCTAGTATTCAAATCAGCCCATGCCATATACTCTTTTCACCATTCTGTTGGAACTGTAGCTCTAACTTCCTTCCATAACAACGTTCCTTGACTGCTCTCCAGACTATATGACGCAGCCTTATATTCGTAATAATTCCCCTGTTAAAACTTGCTGAACAGTGTGACAAAACATCCCAGATGTGCAAATAATGAGAAAGGGAGTCTATAGGGAGATGGCACTGCACAGCTATAAGTCAATGGTTATTGAAGTCCTTAAGCGTGGGGGCTTTTGTCCCCCCTTGCCTGCGGGAAGTAATGTTGACATCTTCATGCAACAGGTAATCAAAGAAGTGAGTGCCTTGGTATACCCGGAAGCCAGGGCAAATATCACAATAGGTGAACAAAAAGCATTAAAATGGCTAAAGGCGCAAGAGGATGTCATAGTGAAACCCGCAGACAAGGGGGGCAATATAGTGTTATTGACGAGAGAATATTATATCTTTGAAGCCCAGCATCAACTGGGAGACACGAAAGTGTATGAGAAACTAGCAGTTGACCCTATAGTGGGAATACAAACCAAACTGCGGGGTCTTTTGAACAAATATGTTGCTATTGACTTTCTCCCTAAGAAAAAAGCAGAAAAATTGTTCCCCATTTTCCCGACTAAACCGTCCTGGTATTTCCTGCCAAAAGTGAGCAAACCGAACCGAAAAGTGAGCGAACCAAACCGAACCGTAACGAACCAGATTCGTTACGAACTTTGCAAAAAGTTCGTAACGAATCTGGTAAAAAAAAAAAAAAAAACGGTAACGCAAAACTGTAATTTTTTCACAGAATACACCAGGATACAAGGGATTATTACTCCTATAATCCCTTGTATCCTGGTTTTCTGCGAAAAAAAAATTTGTGACATCACCCCACAGCCCCTGAAGTGCCTGAGCGCGCCGACATCTTGTCAGTGCGTCTCAAGACTTCAAAGGGAGAGGAGCTGCAGATTAGATAGACAGAGAAAAGATATATAGACAGATAGATAGCCAAAAAAGTAGATAGATACAGGGAGAGATAGAGAAGGAATAGAAAGGGTTATTGAGAGAAGCAGGAGAGAGGAAGAGAAAGCTAGATATAGAAGATAAGGTGATAGATAGGGAAAGAGGCTGAGAAAGCAAGAGATAGGTAGAGGTAGGGAGAGAAAGTCATAAAAATAAAAAAATTGTGAGCTCTAGGGAGAGATAGGGTGATAAACAAAGAAATACTGAGAGAAAAGAGTCAGGACAGGTAGCATTCCTGTTCCGTGACCGTACACGCTACACGTTGCTGCTCAGCTGGGTGCCGTCAACCCTGTTTAGCTGCAACAAAAAAAGTTACAAAAAAAACTCCAAAAAAAGTTATAAACAAAGTTTAAAAAAAAAAGTAAAAAAAAAGTTATAAAAAAATAAATAAAGTTTAAAAAAGTATTAAAAAAATACATCGTTTAATTTTCCCCCACCCAAATAAAAATATGTCCAGCAGGCGGTGAGGGTAGGAGAAGTGGCAGCACCAGGCCCGGTGGCAGTCGGGGTAACAGGCGTGGCAGCAGGGAGCAGCTACCCCTGACGCCCACTGGTCATGTAAGAACCACACAGCCAGCGGTTCTAGATTGGCTTACCCAATCCTCCAGTTCCACCGCCCAAAGCTCCCAAACGAGGAGTCAAGCATCTGCTGGATCATCCGACACCACCCTTACATGGGATGGTCAGCGAGAGTCCTCTGCCCCGTCCCCTGTTATTAGAATGCCACTCACCTTTGGGGCACCTTCTGCCAGGGAACTCTTGGGAAACCTTGATCTGCCCTTGGAGTCTCTACCACTTTTTAGTGATGAGGAGGAGGAGGAGGAAGTCCACCAAAGTCAGCGGGTGGAACGTAGTGAGACTCCAGAGGAGGTATTGGCTGTAAGCAGTCAACAGAGCCAGGGAGGGGCATCCAGTGCCACACCTGATATTCTGTCCCAGCCACCGGAGGAAAGTGGCAGTGGTGCTGAGTTTGATGATGATGTCGCTGATCGGACGTGGCGCCCTCAAGCAGCACCATCCTCATCATCAGGGGAGGAAATAGAGGTGCCACCGACGCAGCAACATCCCACTGTTTCAAGGAACCGAGGCACAAGAGGGAGGGGTAGAAGCCAAGCTACCAGGCAGAGATCACCCTCTCAAAGCCTTGGTCCTGAGAGGGCACCCTCAGGCAGCAGTGGCAGTCAACAGCCAGCAAGACCCCACGTGGCTGTCAGCAAACCACGGTCCTCAGTCATCTGGCAGTTCTTCCGCCTGGGGAAAGATAAGCACATCGCTTTGTGCCTACTGTGCAATGAGAGGGTCAGTCGTGGCAGAGGTGATAATCTCGGGACAACATCCATGCGAAAGCACATGGAAAGGCAACACCAACAGGCCTGGAAGAACCGTGACCCCAATACCACCTCCTGTCAGGATGCACCATACACTGCAGATCCCATCATGCAGCATCCTCTCAGTGGAACTCAGGGCTCGTCAGCCTCAGGTGCCAGCACCAGCACAGTGTCACTGCCATCTACACCGCTAATGAGGCAGCAATCCGTGACTGAGTCCATGGGCAGACATCAGGTGTATTCCAGCAGCCATCCCATGGCCCAGAAACTGACCAGACACCTGGTTAAGCTGCAGGTGCTTCAGTCCCTGCCCTTCAACCTCGTGGACTCCCTGCTTTTCAGGGATTTCATGGCGTGTGCGCACCCCAGATGGTGAGTCCCCAGCCGCCACTACATCTCTGGCAAAGCTGTCCCATCACTGCACAGTTATGTACAGAAAAAGGTGGGCGACTCATTGGAACTCTCGGTGTCCAAGACCGTGCACCTGATTGCTGATGTCTGTTCCTCAAATTATGGCCAAGGGCAGTACATGTCTGTTACTGCCCATTGGGTCAACATCCTCCCAGAAGACCATCAGGAAGTTGGCCCATTCTTGCCACTGTCACCTCCACGGTGCTTTAGTGGGCCAGCAGTGGGAAGCAGAAGTTCTGCCTCCACCACCTTGCAACCATCCGCCGCTTTGACAGCAGTCCAACCTGCCCCGGTGTCTTACCACCGATGTCAGGCCCGGCGCTCTCAGGCTGTCCTCCATTTGGTGAGCCTGGGTGAACGTAGCCACAGTGGGCAGGAGCTCCTCCAGACCATCAGGGAGGAGATCAATCAATGGCTGACCCCACGTCAACTAACGGTGGGAAGTGTGGTAGCAGACAATGGGAGGAACATTGTCTCTGCAGTGCAGCAGGGGGGGCTGAGTCATACACCTTGTATGGCACATGTGATAAACCTCATAGTGCACAGGTTTCTTAGATCATTTCCTGTACTACAAGACCTTCTGAGGATGTCACGCAGAGTGTGCAAACACTTCAGCCACTCCTACACTGCAAGGAACACCCTGCTCAGGATCCAGAGACAGCGCAGTCTGCCCCAGCATTGGCTAATCTGCGACGTGCCAACACGCTGGAATTCTGCCCTCCATATGCTGGACTGCCTGTACGAGCAAAGGTCAGCCATTACAGACTACCTCGTGGGCCAATCAGGCAGCTTCACGCCACACTGCGACTTCCAAGTCACACACTGGCAGATGATGCGTGAAGTCTGCCAATTGTTGATCCCTTTTGAGGACGCAACTTTGTTTGTGAGCAGGCAGGACTATGGGATCAACGACATCATCCCACTCGTCCATGTTCTGGAAAGTGCGCTGAAAAGCATCATCAGCGAGGATTCCCAGACCACCACTCCAAGGCTGAACATCACCTTGAGCCCAGAGATGGATGAAGTGCAGATGGAGAGTGAGGAGGAGGAAGATGTCCATGCTCAGCCATTCCACACACCGCCACCTGGCTTCTCTGCCTCTCAATCACAGGAGGAGATGGAGGATGAGGTGGTAGAGGAAGCGGAGGAAGACCCCAGCAGACCCTGGAACTATACCGAGGACAGTGGAGAGGAGAGGCGCTCATTGTCCTTGGTGCAGATGGCAAGGTGCCTGCGGGAGTGTCTGGGGAGTGACAGCCGGATTGTGGACATCCGCCAGAGGGACCAATACTGGCTGGCCACCCTGGTGGACCCTCGCTTCCGCCGCAAAATGGCAGAATTTTTTCCGCCATCAGAGAGGGAGGCAAAACTGGGGTACTACCGGGACCTACTCACCAGTCAGTTGGTCTCAACTTACCAGCGAGACCAGCCAGGTTCCCAGACAACATCCGCTCGGGGGAAACCAGCGTGCTCCACTACCACCACCACTAGTGGAGGCGTGAGAAGTCGCTACAGCCTCCAATCGCTGATGAGCGATTTCATGCAGCCAGCTGCTGAAGAGGGGACACAACACCGGACTCATGGCGTGGACCAGCATGAGCTCACCCACCAGGTCACTGCCTACCTGGATTGTACCCTGCCCCAAAGTGTCACCGACCCCGTGCAGTACTGGGCAGAGAAACTGGACATTTGGCCTCAACTGGCAGAGTTTTCTTTGGCTCTGCTGTCCTGCTCAGCCAGTAGTGTTGCGTCAGAGAGGGTGTTCAGTGTGGCGGGTAACATCGTAACACCGCAAAGAACGAGGCTCTCTTGCCACAGTGTTGAGATGCTGACTTTTATAAAGATGAATCGTGCCTGGATTACATCAGATTATACCACCCCCCTGCCTGATGTGAATGACATCAAAGTCATCAGTCACCCGTCTTGCATGGCAATCCGTGTGTCCAAGAAAATGACCTTAATATCCCAAATATGTGCCCAACGTAAAAATCCGTAATTTAACTTATTAAGTAATGTTCCCCCCTTAGACCCTAAATTAAACAAAATCACCTTAAAAATTCCCTACTTAATTTGGATACATTTAAATAAACAGAACCCCATCTCCAAATTTAATGCCCATGGTGTGTTGGCTATTTAACATCTCCACACCAGCTTAATGCCTCACACCGGTGCACCGTCCAACCCATACACCAAGAACAGTACCATCCCTAAAATAATCCCCACGACTATGCTTCACAAAGTGAGGATTTCACCTTTTGTGAACTATAGCCGTGGGGTTCTATCCCTGGCACCCGTGCCAAGGAACACTACTCACCGTTTTGTGAGCGGGTACTAACTGTTCTTGAGGTATTTTGTTGATATCATGAGAGTAGTAAAATCTCGCACCGCAAATCCCGATGGGGTTCTTCTCTGTGCGAATGATTTCATGCCTCTCATGCAGTCACGCGTGGAATAAGGCTGTCTATGGGGTATATATCACGGAGGCTGCTGTCCTTCAACTGTGATATAAAAAACCTCCACAGTTAGTTACAGCAACAAACAGTTGCTGAAAGGCAGGTTAACTTGCCTTATTTACGGGTGCCTTTACAATGGGATGCTTTTTTGGGGTTCTCTGCTGCCTAAAATCCACAGCGCATCATTGGCTGATTTTATGCCACCTTCAGTACTATGGGGCTGGACGCAAATACCCAGTTCAGCGCAGAACTGCGTATGTCCGGACGGCACCATAGTACTGAACGCCGTTTGGTGAACGGTATAAAAATGCCCGGTGGATTTTACATAGCAGACCCGCAGCCCCATGTGAAGGTACCCATAGGGTGAGGTACCAAAGAGAGTGACCAAAGAGAGGGCGGGAAGGTCACTCCCATACCCCATCAGGGGTTTTTCCCCTACCCACTTTAAAAGATAAGTCCAGGCAATTAATAACTTTCTGTGCCCTTACTTGAACCAGAAACTTATAAATTGCCCGGACTTATCCTTTAAAGGGAACCTGTCATCTCCGAAACACCCCCTGAACTAGAGTAAGCGTTGTATAGTGTAAGTGATGCTGAATCCGAATATGTAAGTTTTATCTTCATACTCACTTCCATTCCGACGCTGTGCTCCCACAAACCTGCAGTAAAATGCACTCAGTGGACTCCGGTGCTCACTCACGGAGAGGACTCAAAGAAGAGTCCACAGAGTGCATTTTACTGCCGGTTTGTGGGAGCACAGCGTCAGAATGGAAGTAAGTATGAAGATAAAGCTTACATATTCGGATTCAGCATCACTTACACTATCCAACGCTTACTCTAGTTCAGGGGGGGTTCCGAGATGACAGGTTCCCTTTAAGCCAGCTGGTGACAGCACTAAAAAAACACAAAAGCATACATCCATTGGGTTGGGCGCTGCACTCGGTTAGGACATCAAACTGGTGTAACAAAGATATATATATATGTCTCGCCAACAGCCATAGGCCCAGATTCAACAGGTTTGACACCAGAGTAGTTGTGTCAGTTTGTAAAGCGAGTGCTAGTGAGGTGTCCATTTCATGAAAATTGGACACGTATTTTTGGATAATGGAATTGGCATAAAGCCTTCTTGAATCTGTGCCTTTTTAAATGTCCTTTATTCACCTCATGGATTCTGTGGGTGAGGTTAGCTGTCTATTTAACCGTATCCGTATCCTACTAGACTAGCTGTAATGTTACAAGGTTTTTTTTTAAGGTTGACTGTCCTGTGCTGAACTCTACATCAACATTTTGTCATGTATAAAAACTGATTTTTACAAGCGTGGATATTCTTAGCTTCCAACTTCAGTTCTCTGTACTAGGCCCTTCTGGGTCCAAAAGAATACTGCTCCTACTAATGCCCCCACCGTCAATTGTCTATTTGGAAACATACTGGGTGCAATCAAGAGCTGCTGAAGCTGCCTCCTCAACTTGTCTCTTCTCAACTATACTGGACTGGGTGCTATACAAGTGCTGCCGCCTCCTCCTCCTCCGTCAATTGTCTCTTCTCAACTATACTGGACTGGGTGCTATACAAGTGCTGCCGCCTCCTCCTCCTCCGTCAATTGTCTCTTCTCAACTATACTGGACTTGGTGCTATACAAGTGCTGCCGCCTCCTGCTTCTCCGTCAATTGTCTCTTCTCAACTATACTGAACTGGGTGCTATACAAGTGCTGCCGCCTCCTCCTCCTCCGTCAATTGTCTCTTCTCAACTATACTGGACTGGGTGCTATACAAGTGCTGCCGCCTCCTCCTCCTCCGTCAATTGTCTCTTCTCAACTATACTGGACTGGGTGCTATACAAGTGCTGCCGCCTCCTGCTTCTCCGTCAATTGTCTCTTCTCAACTATACTGGCCTGGGTGCTATACAAGTGCTGCCGCCTCCTGCTTCTCCGTCAATTGTTTCTTCTCAATTATACTGGACTGGGTGCTATACAAGTGCTGCCGCCTCCTGCTTCTCCGTCAATTGTCTCTTCTCAACTATACTGGCCTGGGTGCTATACAAGTGCTGCCGCCTCCTCCTCCGTCAATTGTCTCTTCTCAACTATACTGGCCTGGGTGCTATACAAGTGCTGGAGTATGCCTGTCTGTCTTCTGACCTGTGATGTCACTGAGACCGCATCGACTTCAACGCAGCCTATTCTTGGGCTGGTGCCACGATCTACCGTGTGTTTTTGGTGCTCTGGCATGACATGAACTGCTCCAGCGGACATCTTCAATGTTGTCAAATGTTGTCGACCTGGCTGTCGACGACTATTTTTGCACTTTGATTTTTTCAACTTTTTTCATTGTAATAGCAACTGCAACTAAACGAAACTATACCCTATCAGACTCCCACTATTGTAGCTGCAATTATTCAGCCGTTATAGCAAGGTTTGTTTTAGGTTCGGTTCGTATGAATCTGAATTTCACGAAAGTTCGCCGAACCGAACTGAACTTTTCAAAAGTTCGCTCATCCCTAATCTCGGGGATTGGCTCGGTGACTGAACCATTATCCAAATATTTGGATTGGATTTTGAGGCCTCTGTTAAAAGGGGTACCTTCTCTACTAGGTGATACTAATGATTTCCTTCGTGCACTGAAATCTGTACAGTGGCATGGAGGGTTAAGTCTCCTATCCCTAGATGTTGAGAGATTATATACCCGGATACCCCAAGAGGCGTGCGTGCGTGCGTAAATGCCGTTATGGAAATGCTTGAGAGCACTGGCAAGGATGGGGAGTTTAGAGATTTCGTCAGAGAAGCGTTACTTTTTGTTCTCTCTAATAACACCTTTAAGTTTGGTTCCCAATGGTTTAAACAAAACGTTGGTACTGCCATGGGAACTCCAGTGGTATGTACCTTTGCTAATATCTTTCTAGCAATGAAGACAAATATATCTACTCGATCAAGAATCCTTTCTTGAATCGCATCCACACTTTTTTAAGATATGTGGACAATATCTTCATTGTGTGGTCTGGATCAGAAGCAGAAGCGGAGGCTTTCACACAATATATCAATGAGCAGAATTCCATGAACATGCGTTTTACCTATAATTTTCGTGGAAAGAGAATGGAATTTCTGGATGTGGCTGTTTATGTGGAGAATGGTAGTTTGATGACTGTGGGTTATAGAAAACCCACGGCCACCAACTCCTTCCTCCACTACGACAGCTTTCACCCAGAGAGTGTGAAAAAAGCAGTTCCGTATGGGAAATTTGTCCGCTTAAGAAGAATAAATGATACCCAAGAAGGTTTTATATCACAAGCCGTAGAATTAAAAGATAGGTTGCGAAAAAGGGGCTACCCCCTAAAGATTCTGGACCAAGCCCTAACTAGAGCTTCCCGACTAACCCAAGAAGAGCTGTTGAGAAAAACTAGGAAAGGTAGACCATCAATAGAAGAAGATACAAAACAGTTAACTTTCTCTTTCAAATTTAGTCCAATGGCCCGGACCATCCGTAAGGTGGTCCTGAAAAACTGGGCCATTTTGGAAAGGGATGGGAGTCTGGCTACATTAACGAGTACAAAACCTCGGATTACGTTTAGACGGAGCATACAATTAAAGATAGTATCGTGAGAAGTAGATTCAGTGAGAAAAGAACAAACACTTGGATTAGAGATTTAGTCTCCCCAGGCAACTATAAGTGCGGGAGCTGTTCCTTTTGCAGATTCAATTGCCAACAGAGATTCTTGTGTTTTGGAGGCCTGAACCATAGGGTCCACGATTTCATTACCTGCAAAAGTAAATACATTGTATACCTGGTCCTTTGCCAATGTGGCCGTTTCTATATAGGAAAGACAATAAGATGCCTTTACGAGAGGTTCAGGGAACATATGAACTCTGTTACCTCGGGTAAAGGCTGTCTTCGCCTTATAGAACATAAAGAAAGGAACACCAGGGAAATGCAAGTGTGTTGGCTTTTGCGGGTATAGAAATCGTGCATGCGCTACCACAAGGAGGTGACAGACATAAAACATTGCTACAAAAAGAAGTGAGGTGTATCATCAGATCAGGGGCACTAGGACCCCTTGGCCTGAATTACAGAAACAACCTGAGTGTGTTTATTGGGTCATAAACCCATTCTCTGAGTGTGCATTTTTGCCTGTAGCCCCTTTATACAATTGTGCTTTATAGATTTCTATATATTTTTATGTTTTTCAAGTGTGTTCCTGAGCTTTTATGCTGTTTCTATGCTGCGGTCCCGTTACAGTGTACTAGGACAGCGGCTCTTTAAGAGGTGGTGACGTCGAACGTCATCAGGGAGCGGCCAGAGGAAGCGCGAGAGCGCGAAACGGTTATCGCCGCTGGCTCCTGAGTGCACTGATCGGCGTCCGCCCCAAACCTCATGCATATGTGAGTTTTTTATCGAATAAAGCCTGAAGATTTAAGAAGATTCTGTTGAGTGCTGCATATTTTTCTACTTTTGCTTGCTTAAAACATCCCAGATGGTTTTATCTACCCATGGCTTCTGATTCCGGAATGATTTGATGGTATGTTTTTGGACTGTATCATCGACAAGTTTAACAAACCCCACAACTATCTCTGTGAATATGTCGTCAGCTCTGCCTAAACATATGCCAGTCAACATCATCCAGGACATCTTGCAGGGCAGCCTCTAACGGACTCATCCACTGCATGACCTCTTTCCGCCCAGAAGCTCCCTGTTTGAGTTTGAGTGGTACTGGCGATGTCACTTGCAATTCTGGATAATGCTTGAAGCGTGCCCTTACCGGAAGCATGTTTCTCCTCCTCAAATCTCATGCTCCGTACAGAGCACACAATGACGTCACTAGAGCTGTGCAAGCTCCAAAGGATCAAACTTAATCCAACACTTTTTGGAAAATAGTTTTCCTTCCTCGGAGATAAAGATCCTTCTTCTTCTCCTAATTATAATTCTGGCATCTCCTGAATTCAATGGACTCCTTTGGAGATTGCGCACCTCAAGTGACATCACTGTGTGCTCTGTACAGAGCGAGACTTTTAAGGAGGAGCATTATCCAGAATTGCAACTGACATCGCCCGTACCATAGATTTTTGCCCTTACAAGAGGATGTCACATCTTCTTCTTTGGTGCCACCAATTCAGGTAGGGGACTGATTGGCTTGTTTATGTAGGAAATATCCTGTGTGTATTACGAAGAACTGTACATACACCTGTGGTTACTACACACAGTAGTATAGGGAGCAGTGATTGGGCATACTAGATGGATCTAGACATTGATAGTGCAGTCACAATATACACCTTAATATTTGTTTATTTTCTGTTGTCTAATTCTGAGATTTGTCTTATAGTTAGATGCGTCTTATAGTCTGAAAAATATAGTAGTATCCCTATGAATTAGGTTGGGGAACCCTGGGTTCTTTGCATCACATACTGTATTATGGGAATGTGATTGCTTACAACATCTGCAATAAACTAGAAAAAGAAAAATATGGCTTCTGTGTATCATTTAGTCCTATTCCTAATTGAAAAATATACTTTTGTTCCTGCCTGTAGAATTCTTTTGCCACCTATATACTATGTCAGCCAAACTGGTAATTATCAGACACTGGAAAACTTTGCTTCAACCACATACAGTACTGTGCAAAAGTTTAAGGGAGGTGGTGAAAAATGCTTTAAAAAATAGTTCAAATATATTATGCAGCAGAACAACAGTCCCAATATACAGCCAATGTCTTTAAAGGGGTGTTCCGGTAAAGTAACTTAATTTTTGAAAAATTGCATTCAGGCTTCAAGCTGTGACCCAACCAGAACCCATACCTATACATATAACCAGAGCTTCATGTTACCTTGCAATCCATTAGACTAGCTCCTGTGTGAGCCTGCAACACACTGAGAGTATCATGCTGCCTGATCTTCGTGGTACAATCCCCACAATCCCTAGCTTTCCTGCTGTGAGTTGTGCTTGTTCATGAGTGCTGATGTTTACTGATTGGCTGCTTGATATTCCAGTCCGGTCACGCCACCTATACGCAGTAATCAGCAGCACACTAACATTTAGCTAGAGAACTGATAGAAACATACTGAGCATGCTTGACGAGAGGCTCAGAACTACAGGTTGATGCCATGGTAACTTATGAGGAAACACAGTGGGTAGTGAGAAAGAAAACTACTTTTATAACTAGAATTATAAATGCAGTGGCTCACCAGAGTAGAGAAGTGAATACAAGGTGCTCTCACCCTTGACTAATAACCCCAATAGTCCTCAAAAATGTCAGAATAATGTTGAATGGGTGGGCACACTCTCATTCAGGTTGGTCTTTGTATAGAGGAATAGTCTCCAAGTGTATTTGGTATATGTTCTACAAAGATGGTGCTAATAGTGTTAGTACATATGGTGACAACAGTGCTGATAATTATAGTGCTAAACAGTATTCAATTTAAAATAGCATTTATTTAAATATAATTCTCTGGGCCCAGATTTTATAAAACCAAGATAAATTTAATAAGGAAAAATAGTAAAAACAAAAATAAAAATAAAAATAAAAATAAAGATTAAAATTAAAAATTAAAGGATAAAATAGAAAAAATGAGAAATAAAGATAAAAATGTAGAGTAGAGTCGGCGAAGCTCGGAAGAAAAGCGCGCGCTTACATACCAGCCTGGGATAGGAGCCGGGACATCGGGACCACGTCGCTCCGGGACTCTCCAGCTCTGGCGGCATCGGAGTGGTAATGTACTGAAAAATATATACAAAAAATTTATACAGAGATTGCATACATTGGAGATACCCTTATTCTTCTGTAAGGAACTATCCATTGCCACTATTTTCAGCTCAATTTAATCATAAGACTGCGCTATTTATTGCCATAGGAATCCGGATATAGAGACTATATACCACACAGTTTACTATTTAACACTGTATCAAAAAGGTGAAACTATACAGCAGTAAGTTTCCTGCTGGATACAATATAATATACAAACTAACTCTGCCATAAATATCTACGTGGTACCAAACAAGGAGGACTCAGTTCTACTCTACATTTTTATCTTTATTTCTCATTTTTTCTATTTTATCCTTTAATTTTTAATTTTAATCTTTATTTTTATTTTTATTTTTGTTTTTACTATTTTTCCTTATTAAATTTATCTTGGTTTTATAAAATCTGGGCCCAGAGAATTATATTTAAATAAATGCTATTTTAAATTGAATACTGTTTAGCACTATAATTATCAGCACTGTTGTCACCATATGTACTAACACTATTAGCACCATCTTTGTAGAACATATACCAAATACACTTGGAGACTATTCCTCTATACTTTTATAACTAGTGAATAATAAATATGTGAAATTTACATTATATTAGGTAATGATTGATGATGAATTAAAACATTTTATATTTATGGTAACCGGAATACCCCTTTAAGAACTATCTTCAGCGTAAAGAAGAACAAGGTTCAAGTCCTGGAAGTGATGATATGGCTCCCACAGAACCATGAACTCAACATCATCCAGTCTGTCTGAGATTACATGAAGAGACAGAAGGATCTGAGCAAGCCTACATCCAGAGAAGATTTGTGGTTAGTTTTTCAAGATGTTTGGAACAACCTACCTGCCGAGTTCTTTTAAAAACTATGTGCTGTGTACCTAGAAGAACTGATGCTCTTTTGAAGGCAAAGGGTGATCAGATACTCTTTTGTTCATTCACTTTTCATTCACTTTTGCATTTGCGTTTCTATTTTTGAAAGCATTGTTTCTTTGCAGCATTTTCCCCAAACCTACTTAAAACTTTTAGGCTACTTTCACATTAGCGTTTTTAAATTCCGGTATTGAGTTCCGTTACAGGGGCTCAATACCGGAAAAAAACGCTTCAGTTTTGTCCCCATTCATTGTCAATGGGGACAAAACTGAACTGAAGACAACGGAATGCTCCTGAAAGCATTCCGTTCCGTCTTCAGACCGGAGAACAAACCGCAGCATGCTGCGGTTTGCTCTCCGGTCCAGGGATCCGCACCAAGACGGATCTGGAATGACCCCCAATGCAAGTCAATGGGGACGGATCCGTTTGGTGTGGACACACCAGTAATCCGGATCTGTCCTCCATTGATTTGCAATGGGGGGTCATTCCGGATCCGGCTACATACATACAGACATACATACAAACATACAAACATACATACAGACATACATACATACATACATACTCACATACTCCAGGGACGCCGGCATATCTTCACGCGCCTCCTGCGCAGAGGGCGCTGTGGGGAATGGTCATCACTGCGCGCAGGAGGCGCGTGAAGACGTTCTGCCGGCGTCCCTGGAGTATGTATGTATGTATGTATGTATGTCTGTATGTTTGTATGTATGTCTGTATGTTTGTATGTATGTCTGTGTCTTGTTTCAATGTGTGTCATGTGTGGGGCCGGAGCGCTGCTCCGGCTCCACACATGTATAGCATTAGCACGGATCCGTTGGCACCCTTTAGGTGCCGGATCCGTGCTAACGCTAGTGTGAAAGAGGCCTTACACAGTACTATATAAATGAAGGTATAGTAACTCAACCTGTGCATGTGACAAATTCTTTGCCTCACAACAACACTGTCATCCAAAATTTTCCAAAGATCGGAGAGCTTGGATTGATAGCCCATATAAGTCTGCCTAACTTTACTATGAGATAACATACTGTTGTCGAGTATTTGTTCTTATCTAGTTTTATTCCCTTTACAGATGATTGTTTCTTTGTCATTCTGATTAAACTCATCTGATGATTGCAATTAGTCTTTGTTTATTTCCTTGTATGAGATTGTACAAGATTTAAATCTATTCTCCAGATGCATATTATGTCTAGTATGCCTTTTCTATGCTGTTATACCAAATAGTAACTGATATTGTGTTTGCAATTCTTTCTTTTGAAAATTACTTAAAAGACTAAGAATTAAGAAACTAAGAAACTCGTCATTAAAAAATAAAATATATTAAAGCAATATTTTAAAGCTAAAAATCACCCAAAATAATTTTTAAAGTAAATTATTTTAGCCTTTAATTTTTTTTCTATTAAAATTATTTTTATAGAATACAAGTGTCAAAACCTAAAAGATATCCCTTTTTGGTAACCTTGTAATCCCCAACACATTCAATTAAACATGTCTATGGCAAAGGATATAAGAAAAACAAATTTTAGACTTTTTTAGAATCACTCCATAAAAAACAATAATAAATCCAAAATCAAATGCTAAAGCATATATTGCTTAAAATTATTTAGTTTAGAAATATAGCACACAAAAACAAGAGCAAATGGCGGGAAAAAATAGAGATATGGATGTGGGGCTAAACATTTTATAATCAGGTAGTTTCAATAAAAGAAGCTGTCCATCAAAAATGCAAATTTACAAAAATGGGAAAATAGGAGGTTATAGAAAAATGTAACTATCACTGAGGATAGCTATACTGAATGTGAATATTGAAGTGGCTGGTGATTTGGATCCACACAATAGTCCTATGAAAAGGTGGAGCAAGGCCATATCAAGGGTGTGGAGTGTGGTCATAAGAGAATTACCATTGCTTTATGTCAAATGTTGATAGTTCAGCAAAGATATTAAAATTTATTTTGAAATATTTCATGTAAATGGCCTTTCACTTTTGATCATTTCCTAAAACTGCTGTTCCAGCAATAAGCAGTATCAGACTGCTTTCTTGTGCCCACCAGAGGAAATTATTCTCAGAGCGCAAACCCCATATCCTCAATAAAGTCTAATAGGTTTTAAGTCAAAGAAATACACCCTAGTGGAAAGTGATGGGCACCAAAGGCAGTTCCAAATGTTATTTTCTCCTGGACTTTGGGCCCATTATGGTATGAATGCCTGGGGCCACCAGAGGATCCTCTGGTACTCTCGTGGGCCAGTCCAATGCTGGTTATAAGGATTGACATTAGGGTACTGTATCTTATTCAGAATTAGCAACAGTAGGCTTCAGCCCTACTGTAACGTCAGTAGGTATGAACGAACATGGACAGTAAGCCCTAACTGGGACCCTGCCCACTTTCCCTGTCTACTTGCAGTGCAAGCTCTAAGTAGCAAGTCTGCAACTGGTCAATGTTCCCTAGTCTGCTAGGGTGCAAGATAAACAACACCAAGGGACAAAACCAGACACAAAGACAGAGTTGCGCAGAAATGGGTCAGAACCAGGAGGAGAACTAAGTATTAAATTGAGAGATAGAGAGTAGTCAAAAAGCCAAACCGTGATCAGAACCAGAAGAGAAGCTCAGTACAAATATGTTAGACAGAAAGTGGTCAAAAGTACAAACCAAGGTTACAACACAAGTAATAAAAAAATACACGAACAGGGACCAGGAACACAGCTAGTGAGTCAAAGACTGTCACCGGCATTGGTATAAGGTCAGGAAGGTTTTTAAATAGATCAATGAGTCCCAGGATCAGAACTGGATAGGTCATGATTTGGTGCTCCATAAGTCAGAACATTAGCACACAGGAATAGATCAGCTGAGCAATCTCCTGCTGTGAGGAGAAAGAGCATTGCATCCTGTTGCTTAGGACGCTGTTGCATCACCAGGGGGCGTGGCTTAGCAGCTCATCTCTCCTGGCGCAGTCACAATGAAGCTGAAGATCTCATCGCTGGAGCCCGGACAGGTAAGCTTGGACACCTACCTTGTATGCCATCTTTGTTTCTCATTAATCACTAATGCCAAGGGAGAATACTTGTAGGAAGCAGAATATATTGGCCATGTATGACTGACTGCTTCTCTTCTGCTCAGGACTCTTGTAACATGTTTACTGATCTCTACCACCACTAAACCTTAGCATGGCTCCTATCGACTTCTGTTAGGCCCTACCGTATGATTTCACACAAAGGCATACAGAGGTTTTGTTTTTGCTGGTGGATTCAGATACCATATGATAGAGGTATTATCCTGTAGAACCATCTCTATAATAATTTGCCGCACAGAGGACCCAAACGGTGACAAATGGCGTGACTATGGCTTTGTAGTACAGGGCCGCAGAGACCCTCTGTGAACACAAATCTGTTATATGCATTTGGTCTTTGAGGTGAGATAGGATAACCCGTCATGTTTATTGCTTAGCATTCTTCAACATCAGTACCTGCAGGAGCCACATTGCTTAGATTTCTACAACACACAAGCACAAAAAGATCCTATTAAATTTACCAGAAACTCTGAGGTGCAGCATTGTCTTATTGTTCTGTGATGTTCAGCAGCAGATTCGAAATAAAACAAGCTCCCCTTGAACTCTCATTATTTCTGGATGAAAAGAAACAAAGGAAGTGAATAGAATTTGTAAAGAATTAAAGGAACTCATTTTCTCTTTGCAGTCTGGAAACATACCTTCTTAGCACACAATTGTATATTTAAATTGATTTTTAGCTTAGCTCTTAACTGTGTTTTCAACCTTATTGGAACGGGTGCGGACCCTTTCATACGGCCATCTGAATGGGCTCTAACTAAACTTTTAATTAAGTTTTTTTTTTTAAATGTCCCAAATGCCCAATTAATAATTTTTGTAATGTACTCTATTTATGTATTTTGCATTTTTACTAGAGATATTCCCCCCTAAAGTGCAGATCTTCCTGTGTGCTTTAAATTCACTTTTCTCCACATGGCTGACTTCTCAACAGTGTATGAAATATGGACTGTACATTTTATGAATGGGGCCGCAGAGAACGGAGTACGGGTAGGAGCACACGTTGCTGGAGGTTTACTAAATCCTGACATAGCACATGGGTACCCTGTAACCATATGCTATGCCAGGTTTAGCTGAGGGGAGCAGCTCCTGCCTCTGCCTGCTTCGCTAACAGTCCTGCATGTCAGCTTTTAGCTTAGAGAAGCAGGCAGAAGCAAGAGCTCGATCCACTCAGCTAATCCTGGCATAGCATATGGTTACAGGGTGCCCATGTGATATGCCAGCATTTAGTAAACCTGCTACAATGTGTGCTCCTGCCTGTACTCCGTTCTTTGCGACCCCATTCATAAAGTGTAGAGTCCGTACTTCATACACCGCTGAGAAGTCAGCGATAGTAGTGAATTTAAAGCGTACAGCAAATCTGCGCTTTAGGAGTGGGAATATCTTTAGTAAAAATGCAAAATTAAATACATTACAAAAAGTATTATGAGGGCATTTGGGACATTTTAAAAAAAACTTCATTAAAAGTTTAGTTACTCTTTAGTAAATAGTTTTGCAAAATGTAATCTTTGACCCCTGCAGTATGCTGCCAGGAAAGAGTTACACACTGCCAGAGAAGTGTATTCATGTGCTGCTCCTCCTCCTGCCCATCAGCCACCAATTGAGAAAGCTGTCTATCAGCGCCAGGTGGGCGGGGGCGCAACAGCTGCTAGAATTAAACAGTAAATTCTCCAAAATTACAAAACATTGGCACAAAAATGACAAGTTGCTTACATCAGCGTGACTGCCACTACTTTATGCTGTCCTCAGTGAGGCACCAGACAGCCCAAACAGACCACTAGTACAGAGGGTTGTTTGATCTCCCGACAAGCACAACAACCTCCCATGGTTTTCTTGTCCATCATCCAGACACAGGTGGCGCCTTCATTACACTCTACTGTCTGTGCCCAAACCATTATGTGTCCTCATTACATGTCCTGCTATTGTCAGCCATAACCATCACCTTCGTTTGCAGTAGTGTAAATGAGAAACCTGGACTGCTACAGACTGGAACTGTATTGTGTTTAGAGGCGAATCCAGATTCTGTGTGGGATCCGACGATGGTTAGGTGCAAGTATAGATGCCTACAAAGTTTCATTTCATTCCAACAATGCCTCCATAGTGTGTTATTTTTTATTTTATTTTTTTATCAATGGGTGTATTTATCATCAAGTTCACTAAATCATTACTCCAGTACACTATAGCTCTCTCCCTCCTGTTCTTGATACTCCCCAATCGAATCACACAAAACTACCCTGTATTGATGTCTCCCATAGTGGTCCTCAGCTGAAAATTCTCAAGGACGTGGTGAAGGACCTGTGCTTAGCATGATGACATCACCGTGCGCTCCCACCATAATTGCGTGATAACGTCAACTTGCTGAGCGCAGGTCCTTTAGCACATACCTCCCAACTTTGTAAAGGGACAAAGAGGGACACATTGTGCGGCGTGCTATGCGCACCGCGGCAAATTTATTCAGCCCTAGGCCACGCCTCTAAGTCCACCCACTATACACCTAATCCCACCCAGTCCCCTTACTGCTCCACATAGTAAATATTCCCCAGTTATTTGCCCCCCATTGATATGCCTAGCTGTGCCCCCAGTAATATGCCCTATTATGTGTCCCCAGTCATATGACCAGCTGTGCCCCCCAGGAATATTCCCACATTGTGCCCCCTTGTAATATGCCCACATTGTGTCCCACTGTAATATGCCCACATTGTGCCCACTGTAATATGCCCACATTGTGCCCCACTGTAATATGCCACATTGTGCCCCCCAGTAATATGTTGTGCCCCCAGTAATGTACCCACATTGTGCCCCTCACAGAAAGTTAAAAAAAAATAAAAACCATATACTTACCTTCTTCTTAGCAGCAGCAACACCAGCAGGACATCGGCTTCCCTTGTCTGGAGGAGGCGGAGCCAAGGCTGACTGTCTGTCGGCCCCGCTCCCTTCCCAGAACAGAGGTATGGGAGGGATGATGGAAGAAGCCAGCCGATGCCGGCTCTCTGCTTCTTCAAATAACAAGCAACTGTCTCTGCGTCCTATGGACCAGAGACAGCTGCCAGAAATGGGGACATAGCTCCCCCCCGTACTGGGACAGCCACTGTAATCCGGGACAGTCCCGCTGGATCCGGGACAGTTGGGAGGTATGCTTTAGAATCAAGAGAGGAGCGACCGTTTCTGTGCTTGCAAGTGAATGAGGGATTTGTTTAACCCCCTAAAAGGCCACATTGCTTTAGTGTACCCATTTTTAATGGCCGTACTTGAGTCACCATTAAAAACAATCACATTGATTTTAATGGGATATGTCTGGCTGTGAAAATGGTCAAAATTTTTTGATGGCCGCCATCACTGGCCGTTAAAAAAACGCCATGTGAATAGCCCCATAGACTTGAATTGGTGCTAAAAATGGTCACTTTTAATGTTTGTGCGCATGTAGCCTTACTATGTACTGTATGTAAAAAATACTACACTACATATGTCAGTGGACTGTATGTCTATGTGTGTTTACTTTCTTCTTTCAAAGCCTCATTATGTCGTGAAGATTATTTCTTATTCCTTTCAGTCATTAATTATCATATTTAATCATTATTACACACCTTTCATCATTAATCAGTCATCTGTCATACCTTTATGCTCATTATTCATCAGTTGTCACTTTTTACCATCTGTCATCATTTATACTCATCTCTAACCGCTGACTGGTCATTATGCATCACCTGTTCTGCCATCCACCGAAAGCTTTCAAACTTATTATTAAATAATACGCTCAAAGGGTGAAGGAAGCCATTTCTGTACTTTACTTTATTCATATCTGCAGTTTATGGCATTTTTTTAAATGGCTCTTCTTTTCTATGCCATGTTTTGCACATTATTTTGCCGGCTTTAGGTGTAGAAAAAGATCTAAATGTAAGACAGCAAGTAAGCTGTCTTACATTTAGATCTGGGGGAGGATCTGCAGAAGTTATTAAGAGGCCGGCACCTCTTCATAACTTTGGTTGACCCACAGCCAGTTTAGAATTTTCTTAAGGCCTGAGTCAAAAACGCTGGCTTTAATAAATGTGCTCCATATTGTTTAGGTCTTTCTTGGCCTTTTTAAAACATTTTAGGTTCAGTGGCATTTTTATCAAAATGTAGCATGCCCTGGATATGGCATTGCTCTAAAAACTGTCATATAATAAAAAATGCCTCCCTACTTAAAAATGTTATATATATATATATATATATATATATATATATATATATATATAGTAAAAAAGCACCACAAATGATTCTTAAACTGCTAGGCCTCTTTATGGTAGGTTCACATAGACTTTTTTGGAGGATGTTTTGAGGCAGATTTTCTTTCACATTTTTTTGCCAAAGCCAGAAATGAATTGGGAAGGAAAGACTTATATTTCTTCTTCCTGCTGGATCCACTTCTGGCTTTGGCTAAAAATCTGCTGCAAAATCTGCCTCAAATTCTCTTCTAAAAACCGTATGTAAACCTACCTTAAACTGCATTTAAAAACACAGATAAAAAGTTTATGTGAAGGAACCTTTAAGGGGATCTATCATAAAAAGCGGCATATTATTTAAATCATGTTTCAAAAATTGGCATTATATATTAAAATTATACTAATATTCCAAATCACAATCCAATAATCACTTTTACCATAACCGAACTACTCCCAATAATGAATATATTCCCAGAAAAAAATGTTCATTTAAATAATCCACAAAGTTTATTGAAAATTTATTAAAATCATGATCACATAATAAATCTTAATATTAGAGACCCATTAAATTGCCAGCTGCCACCCTAACCGGTATGTCTGTCTGTAACACTAAAATTCACCACAAAATTGCATCAACATATTGCACAATGCCCTAAGAGTAATCTACATCAGATAGAGTGTATCAAATACATATAAAAGGACCAATCTTATAATCACCGGTGCATTATGGAGACAGCTTTACTCCCCCTCCCTGCACAATGACATTGGCACAGGTCACAGAACATGAACATTGCACTCTCTAACAAGACTAAATACAGTAGATCATTTTCTGGCTGAGATGTTTTATGTTGATGTGGCTGCTCTAAACCCTGTCTCTGAACCACTGTTCACAGCTCAAATTAGGAGCTCAGGCAAGATGGCTGCTCCAGTTAAAGGGGTTGTCCCATGAAAAATATTCTACAGTTTTCAAACCAGCACCTGGATCTGAATACTTTTGTAATTGCATGCCATTAAAAATTTTGATTAGCTGCTGAGTTATTCAATAAAATGTATCTCTACAGGACCACTTAATTTCTTATTTCTTTGACCTATTCACTGAGCAGGCCGCACATGCTCAGTTTCAACTTTTAACTGCCTCCTGAGCTGTGATAGGGAGAGCTGAGACACGCCTCCTTAGCTGCAGCAGAAAAGACACTCCCCTGAGCTGTCAGCTTGATATAAATGTAGGAGAGCAATGGATGGGGAGATCTCTGGAGCCATGTGAGGTACAGGGCTGGTTCTAGCTTTGTTAGAAAGAGGTTGTCATGTACTATAGGATGTCTGATTTTCATTTTTTACATTATTCGTGGGATAACCCCTTTAATCATGTACAAAATAATAGAAAGAAATCTACAGCTAAAAAATAAAACAAGAAATATATTGGCATCTGGTTTTAATTGGTAAAAAGATAATGCTGAATTGCTAATATATCCAATTTAAAAGAGGTTTGATAGGCTTGAAAATAATTAAAAAAAGTAATCCCTACAGCTCCAGAGTTGTTGGTCCGTGGTCCTTCCCATCAATCTGTGTTTGTATTGGCTGTTGGCTATATTGTTGAAATTACCTCTGTGGCCAGTGAGGCCACTCAGGATATCACAGGTTTGGCCCAGTTAAACACAGACCTATGGGGTGCAATGGATCATTTTACTAGCCTGGCAAGAACGTTCAAATAAAACACTAAAGCAACAATTAAAGGGACTGTGTTATGACGGTGCCACACCACACAACCCACTGCTATGGATATTGATCCAGTGGCCTAGACCCACTGGCCCCCTTTGACCATCAGCAGTGGACCCAGCTTTCAGAATCTCATGGGTAGTCCATGCGTAAGGTGTGCTGTTCCATTTGTCTGCCTGTGTACCGACCTCTGCCTGATTCCAGTTGTCCTTTGCTGCCTTACCTGACTTATACCTGAGTACTGTATTGACCCTTTGTTGTCTGCCCTGACCTTGGACCTTTTTCACTGATTCACATGAACTCTGCTTGTCTTTTACTGACTACAAGTTTTTCCTGATGCCTATATTAGGGTTAAAGAGTGAATACAGGGGACTACCAGGGTAATGCCCTAGAGTTTAGGCCAAAGTCAAACAGTTTGGTTGACACAGTGGTTCCACACCCACTAATCATTGCAGGATGTCTGGATGATATTTTTAAAACCTCAGAATGCTGAAATGTTTTTTTCAAAAAGCTTTACTTTAACAATCCTCTTCTAGTCCCATTTTGACATTCTAAACACAAGAAATAACTGCTTATCCAATCGCTGAGGGGAGTCTCTGCTGCTGGTTTTTATTTACAGCATTGTGAGACTTTTTTTTCTGGAAAATATCATTTTGATAACCTTTTCCCTATTTTTTTTTTACTTCGCATAGAGAATATATTTTTGTAAAGCCAGATAAACCACTTTAATGCCTTGTACTTCATTTTAAAGATAATTCACTATGATTTTGATTATTGATTTTACATAAACTGAATCTCTGTACCAAGGCCTTCAAACCAAATGTTTTTTTTCTTCTGGGAGACATTTTACTGTGAAAGTTATGAAGATTGTTTAAAGGGGTTCTCCAGGAATTAAGAAAATGAAAATACTTAAATATTACTGTATTAGAAATATATTCTCAAATACCTTTCATTACTTATAATGGCTCATTTTGTCTAGGAAGCAATCATCAGGGGAAACAAAATGGCCGCTGTCACATAAAACCTGTCCTAATCACACATGAGAACAAGTTACTTTACAACACTGAGGTAAAGAGCTGCCTCATCCTTCTCTACTACTTGTCAGAGATTATGATCCTGAATACAGGTGATAAGAACTTTAGCTGAATCTCTGGGGAATTTAGTTCATGAAGAGACATGAAGTACAGAGAGGACGGACAGGACAGACTGTAGTAATGTGGGGCTGTGGTAATGGAGACTGTAAACAAGTGCTGCTGCTTATTAACCACATCCTCACCTCCTCTCATGTCTCCTCATCTTCTCCATTCCCACAGAGATTCACCTGTATTCAGGATCATGATTCCTGACAAGTAGAGCAGAGAGGATGATGAGGCAGTTATTTACCTCACTGTTGTAAAGTAACTTGTACTCATGTGTGATTTGGACAGGTTTTGTGTGAACTAATGTGACAGCAGTCATTTTGTTTCTCCTAATCATCGCTTCCAAGACAAAACGAGCCATTATAACTAATAATAGGTATTTGGGAATATATTTATAATAAAGTAATATTTAAGTATTTTCATTTTCTTAATTCCCGAAGAACCCCTTTAATATGTGTTTTTTAATACATTGCAAACTCTATTCACTGAGATCCCTGAAGTGTGACAATATATTCTCCATTGGCAAGTGTTTTCAGTGAGTTACAGACTCAGCAGCACAACATCAATTACCTAATCCCAATCTTTTCTTAATACCTTTCTTCTAGAAAACTTACTGTGATTGCAATTAGGTAGTATATCTGGTGCATTACAACAGTACCCGATGTGGGACCCATTCAATCAATATTCCGACATTGGAATTCTTTGCAGAACTTCGCTCATAATTCATGTCATACTGTATGTAGTCACAGATTTAATTGAAATTATATTGAAAAATAAAAATACTAAAAAACCTTTCTATATTTCAAGAGATTTGGGGATCAGACATTGATGTTTAAATACAGTACATCAGAGTATGGAAGCTGAGTAATGTGGTAATGTTAACTAAAATGTCAAATGTAGACATGAAACTTGTCATGAAGTATATAACACAGTGTGCAGATTAAAACATACTGAGATGTCATAGTTAAGAATCATGATAATGTAAGCTTGAGACAAAATATTCTCCCTGACTCAGACTTCTAACTCTAACTTTGCAACGTGCTGCTCCCCCAGGGCTGATCATGTCCCGAGTTCTTAGGAATGAAGAGTGGTGTGGTACGGCCCCAACAGCTTTCTGTCTGTATCACGGTGCTCCCCAGGGTTAGGCTCCATTGCAAAAAGGGGAGAGTAATAGTTGGTGGAGCAAGAGTTCAGACTTGGTATAGTTCATCAGCTTTACTTGAATCACCTTGCATCTGTACAAGAAGTGAACTTTCTCTTGGCTCCAACAGGTTTTGGGATAACTGTCAGGCAAACTTGAATATTCTACTTTCTCCTTTTCTGCTGTGCTAAATTCGGCTTTAGTCTATTAGATGGACTCTGCAGTGATTCTGGTACCTTTGGAGTGGGGTGTCTTTGGCTGTTGATCCCCTTACAATACTCTGTATCTTAATCTGTAAGGAGTCATGGTGCTCTATGAGCTGCTTTCCTATGGAGAGACTCCTGCTGCAGGGGGTGGAACCTTCCCCTCACTGCTCTTGACACGTCTGCTTCCACCACTAGACTAGAACTAAGAATGAATAAACACTTCCTACAACCCTTTCCTTGGTAGGAAGCAGGGCTAGCCCACTTCTGCCAAAAAGGGGGAGAATGGAATGGTAAGTTCCATTCTATCCAAAGATCTGTCTACCATATCCACTGCCACTTGCTGATGAATCAGGGACATTACATGAACATAACAGTTTCATAGAAATACTAAGCATGCACAGTGTAAAAGGACCTGGAGTAAATACAGAGATTACATAATTGTTAGTCTATTAGAGCTAGCAGCAGGGTATAGGAATGGTACTACCACTCTGGGGTATTACAGTTTTCATTTGTGAATAACCAATTCTTTTTTAAATTGCTACATTTTTTTTTAAATTGCTACATTAAATGGGTTATCCCTCCAAAATACCCAGGTCCTTCATACAGAACTTTATCCCCGACGTCTGCGTCCCTCTGGATCCCTGCACGGTCACCGCGGCATCTCTCCATCGTGCAGATCACAACATCTGGTGATGAGGGTACAGCCAATAGCAGGCCACAATGTTGGATGTTGTGATCTGCACAATGGGGAGATGCAGCGGCAGCTGTGCAGGGATCTGGAGGAACAGCAATCATCAGGGCCCAGGTAATTATGTTCTATATGAGGGACCTGGGCATTTCGGGGAGTGTTTACAGGATCGGATAACTCCTTTAAGTACATACAATTTTTGATTGACTAAGAGATTTGGTCCTGCCCTCCGTAGCTATATTCACTTAAAGTGCATCTGTCAGCAGATTTGTACCTATGAAACTGGCTGATCTGTTACATGTGCACTTGGCAGCTGAGGCATCTGTGTTGGTCCCAGGTTCATATGTGCTCGCATTGCTGAGACAAATGATGTTTAAATATACGTACATTTTGGCGCACAATAAGGGCTCATTCAGATGGGCGTATGAATGAATCCGCATCCGCTGGGTGCGGACCCATTCATTTCAATTGGCCACAAAAGATGTGGACAGCACACGTGTGCTGTCCGCATCTGTGGTTCTGTTCCGTGGCTCCACGGAAAAGATAGCGCTTGTCTTATGCGGACAAGAATAGCAATTTTCTATTATGGTTGTGCCCATGTGCGGTCCGCAAATTGCGAAACGCACATGGCTGGTATCAGTGTTTTGCGGATCCACAATGCACTACGGCCATCTGAATGGGCCCCAAATGATGGAAATAAGTGACCAAATCGCAGAAGTGTGAACTTGACCTTAGTAAAAAAAAAACAGTATCTCAAACCATGTTGCAACATTTTAGCTCCATCCAGAGCTTTTTTTTTTTAGGCATGTGGGCAGCATCTCAAAAAAGTGTTTATGCCATGTGGTACATAATCCTGAACTGCATCATGGTGCATTTCATTTTTAATTTTCTAAGTGCCTAATAAAGATTTTGTCATTTAATTTTTTTAACTCTCCCTTTCTTTTTAGGTGTTATATAGTCAATAAAGATGTAGTCCAGGTATAATTACCTATATACAGTACCCCCATAAATAACACTTGCGGAAATATTTTTGCAGCTGAGGTATATATTTTTCCGGTTGCTATTTTGGTTGCTCGATGATTATACATTAAGCAGTGTGCCGCTTTGATTATGTATTGTCTCAGCCATTACTGGAAGGCATTTTCCTTGGTTGGAAGTAAAGCCGTTTTTTTTCCAATGAGAATGAATGATGTAGATCTTTATTTGCATCTGCTGACATCCTGTTTCTGCATCCTGATTACCATCTCCAAGGCCAGATAGAGCGTAATAATCACACTTAATCACTTTAGAAACCCACAGCTTTTTAAACAGATTACTTCGCTGCAGCATTTAATAAAGACATAGGCATTTCTTTTGCAGTTTGGCTAGGCTCCATTTAATTAACCTATAATATAGGTGATCTATGGATTGTGGTCTTACTTATATAGTGGGTTGTGGATGCGAAGAATGTTATTGACGTAATATATGGAAGAATTACTTACAGCAAATGGTTTTCTCTTAAATAGTACAGCAAATTTAGATTTACTTATGGGATTATTAGAAAAGTGCATTTGAAACAATGTGTGGTTCATTATTTGACAGGCTTATCGAAAGTTTAGAAGACTGCCATTACAAAACTGGTAGAGGTAGAGAACATAAAGCTTCTTGAGTTATTAGGCTACTTTCATACTTACGGCAGCAGGGTCCTGCGGGCTGTGGAGGAACAGTGGGGGAACAGACTGCTGGATTTGTGCTAACGCTACTACCGGAAGTCTGCTCTGGCCCCATTCACTATAATGGGGATGGGATGGAGGTTCGGCCACAGCACGGCAAACAAGCTGAGAGGCGGCCGGACAAAAACCGCAGCGTGCTGTAGTTTTTGCCCGTCTGCCTATCGGCATGTTTGCCCTGCTGCGGCCGGACCTCCGTCCCCATTATAGTGAATGGGGCCGGAGTGGGCATCCGGCGGCACGGTGGGCTAGCGTTAGCATGGATCCCGCAGGCTGTTCCCCTGCCAGAACAGCCTGCCAGACCCTGCTGCCGCAAGTGTGAAAGTAGCCTTAAAGGGATTCTGTCAGCAGGATAAGGTGTATAGAGCTTTTCACATTTACTTATTCCTCTCCGTGATTTATTTCAAAATATACTATTATTACTATTATTAGTGCTGTAGTTTCTTCAAAAAATCGTTTTAATTCATATGCTAATAACTTACTTAAGGAGCCCAAGGGGCTGTCTTCCTGGCCGTTGGAGCCCAGCTGCGCCGCTTATTTTGGAGCCCAGCACCGCCCTCCTGCTAATTATTCACACCCCTTAGCGCTCTGCTTCTTCTCTTGCTGCGGTAATCTCGCGCATGCACCATGGATATATCAGTGTTCGCCCGTGCGGTGTCCTGGCAGTGGCCTCATCCGACTAAGTGCGCATGCAAGAGAAGGCAGCAGGGCACTAAGGGGTGTGAATAATTAGCAGGAGGGCGGTGCTGGGCTCCAAAATAAGCGGCATGGCTGGGCTCCAACGGCCGGGAAGACAGCCCCTTGGGATCCTTAAGTAAGGTATTAGCATATGAATTAAAATGATTTTTCGAAGAAACTACAGCACTAGTAAAAGTAATAATAGTATATTTTGACATAAATCGCGGAGAGGAAGAAGTAGATGTTAAAAGCTCTATACACCTTATCCTGCTGACAGAATCCCTTTAACCCATTGTCATTGATGCACCAGCATTTTTGCCCCAACACATTAAAAGGTTTGTAAATTTTTCACACATCAGTTGACCTGGTCTCCCGAGTAAACAATGCTAAACCCCTTCCCACGCCACCTGTTGGCCTTGATTGACAGCTTTACCCATGGGCTACATTCAGTGGCGTACATAGAGAAGCAAGGGCCCCATAGAAAGGATCAAACCAGACCCACCCCACAAGGCTTCTGGCTAAAGGTTTCTGCCTAAGACCTTTGCAATGATCCTTGGGCCATTTTTCTACTGCCTAATCTACTAAAAGTTGTTACTTTAGAGGGTAGAGTTCTGACCAAGTTTTCACCTCCAGTAGAAGAGGAGATAATCCCAACTAAGACTGGGCCCCCTCTTTCCCTGGGCCCCATAGCAGTCGCATAGTCTGCCACTATGGTAGTTACGCCCCTGGCTAGATTAATGAAGCTGTCAAATAAACCCAAAGGAGGAAGCATGGGGTGGTATTAGATGTTGCGTACTTGGGAGAGCCAGAGTGCTTGCTGAGCTAAGGACCGCCCTCGGGACATTTGGCAGCTCATTTGCATAACTTTCTCTACAATAATACAGTGGTCAGTGATTACAAAATTATGTTTCTCCATCTAAAGGGGTGGTCCCTTCTAGACCTTTTGTCATATCAGATATAAGGAATCTCCTCCTATCTAGCTATTTATGGAAGTCCCATATCAGTGAATAGAGAAAGTTGTGTATGTGTGGTGTCCTATGCATTCATGGTGGAGTCTCCTACTTGAGAAAGGAGAAGTCCCCAGATTTGGCACCTCATCTATTATACATTTATGGCATACCCTATCCTTATGCCATAAATGTCCAGATGGGACAAACATTTTAAGTACCCTACCTGTCAATATTATCAATTGAATGGGTGAGGTGTCAACTATATAGGACCAATATGAGAAAATCTAAGCAGGTTTCTGGGTTCAAGATATAATATTCGAATTATAAAAAAACAAACAAACAAACAAAATAAAACAAATGGCTGTTCCATATCAATAGCACAAAAATAAGGTTGACGGCAGCATATCATCCATGGTTTTCTTTTTTCAAAAAGGGTCCATCAAAAAGTCCAAAGTGCAAAAATAGTGCGGCATTTCGACTAATACATATTCTTTCTCAAGCATAATACATAGTGAATACTATACATATAAATAGTGCTAGAGGGTAACACCTCTTCAACATACCAACCAATCAATATTGTATACATGAATAATATTAAAGTCTGTGGTATGCTCACCAGTCCCAAAATGTGTATTCATGATTGATACCTTATCAAGCCAATCACTGCTTAACCCCTTCGCGCCCAGCGCTGGGCTCGTGTTTAAAGATGGCGCCCACTCCTGAACAGAGCGGGCGTCATGGTCGCGGGTGAACTGCTGATTTATACTGTACAGTAGACACCCGTGGCTGATGTCCGCGACCGGCAGTAATGCCGATCGTGGACATTTAACCCTTCAGATGCCGTGGTCAATCCTGACCACGGCATCCGAGGGCTTAAAACACCGGAAGCATGGCTCCCCCTTGTGGCGATTGGGGGGACCGGAGTATGTATGCAGCAGCCCCTGTCATAGTCAATGACAGGAGGCTGCTGCATAGACTTTCCTATGGAGCCCATCTGTGTAATAGGGCTCCATAGAAAAGCAGTAAAATCATCATAGACTCAAATGCTAATGCATTGGAGTCTATGATATAAGCAATCAGATGATTGCTTGTAATAGTTCCCTATGGGAACTATAAAAAAGTGTAAACAAATTAAAGAAATAAAGTTTAAAAAAAAAAAAATTAAAAAAACATAAAAGTTCAAATCACCCCCCTTTTCCCAATATAAAAATAAAAGTAGTACAAAAATAAAAAAGGGTATCGCCGCGTGCAAAAACGCCCATACTATAAAAATATAAAAATTTATTTCCCGTACGGAAAACAGCGAAACGAAAAAAAGCATCCAAATGTCCGATTCGCCATTTTTTGTCGCTTTTCTTTCTAAATTAAAAGCGATCAAAAAGTCATACTCACCCCAGAATGGTATCAATGAAAAGTTCAGATTGCCCCGCAAAAAATGAGCCCCCATACAGCTCCGTACACATAAATACCAAAAAGTTATAGGGGTCTAGATATGACAAAAATTTTTTTCCAACTTTATAATTATTTTATCACTATCAAAACGCAAGAAAAACTATGCATATTCTGTATCGCCGGATTCCTACTGACCAGTAGAATGAAAGTAACTGGTCAGTTTTAATGAACATCAAACGCCATAAATAAAAAACCCATAAAATTGTAGCAAAATTGCACTTTTTTTTGCAACTTCACCCGATTTAGAATTTTTTTCCCGCTTCCCACTACACCATATGCAATATTAAATCATGGCGTTGGAAAGTACAACTTGTTCCGCAAAAAACAAGCCCTCATACAGCTATGTGAACAGAACAATAAAAAAGTTATGGCTGTATGAAGGCAGGGAGCGCAAAACAAAAACAGGAAAAAAAACCTCCGGGGCTGAAAGGGTTAAAGAGTTTGTCTGTGTTCAAAGTTGAACCCAGACAAATCCCCATCTTTACCCCTCCAGCCCGCCTAATATGAGCATCGGAGCCTTTCATGCTCCAGTGCCCTCCCTTGCCTTGCGCTGGATCATGCAGTGCAAGGGTTTGTTTTTTACATTTTTACACTGCTAGGTGGCGGCTTCCACCCAGCAGTGTATTCGGTGATGTCACTAGCACTGATGGGCCGGCTTTAGCGCTGGCCTAGATGTTTTATAGGCCCATTGGTGCCTGCGACATCACCAAATACACTGCTGGGCAGAAGTCTCCCCCTAGCAGTCCCTATGGAGAGTCCTTTATGTCACTGGATGCCCATACAATGCCTTGAAATGCTCCAATGCTCCTATTAGGGTGCTGCCTGGGTGAAAATGTGGGTATGTCCAGGTTCAGCTCTGAACCCAGACAACCCCTTTAATCATTTAATAACACCAAGTGTAACACCCCAGAGTGGTGTTACCATTATTTCTACCTTGCTTCTATCTGTGTCTGCTAACATGTCATTCTATGCATTCTTATTCCAAGACCTGCAAAAATGTACATATCTATATAATGTTTGCAACTGTTTTACTATGTAATGTACCTGGTGTACCAGCAGGTGGCAGCAAAACAAAGGCCATTCTGACCCCCTTTCTGGAGAGAAGTGGACTGTTCCCACTTCCTGCAGTAAGGGTGAATACCAGTTAGATCCAGTTAGTTCTAGTTACCCCATGCTAGGGGAAGAATGTGCCCATGCCAGCCAGAGCACCTTCAGCTCTGGTGGCCTGAAAGACAGAGGAATACAGCCTCAGCAGCCAGGAGGAAGTTTCCCTAGCACAAATTAAGCCAGACCAAGGAGAAAAGTGCAGCATTGGAAGAAATTTAAGATTACAGATTATCATCACAGCAGAGCTACAGAGTATTATAGCAGAGGATTTTTTGCCTGCCAAGTTCACATGCCTAAGCCTGCTAGAAACAAAGATAAAGCCAGAAGTTTGTCCAAGTTTGCCTAAGTAAAGCTGTGTTGGATTTCACCAAAAGGTCTGGACTCATTTATTACTACGACCCTCTATTATTCTCCCTATGATTGCAACTGGAGCCAAAGCTTGGGGTCCAGCCATCTTCCAGGTAGGAGCACTGTGACACCATGACACACCAGAGACATTTTAGGCCATACAATAAACCACTCAGCATTCTTACACCTGGGACAAGCATTCCAACATCCTTGGCGGGCCCTGGAGGGAGGGTCGCCCGTAGTAAATTGGCATCCAAGCGTTGCACAAGGTGAAGGTGGGTAGACGGGCTTCCAGTTTATCGCACATGTATCTGGTGTCTTTATGGACTATCTGCTCATGCCACGGTCCTATGACACACCCATAATCCTATTGGTTAACTCCGGCTCTCTTCACTAATACCACATGACTTCCTCTGTATCACATAACCACATGGTCTCTCTCCCCTGGCCTTGCTGTTCAAGCTCTCTCCAGAGAGCGTTCCATGTTCCCATGGCAACGATCCAGCTGGACTGCACTTCCATACTCCAGGAGTCATGCAGGTGCTACAGCTTCTAGGTCATCACAGGAGTAAACGGGACATATAAAGAGGGTTGATGCTATATGAGATATGCTATATTCACAATGTTCGACATCCTCTGTGTAATAGTGGTGATCCTGTCCCTCCATCATCCACCTATAATAAATACAAACCATAAGGTGCACCACCAATAAAAACAGTATTAAAAACAACTCTATATTTTCCTATTCTTAACAATATAATGATTACTCTTCCATCCTATTCAATACCACTTACATTGAATTCAATGTTCATGCCACATGGCTCTAATAACTTCAACACAAATATCCATTTTAATTCCTTTTTCCTCAGAATTTCCTCTCTACCTCCACCTCTTCTTAATATTAGGTTTAGAGTCGATTACTGTAAACCTGAGCTGGTTAATGAATGTCCAGCCTCTATAAAATGCACAGGAATATTCAACATGTTTTTTCTTCTAGTTCTCTTATCTTTATTTATTCTTACTGATTCTAATTCTTAATGATTTAGGGATTTAGGGCATAAGCTTAGGGCTTAAAGGACCTCAAAGGTAGTGTTTTCTGAAATACTGCCTGTACCACGAGACACACAAGAAAGGCAGCGGGAGATTAGCGAGGTAAACAAGTGGCTCAAGAACTGGTGTAGAAAGGAGGGATTTGGGTTCCTGGAGAACTGGGCCGACTTCTCTGTCGGCTACAGGCTCTACCGTAGGGATGGGCTGCACCTCAATGGGGTAGGGGCAACTCTTTTGGGGGAGAAGATGGCTAGAAGGCTGGAGGAGTGTTTAAACTAGGGACGGGGGGGGGGGGGGGGGTAACTACATTATAGGAGGGGAAGATAGTGCAGATAGAGACCTGGGGCAAGGTAATAGAACTGGGGGAGGAATGGAAGGAGGAACTAGAACAGTTCAGAAGGAAAGGTGTAGGGTAAAAAATATACATAAACTGTATGTACACTAATGCCAGAAGTCTAACTAATAAAACTGGTGAACTGGAATTAGTGATGTGTGAGGAGGACTATGACATAGTGGAAGTAACTGAGACATGGCTGGATGATAGCTATGACTGGGCAGTCAACATACAGGGTTACAGTCTGTTTAGAAAGGATCGCCAAAACCATAGAGGGGGAGGGGTCTGCCTTTACGTAAAGTCCTGTCTAAAGCCCACACTCCAGGAAGATATAAGTGAGGGACGTGAAGATGTGGAGTCACTGTGGGTAGAAATAAATGGAGCCAAAAACAATAATAAAATACTAATAGAAGTTTATTATAAACCACCCAATATACCAGAGTCCACAGAAAATCTATTTCTAAACGAAATAGACGAGGCGGTTAATCATAATGAGGTTGTTATTATGGGGGACTTCAACTACCCAGATATAGACTGCACGTGCGCAGTTGAATCCAAGCGCTTGCAGTGTTCGCCACTGCAAGCGCTACTGCGCATGCCTGGGACATCGTTCAGATGCGGCGAACGGTCTAAGCGCTGTCAATCATAAAGGATAGGGGAGTTTCTAAACAGTGGAGGGCGTGCCTAGGACCCGGGAGGGCGGTGAAGATATGGTGCTCAGAAGGGAAAAGCCCGCCCTCCGGTGCTCCGAAGGCTCATTTGCATACTTTTTAAACATCAAATTGCACATCAACCGCTGCATCTACAAGGGAATTACAGGTATGATTTGAATTCATTGTGAGGCCACTACCCACCTATGTATTTTAATACATAGGTTAGGAGGTAGTGACAGAGCCTCTTTAAGTAATGTCATCGCCAGACCCTTATTTCTGATATTTAAGGACTATATACTGACAGGGAGTGTTCCACAGAATTGGTTCATAGCAAATGTGGTGCCAATATTCAAAAAGGGACCAAAAACAGAGCCAGGGAACTATAGGCCGGTAAGTTTAACATCTGTCGTGGGTAAACTGTTTAAGGGTTTTCTAACAGATGCTATCTTGGAGTACCTCAATGAAAATAAGCAAATAACTCCATATCAGCATGGCTTCATGAGGGATCGGTCATGTAAAACCAATTTAATCAGTTTCCATGAGGAGGTAAGTTCTAGACTTGACCGCGGCGAATCAATGGATGTCGTATATCTGGACTTCTCCAAAGCATTTGACACGGTACCACATAAAAGGTTAGTATAAAAAAATTGAAAATAAAAAATAATATGAGAATACTTGGACTGGGAGAAAATGTCTGTATGTGGGTAAGTAACTGGCTCAGTGATAGAAAACAAAGGGTGGTTATTAACGGTACATACTCAGATTGGGTCACTGTCACTGGTGGGGTACCACAGGGGTCAGTATTGGGCCCTATTCTCTTCAATATATTTATTAATGATCTTGTAGAAGGCTTGCACAGTAAAATATCAATTTTTGCAGATGACACTAAACTGTGTAAAGTAATTAACACAGAAGAGGACAGTACACTGCTACAGTTGGATCTGGATAGACTGGAGGCTTGGGCAGAGAAGTGGCAGATGAGGTTTAACACTGACAAATGTAAGGTTATTCATATGGAAAGGAATAATGCAAGTCACCAGTACATACTAAATGGTAAAACATTGGGTAACTCTGACATGGAAAAGGACCTAGGAATTTTAGTGAACAGCAAACTAAGCTGTAGAAACCAGTGTCAGACAACTGATGCCAAGGCCAATAAGATAATGGGTTGCATCAAAAGGGGCATAGATGCCCGTGATGAGAACATAGTCCTGCCACTTTACAAATCACTAGTCAGACCACACATGGAGTACTGTGTACAGTTCTGGGCCCCTGTGAACAAGGCAGACATAGCAGAGCTGGAGAGGGTTCAGAGGAGGGCAACTAAAGTAATAACTGGAATGGGTGGACTACAGTACCCAGAAAGATTATCAAAATTAGGGTTATTCACTTTAGAAAAAAGACAACTGAGGGGAGATCTAATAACTATGTATAAATATATCAGGGGTCAATACAGAGATCTCTCCCATCATCTATTTATCCCCAGGACTGTTACTGTCACGAGGGGACATCCTCTGCGCCTGGAGAAAAGAAGATTTGTACACAAACATAGAAGAGGATTCTTTATGGTAAGAGCAATGCGACTATGGAACTGTCTGCCTGAGGAGGTGGTGATGGTAAGTTCACTAAAAGAGTTCAAGAGGGGCCTGGATGTATTTCTGGAGGGTAACAATATTAAAGGTTATAGTTACTAGAGATGGGTCGTTGATCCAGGGAGTTATTCTGATGCCTGATTGGAGTTGGGAAGGAATTTTTTTCCCTAAAGTGCAGAAAATTGGCTTCTACCTCACAGGGTTTTTTTTTGCCTTCCTCTGGATCAACTTGTAGGAAAGCGGGCCGAACTTTTCGGCCTTATTGACTATGTTACTATGTTACTCTTACCTCCATGGTCGTTTCCCCTACATAAATTATAGAATAGGATGGAATAGTAATCAGTATATTGTTAAAAATAGGAAAATATATGGAGTTGTTTTTAATACTGTTTTTATTGGTGGTTCACCTTATGGTTTGTATTCATTATAGGTGGATGATAGATGATCACCACTATCACACAGATAGATAGATGGCAGCCCCTGAACACTCCTGATTCTGAATATAACATATAGCGTCAACGATCTTTATATGTCCTGTTTACTCCTGTGATGACCGAGAGGCTATAGCGCCGGTATGACTTCTCACAAGTGAGAGAATTGGAGTACGGAAGCACCACCCCAGCTGGACTGCCGCCATGGGAACATGGAATGTGCTCTGGAGGGAGTGTGAACGGCGAGGCCAGGGGAGAGTGACAATATGGTCACGTGATACGGAGGAAGTCACATAGCATTATTGACACTAGTGGGCGTTAACCAATAGGATTAGGGGTGTGTCATAGGACTGCGGCATGCACAGATAGTCTATAAAGACCCCAGATACATGTGTGATAAACTGGAGAACCATCCACCAGGCTCATGGGCCCTGGTACAAGAGTTAAGCTTGGCCCCCCCTTCCCTCAGTGCTTTGTGGCCAGGGGCAGAGAAGCACATAGCCTTCATGCAGCCTGAGACAAAAATTGAATTGGACCACACCCATGGCAAATTCTTGACCTAACCCCTTCCCTCCAGCCAGAGGTGTTATTTGACCAGCATGCATTTTCTATAATACCGGTGTCTTCTTATGCAGCACAAGGGTCTTTGGGCCACCTCCTGGGCCAGTAGCAACTACTTCCTCTTCACCCTCTATAGATACGCCCCTGATCCAACATCGCCACTAGTAAGTAGACGGTGTGCAGGTAGATGGCCTCATGCAAATATGGAAAAGGCTGCAACACTCACACGAGTGTCAAAGCCCCTTCAAACAGCTGATCGGCGAGGGTGTGGAGAGTCAAACCCCCATATATCTGATATTGGTGGCCTACCTTGAGAATAGGCAATCAATATCTTGAATCTGGAAAATGTCTTTAATATCAGACATGTCATTGTGTACTTAAAACTAAGAAATACAGTGTTTTTACTTGTAATGGGAATATTCTACATCATTTGGCATCAGTGGCTTTGGTTTCAATTCAAAGTAACAGTGCCGTTCAATTTTCTTACAAGAGAAATTTGGGTTGCTTACGAGATTTATAATCTATCATTGTTGGCATATCAACTATCTACATTCCAGCAAAATAAGATTTTTTTCCCTGCAATTATAACCATTTAGAAAATCATAAAATGTGTCTGAGATACATGGCAATAATTTATAATCTAGACACATTTGTTTTGGCAGGATGTCATTCTAATTAGAAATAAAAGGAAATATTGCATTATCATTTCTCCTGCCAAGAATCAAATTGCAGCTGTTTTTGCTACTAAGAGGCTGTGAGAAATATTTACTGGCAAAGGTCTTGCGCAGACAGAGTATGGGGTACTGTCCCCTCCAAGTGTCCCTATTATGTGAAGTTTCCATTGCCTCAGCATTACTACCACAGTCAGCAGCCTTGGAAAACACTGAATTCCTCAGTTGAGAGCTTGGTATGTTTGGATCTTTCTCATTAAACACAAAGCCAAAAAAAAAAAAAAAAAAAGATTAAAGACAATTATGTTGCAGGCAGCCATAAGAAAAAGAAGTTCAACTAGTGGTCAGTCAATGGCCTAGTTGTATAATCCTTTTCTGGTACTGCTCATATTAATTGACAGTGGTGAAAATTGAATTCTAAGAAAAAGAATGTGGATCTACCACAACAGTTTTAGCTTGGGACTACTCCTAAGGGTGTTAACTAATTGGCCCCAGAGTCGGACCAGCCCACCAGAGTACTAGAGGATCCTCCAGTGGGCTTAGGCTCTTATACCATAGCGGGCCCCAAAGGCCCATGAGAAAAAAATCCTATTTGGAGCTGCCTTTGGAAAGACTTTCTAGTAGGGTCTATTTCTTTGAATCCTCTGGTGGGGCCAGGCAACCCTAATCCAACATGAGTGGTTCCCCTAGTCTTTGCCCTTTACCCCTGTAGAGGGATCTGGACTGTGCTTGTGAGAACCCCCAGGCTGTTACCCCTTGGAGTAATATCTGCTCAAGTGACTGTTGGTCCATGGGAGTCAAGAGACACCAGAGCAGAACACAGGCAAAACCATAGTGAGGGACAAGCCATAAGGACAGTGAAAGTTTGTGCGATACTACAAACATTCAGAGGTCAGGATGTGCAGCTCAGGGTCAGAACGTAAATCAGACAGAGGTCAAGTCAGAAAGCAAAGTGTCATAACTGGGAAACAGGCAGAAGTTGGTACATGGGTACACCTTTACTGGAAGCTAGTGAACTAGAACCAATTGCTCAGGCACCTTCCTATAGCAAAAGGTGCTCAGGCACCTTCCTATAGCAAAAGGTGCCTCAAGGATCCTCCGGTGGGCTTAGGCTCTTATACCATAGCGGGCCCCAAAGGCCCATGAGAAAAAAGGCCCATGAGAAAAAAATCCTGTTCCCCAAAGGCACTTGGGGAACAGGGACAGAGAGAAGAAATACTGGCAAGAAGCAGCCTGTGGGACTGAGTAGAGGAGAGATGCTGTTGAGTTCAAGCTGCCGGAACCCAAGAACAGGGGAACGAAGCAGAAACAGCAGCAGGCATGGACTGCTTCCACAAAAAAGCTGGAGCTTATGTAGCAATAGCAAAGGATTACGTAAGTATTTTTTTTTTATTTCATAGCATTTGCTGCTGTTACAATTTTCTTTTACATCCTGGACAACACTGGTCACATAAAAGGTATAATGTTAGCTCTTCTGCTTTACCCTATTATCCTGAATTACTTTACCACAATTGTTTTTAAGTTACAACAACTATGTAATTATATTTTTTTTTACACTTTATTGTGTATTATAGCTGCACTTCTCTGTTTTTTTGTAGTAGTGTTTATCTATATTATCAATATTAGATTTTATTCAGGAGTTAAATATTCACATGGTTGTATTAGCAATTAGCATGTTGAAAATTTAGGTGAAAAATCTGCAGGTTTTCTGTATGAGGATTTTTTGGTGCTTGGATTTATATGTGGTTTAAAGGCTTGATTTCAATGGGACTCTGCACGTGGAATCCACAGAATAAACATGTTGCTATTTTTCACCTATTACTTTGTACTTGAACTTTGGTGTTGGCTAATCAAATGGCTTATAGAGTATGCAAATGATTTCACCAAGTTGATGAAGCTGCAATCAGATGCTGCAAATCTCTCTAGTTTCAAGCAAAAGAGTATGATTTTAAATGACAGTTGAATGTGCGACATATGGTGCAATTCACTAGTGCCATGTAATAAAACTGCCATTTAAAAACAAATTACCTTGAGAAATTCCATAATGACCATTTAGCAGAGGATTACAGATAAATTACTATGTGATGAGAACATTCAAATCATTCATTTTGCTCAGAAGTTTTAAGTGACTACATTTCATATATAAAGGTTACTGTTGTGAATTGGATTAGATTCACACACTTTTGGGATCTTCGATAAAAAGTAACAACAATAAAATGTGCATATTAGTAGAATAAAAAAAAATCTTTGTTTATGGTCGGTTTCACACGATTTTCAGTATTGTTCATTTCTTTTTAAGGCCAAGTTCAGAAATGGATTTAATAAAAAGTAGTATGAATATTTCCATTTTTTTCTGCATTTAAAGGGTAACTGAGTTTCCAAAAAACTTTTCATGTGTTATAGAGAAGTATCAAAGGTCTTAGTTGGTGGGTATCTGAGTGCTGAGACCCCTACCAATCACTAGAATGCGGAGAGAGGTGCTCTCTCTCTCCTTGCTACAGAAATGAGAAGAAGCGAAACAGACTCAATACAAAGTCTATGATCTTGTCTCGATTCAGTCTACTGCAGTGAGGAGAGAAATAGCACAATTTGCAAACACTTCTCTCTCCTTATTCTAGTGATTGGTGGGGATCCTGTATACGGATATATATTAAGCATTACGCTCATTTATGCACATTTGGCTTCCATGTTAGCCATTTCCGTCTGAGAGCAAATATTTCAGTTTGAAAAAAGGTCCTTTATTTTTCAGTTCTTCTGATGGATCACCGTGATGTGAATCCTTCCTTATCTAAATTTTGCATACTATATGAGTACTGGATTTTCCAAAAACTTTGCATTCTGACAATCCCGAACATTTTACAAAACATTTTAGACAAATCAAGAGAAAAAGCAAGTGAAAAACATGTACATTTCAGCTTTCTTAAAGAATTAGAAAAACACAGAGTGTTTTGCAACTACAGTATTAACTTACAATTATTGGTCCGCCTTTTAAACAGGCTTGATAGCATACCTAGGATAATAGTAAAGCCAGATTCACATCTGAAAAAATAAATCGTTCAGGACAAAAAGCCCTTTACCAGAGCACAGAAGATAGAATCAGTTTTTTTGAGCCAAGAGACCTTGGTGGGACCTCTGCCTTGGTACTATTTCTATTATGGAGACCATTTAGTATATGTAAAGATGATTGTTGGCTAGGCAATGTTCATCTTGGCTCCTGGGGAAAATGTATGCAAATTAATATGTCTAATGTCAGCTGGCATCAGAAAGAATTTTTATAATTTTTGTCAGCAAAGCCAATTTGCATAATGCAAGGTTTTTGGGAAAATTCATTTTGATGCCTGCTGATGCTAGACATGCTAATTTGCATATATGTTCCCCAAGAACCATGAGGTGCATTGCCTTGCCTTCAATAGTTATCATGTATGGGTGGGGTACACCTTGGGGTGCATTTTATCATTAGGGAGACCAAAAAATAAGCATGCTGAATATTGTATGCCAGGCAACAATACTCTTGATTTCTAGGAAGAATAAATGCAAATTTTGCATATCTTAATTTAGCTGGCATAAGATAAGATTAGTATTCTTTTCTTTTTTTGTAAGGAAAATTAATTTGAATATCTTTCCCAGGAACCCAAAGGTTTACAAATTAGCTTACTTGACAAAACAGAAAAGGGAATATCCTGTCTAAATCCAGCAGGATTAAGATATACGAATTCTCATTTATTTTTCCCAAAAGGCGAGAGCAGTGCTGCCTGGCATAAAATACTCATTGTGAATATTTTTTGGTCTCTCTAAACATGAAGTACACTGAAAACAGTACTCCCCAAAGCCAGTCAACTAAGCAAGGCAATACCTGAGTTTAAAATAAAAAAGGTTTGTGTTATGGCTGTACTTCTTTTTGCAATCATAACTCTGAAGGAATATGTCTTTTTCAACCTAATTATTCTTCTCTTCAGCTGCAAAGCTAGATGCATTTCTCCCAGAAGCAGGGGACACTGTGCTCCTGTGACATCCTTTCCCTTACTTCCTGGTACATTTGTTGTCAGCTCCAGAGGTCACATAATGGATAAGGAGGCTGAGGCCAGATGTTCCTGTCATCTGTAGAAACAGTTATTTTTTATCACACTCAGGAGTGCAGCTCATGCCACTCTCCTACTTACCAGGGATGGATTGTGCCTGACAAAAAGCAATGGACTGCAAATTTGGTGGAAGTGAGAACCCTGCATGACATGTCAATTTCCGCATGGAAAAAAGCTAAGTGTACATGAGATTCCCTTCACTTTTCTTGTATTATGCTACAGTTTTTATGGATGAAAATCCATAAAAAAAAATATGCATAAACTGTAACGTAGACAGGTATCCTTAGATTGACGTACATCCTGTTAGTCTAACCACTAGGATCCCTTTTTTGCTATTGCCCGTAATATCAAGGGGTCTAGTGGATCAAATGGCCAGGATAACAGTTATCTCTGATCCTGGCTGTGACTTCAGCTGCAAGTGCCACTAGCTCAGCTCCTGAGTATGTGCAAACTACAAGACACGTAACTCATCGTCGAGATGCAGATATTTAACTCAAAATCTTGCCATACAGTTTGTATTGTGGGAAGAGGGTAAAAGTAACATGTAGCTAAAGTGTCTGCCAGATTTATTATACTGGCTCAGGCTGAATAACAAATTTGGTGCATGGGTAGATATTTTTTTCTTACAAAATAGTGTGCCAGAATTTTGGCACAAAATGCAGCATCATAAACTGCATCACTTTTCCCGAGAGCTACCCCTTCATCCCATGAAGACTTTCCACCTTAGTGGCTTAGGCACAGTAGATTATTCTTTTTGTTTTTTTGCTACATAAAAATGTTACATTAAAATTTTGCCAAATTCTGGCAAAAAATTCTGCTTGATTTCAGAGGCAGTCACAGCATTTTCACTTTATGTGAATCTAGCCTTTGTGTGGCTCTGTCAGAAATAATAGAACTATGACAAATATATACTTTCCTAAATTTTCTATTGATTTATACTTCCTCGATTGCAGTTTTTTATGAAAACCAACTTATTATGCTTCAGGTCTTATGCACATGACTGTATTTTGGGTCACTGTCTTATCTCCATTTTTCTGATTCCATTCAGGCTGTTTTGTGGATAAGAATAGGCATTTCTATAATAGGGACAGAGGAAAGTGTGGGATGCACACAGCCGGTATCTGTATTTTGTATATCAGCGATTTGCGGCAGTGTGCATGAGGCCTTACTTTCTATAGCTTACCCTTTTCTGAAAGGAATGCATAAACATCGAAATGGTAGCAATATATACAATAAACTTAATCATTCATTGTGTTCTGGCCCATACTGTATTTTAATTCAAAAGGATGATATAGAAAAAAAGTATAATAATAATAAAATATTTTCTAAATGTTTCACTTCAGCATTTTGTCTTTCTGTTCTTCTCAAATGCTTTAGATCAAATATGTTGCTTGAGGCAGTTTCCCATAGCAGAAATCTTTACCCAATTTCTTGTGGGTATTGGGAGTCAGAGATGCTAAATCACTCCCACGTTGGCCATGCCTCACGGCAGTTTTCCCTGCATCTAAGATAGAAGGGTCTCAAAGCAGATAAACCAGTGTTCTCTCTGCTAGTCATCTGCACACCTGTTCACTTTACCCTCTTACTGAGAGTCTTGAACTATCAATTAATTGGAACATGTCATCATAAAATGAGCTATTGATAAAATTATGTTTTTATGTTGGTCTTGGACATTGAGTGCCTATTAGCTTGAGAAGCATTACATACTCCATTTACTGGATCCTTTAATGTGCCATAAGAAATTGGAAATATCTAGTCCTGTGGGTTGAGGGGATGCATCTTGCTTTTAGGAGACACCTCTAAATCTCCACTGAACACTTGTGCTTTAAACAGTTGTCATGATCGAGGATGCAAATGAACATCCCCATAGTAATGCCAGACAATCCCACCCACACAGCCTCAGACATCTAATGGTGATCCCTGCTCATTCATCCCAGACCATTGAAGAGACAGAGGGTGTCTCTGCCTTGATCGGAACAGGTAATTATTGACCCTTCATGTGAAGAGACACTACTCCAAGGGTGGTTTTTACTGCTTGAATACCAAACTCTTTTGGCCAGGACTCAGCGTGCTACGCCCATGCTGCTAGTCCATACAGCACTTTGGATGTGTTGTCTTCTTTCTGACCCCTGATTAATTATTTATGACACTTGTAGGCACTAAAAGAATTTAGGGCCTAAGGATGGTCAAGTATGCAGAGTTACTGTTTTCAGGGCAGCTGCCTGGCAGTCCATTAGGGAAAGTATGTGAGGGACTAGAATGACAAGAATTAGATTCATACAGCTAAGCCCAACATTAAAGGGGTATTCCAGTAAGTAAAAGTTATGCCCTATCCACATGTGTGACCAACCACTCCGGTCATTTCAGGGAAGCAGCAGAGGACCTCCAGGGGGTACGGGGCCCACGTTCTTGTGATCAGTGGGGGTCCTACTGCTGTGGATAGAGGATTACCTAGTGGAATACCCCTTTAAGACTTCCCGTTTCTATGTACCAACCTGCAGAATATCTTTTTCTTTGTTTGTTTACCTACATGTCTGTTGAAATATAATTCTTTTAACTAAACTAAGTCTTCTGTGATAGATAATAAGGATAGAGCCACGATGCGTATAGGAGGTGCTTTTTCCTTATATTTCATAGGCAAGTTTTTATGCTGAACATTAAATGGAGGAATGGTGGATGGACATGCACACTTACTTCCATTCAGAGAGGGAACTCAGCACCCCTTGTTCTCAGGATCACAGGGCATCCCAGTGGATGGACTCCCATGATCTAATATTGATCACTTATCCTGTGAATAGGTTATAAATACTAATAACTAGGTTAGGGAAGGAATTGCTAGAATATGTTTTAATTGTTTTGTGAAGTTTCTATGTTTAGCGTTCCTTCCAGATTCTGAATTTACCACTATTATACCTGTATCTTATGTTGGAGCAGTATTTTATTGAATAGAATTAGCAAGGTATATGTTACATAAAGTAGGTGGCTGTTAGCAGGTGGAGCAGACAGGTCGAGAAGCCATAGTTGCCAGGGTCAAAACAGAGCAGTCAATTGTCAAAGCCAAAACAGTATCCAATTGCAATAACAGAAATAAGCCAAGTCAGAACCAAGAGGAAACGAGGTACAGAGCTACAAAGGCAGGAGAATGGGTCCGAGGTCAAACACAGTAATGCAAAGTAAACTAACACACATAATTAGTAGGTTAAACTTCAGTAACTGGCAGAGAGCAGTCACACAGCAGGAAGTAGTGCCCACTGATTGGCTCTCAAACAAAATCCCTTTCCTATTCTCTGCTCCAGAACAGGCTTCTCCCTCTCCTACCTCTTTGCCTCACTCCTGGATCAAAGACTGTTGCAACAAAATAACATACTGTAGGAAAGATTGCCTTTTTCAATAGATCTTTCTCTCTCTATGTATATGTTTGTGTGTATACTGTACATCGATCTATCTATCTATCTATCTATCTATCTATCTATCTATCTATCTATCTATCCATCTATCTATCTAAAATTAAAAGTAACCAAATGATTTGTCTTTAATAATATGGTTTAAGAACAAAATTATTAGATGCTGTAAGGAAACTTTATAAAAATTATATATAAAAGACTATTTTCATTTATTCTGCACAAATACAGCCATCTGCTTCACACATTTTCTTTGTGTTATTGTTCTTCTCCAGTTAAGTCTGAAGCACAATTTACGCCGAGGCAATGTTTTTCAATGCTTCAGAACACGTAAAACATTATTTTCCCAGTAAGCATCTGTTAAGTACAGCAACATCAATACCATTAGGGAATTTCACTTTACCGTTCCTTCTATAAAAGGTTACACTTTGGCTACAGTAATTTGTCCCTCATTTTCATGATCAATAAAATCTGTAAACATGGGTCAATTTCTTACAGATTTGCTGTAATAATCAAATTTGTCTTTATATGTTTTCAGTAAATGTAATTAAAAAAAAATACAAAGGTTAAAAATAGCCTATGAAATTTGCAACTATATAAAAGAATTGTTGATCTTTTGCTATTCTCTTATATTTATAACCAAGCTCGGACTGGCCCACAGGGGTACAGGTGAATCCCCCAATGGGCCCCTGAGCAAAGTAGTCTCCCACCCCCTGCACAAGTGGCACATAACACAGTAGACTTACTGCACTACATACTGTACATATATTCAATGTACAGGACCTCAACCAGCCTATGTTCATATAAAAAAACTGATAGATTATTAAAGAAACTCCCCAGTTTATTATTATAGACAAGATCAGAGCTGAGATGACTTCTAGGTATAGAGGAAAGCTACCAGTATCCTCTTCTCCTCAGGACCTACCTTCTCAAAGGTGCCGCAGGGACTCCCATATCATCTGGTAGCATCTTGCTGCTGTGTGAGCAGGTAATATTCGAATGTATCCGTAGGGTAGGCCCCAAAAATAATCTTTACTGGTGGGCCCTGTTCTCACACTGTGGAGGTAAATGCCACGCTTCACTCCCACTTAAGGAGTATCTGACTGTCAAGAAGGAACACTTCATTCCCGACATTGTGCTGCTCATCAGCCCATCTAAATCCACCTTTTGGAGTTAAGTAAATTTGGAGTGAGTCTAAGGGTGCATTCACATGGCCATATTTTTGGGTCCACATCCCTTGCGCAATTTTGCAGAACTGGTGCAGACCCATTCATTTCAATGGGGCTGCACTGTATTTTTCTTTTTTTGTATGCCTATATAAATTCATCCCAGAACGTAGATCCTGGATGGTTTCTCCCATATAGATGCAGTCATTGGGGCACTTTGTGCACAGTGACAATGATTTTATAGTCCTGTTGCGTGTTTGGAATGTTGATGGTGTCCATCCAGACAAATCAATGTAGAAGTATCTCAGACAAGAGGCACAGACAGATTGACTTACACCCAGGCACTGAATTGATGGATTGGTTGGCATATATAGCAACCTTTGATGACCTCACAGTAGAATCAGAAATGGATAGCTACAGGGCCACAGCAGCACAGCACTAGAGGAGGTAATTAGCAATAACTGAAGTAGGAAGGTTTGGTCACACGCTCAAAGAATCCAGAGAAGCATAACTATCATTTAAAATGCCAGTAGGATCATCATAGTCATTGTGCCCTGATCACCTAGTGACACAGTGCGACCACTGCAAGGACGCGGGGTGATAGCCTTGACATACAGAGTGGTAAATGACAGCACTGTTCATGACAATATTAATTTTTAGGAAAAAAATGATTTTATTGGGAGAAAGGAAAATATAAAAAAAATACATTGGTGCTTGAAAGTCTATGAACTTTTCAGAAATGTTTTTCTTTTTGCACAAATATGACCTAAAACTACTGTATATCAAATTTTAACACAAATCTTAAAAATAGATAATGATCGCAAATTAAGGTGTGTTTACATGGGCCGATGGAACAGCCGATTGTCGGGAAGAAACATTTCATCCCTAAAGTCGCCTGCTCGTTCAGTGAAGGAGAAAGCTGCATTTACATGCAGCGATCACCTCTACAGTATGAGGACGAGGGATCACTATAGCTATAGTCCCCATACAGAATCATTGTTTCTTGGCAGCAGATCGCTGTGTATACCGCACAATCTGCCGACCAGAAATGATAATTAGTGTGCCTGCATATACGACAGGATCACTTGATGTCCTGTTTAATAAAGTATTCTGTTTAGTCTCTGGCCTGTTGTCCATCTCTGTATGCCAGTGAGATGTTCTGGGGTCCGTATGACCCTTGGAACGTGACACCCAAGTTCCTGCAGTTAGCACTGCCACTCCTATTTCTGTATAAAGGGCTCTCATGGAGCAGGATGTATACAAAGGTGGGAAAGGTAATAAGCTGTTTCTGCCTTCACTGTAGAGAGTCGGGCTGTCACTGACTGAGTGGCTCGCCACTCCTGCAACTGCGCAATCTCCATTCAGAAACATCCTTGCAGAGTTACAAGTGAACCTGCTGGATGCTTAAAGTTGTCCAGTAGTCTGCAAGTGGTTAACAAATACTGCATTTTTTTTGTGGAAGTGAGTGGGAATTTATCATTTCCCGCCACACCAATTTGCTGGTGTATAAAAGTAGCAAAACTTGTAGTTGCGACTTTTTAAATGCTATTGAGCCTATTTCTAGATGCAAGTGCCGTTCCTACGCTGCTTTCGCCCTTTTCCAGAAAAAGGGGCTCAGAGCTGCTGTACATTTCAGTATAGGCGCACAGACTGCCTGAAGATGTTCCTACTATATGACAAAGCCGACACCTCCACCCCAAATGCAAGTACATGCCATGATGGACATACACCAATAAATAAATGTGTATAAAATATATTGGATCAAGCTTAAAAACAAAAGATAAAAAAGGACTGGAGGCCTCCAAACAATATGTAGGAGTGCCTCCCTGTCACATCTGGGCACAGAGCGCCACTACAGTCACCCCGTCGGCGGGGTCGCCCCCCTCAACGGCTGCTGTCTCTTTTCCTTCACAAACGTCTAATGCGGTGATTTCAGCAGCCAGCACAGAATCTGCAGTAACTGTATTCTCGCTCCATCTAGGGGCTGGCAGCCGGTACTGCGGCTCCTATACCTTCTGTGGAACAGTCATTAGTCCTGCACCTGAATCCTATCTAGGGACCTATTTAAGGCAGCTCTGTGCGCTTGTCTGATGCCAGAGTATCAGGTCTTTTTCCCAGTGTACTCCAGCTCTTCAGTTGTTCCTGTTCAGCTCCTGTTGTTCCAGTCTTCAGTTGCTTCTCGTCTCAGCTAGCCTTCTGCTGATCCAGTCCTCGGCTGTTTCCACTGCATCCACACCAACCTGCTTTGCGGTGGGCTCTGGTGAAAACCCGGGGGCTTGTTAGACTCTGCACGCCAGTACTTGTTAGTACTTCGGAAGCTGTCAAAACGAAACTACATCCAGCCAGCAAGGCTAGTGACAGCATACTCTTGCCTACTAACCATGGAAGCTGCCAGTGCGCCTTCTACCGCTGACCTGCTACGGCAAGTAGTTGAGCGTGTCAACAAGCAGGAGGCAAACCAACAGCAGCTTCTCCAGTGTCTGCAATCTTTCTCCACACGGTTGTATTAGTTGTAGCCATCGCCAGTGGTCGCTACTCCGGCACCTCCATCGTCTGTGTTGGCTACGCCGCATCTCCTCCGAGTTCCGCTCCCCTCCAAATACAATGGAGATCCTAAGAATTGCCGTGGGTTCCTGAATCAGTGCTCAATCCATTTTGAGCTTCTTCCTGGAAATTTTTCTTCTGAAAAAGCTAAAATAGCCTTCATCATCTCCCTGCTTACCGGGCAGGCATTGGACTGGGCCTCGCCACTCTGGGAACAGAATGCTCCAATTCTTTATAACTGTCCAGCATTTCTGGAAACCTTCCAGAAAATTTTTGACGAACCTGGTTGGGTCTCATCTGCAGCCGCATCCCTACTACGCCTTCGCCAGGAGTCCCTAACTGTGGCTCAGTATGTAGTCCAGTTCCGAACCTTGGCATCTGAGCTTAAGTAGAACGAGGAGGCTCTCGTGGCCGTATTCTGGGATGGGCTGTCCGATCCCATTAAAGATGAACTTTGCTCTCAGGAATTGCCCTCCACATTGGATGACCTAATATCCCTATGTAACAAGGTGGATATTAGGTTTTGAAAACGTGCAGCGGAGGGACGAGGGTCCACACGGTTTAATACCAGGCTCGCTCCCAAGTTTCCGGTTCCGGCAGTCCCTAAGGAGGAACCAATGCAACTTGGGCATACCAGGCTATCTCGGGAGGAAAGAGAAAACCGTATGAAGAATCATTTATGTCTCTATTGCGCTGGACCCGGTCATCAAGTGGGGACTTGTCCCAATAAGCCGCGAAACGCAGAA